>JADEYB020000033.1:70088678-70102326 GCA_015832495.2 Alces alces
GAGGGCGGGAAGGGCACCGGCGGGCGGGGGGGCGGCCGCCCGCCCGGCACAGGCCTCCCAGGTCTCGCTCAGGCCCCAGGCTGCCGGGCGGGGGGGGGGGGGGGGCGGCCGCCCGCCCGGCACAGGCCTCCCAGGTCTCGCTCAGGCCCCAGGCTGCCGGGCGGCGAGGGTTTCCCTCTGACATTTTTACTAGTCTCAGAAGGAGCGGGGGGGGGTGGGGGTGGACGAGGCCGAGGCCGAGGCGGGCGGAGAAGGGGGCTGCGGGGGACCAACGCGAAGCAGCTGCTGGGCGTCCTGGCGCAGGAGCGGGGCCTGGAGCCCCGGAGCCCGCAAGGCCGCAGAGACAGGGCCATTCAGGGTGCCCGGGGCAGCCAGTGGACAGCTCAGCCAGGAGACCCCCGGGAGCCAGAGGGGCCAGGACAGACAGAGGGACGGAGGGTCACAGACCTGCAGACAGACAGAGGAGACGGGGAGGGGGTGTCCGAGCTGGAGACCAGCCGGCCAGGCACAGGTAGAGGCAGAGCAAGAAGCGGGTGGGGGTAGAGAGAGGAGGGGAGAGGGTCCCAGGGCAGGAGGAGCCGGGCCAGGGGGCAGCAGCCTCTGAAGAAGCAGCCACAGCCTCCGGCCCCAGGGCAGGGGTCAGGCCAGGTCGCCGGGCAGCCGGGCGCCCACCAGCATCATGAGCAGCTCTGCACTCCTGAGGAGGAGTTCTAGCAGACAGGGCCTGGAGAGCCTCCTGAGGTAGGTCCCTCCGCCCAGGCTGGGGCGTGGAGGGCAGGGCAGGGTGCCCGTGGGTGCCACCCACGGAGGACGGGCACCGCGTGCCTCCCTGGCGCCTGGCCCAGCAGCCCTGCGGCTCCGACCCACGTGTGTGGGCACCCGCCTGCCCGCCGTCTCCGCCGCCACTGCGCCCTTCTCGGTCGCCAGCTGCGTGCCTGGGCTCCGGTGGCAAGCACGGCTCCCGCGCGGCGTCCCCCACCTGCTCTGGTCCTGGGGGCCATCGGGTCACCCCTGACGTTGCAGTGGGTGAAGCCGGACCTTGGTGCGCCTGTCCTGGGGGGCAGGCGTTGCGGTGTCTGCCTCGCAGAGTCCTGAAGAGAGGGCAGAAGCGAAGGGCCGTGGGTGGGCCTGGGGCACCCGCAGTGCCGGGGGCCGCGTCTCACGTGCCTCTGAGCTACCTGCAGTGCTCTTCTCCTCCTCCACCCTTCCAGGCACCAAGGCCGGGTGGCGGGGAAATGCGGCTTCCTCCACCCAGCCCGCCTCCGCCTCTCCCAAGCTGGGAGGACCTCCTGCTTCCACAGGGCTGCTGGCCTGCTCCCTGCCTCCTCTGACAGCCTGGTGCTCCCTGGGCGGACTGCTCGCTCCTGGGGGGACGGGTGGCCCCCAGCACCCCAGGTCCACCGCGGCCCTGACTTGGGACGGAGCAGGGGTGCGGTGTGCAGGTCGGCTCCGCAGCGTCTGAGTGGAGCCGGGAGTCCCGGTCTGTCCCGCTCCAGCTCACGGGGTCTCTGCAGACAGTTATGGCGCTCTCCCCGTGCCGCCAGGCCAGGGTCGGGCCCATGCAGAGTGTTTGCGGGGGCCCACTTTGCCCGCCGAGCAGGCAGACCCCCGAGGGTCTGGCCCTGGCTTCACACCTGCCCATTGCTGGCTCTGCTGGGCTCCCCGGCGCCAGTCACCCTCAGGCGTGTCTCTGGGGGGACTCCCGGACAGCTGGGAGGAGTCACCATCGTTCCCCGTGCCCAGCTTGTGGCCCCGGCGTGAAGGGGTGCCTGCCGGGCCTGGAGGCCCAGCGGTGCCCGGTAACAAATGGGGAAACCGGGGCCAGCAGGGGCGTGGGGCATGGCCACGGGAGCCCCGGGCCTGCCTGTGTGCACCTGTCACCCAGGTGTTGCTTTGCTTCGTCCCCAAACCCATTGCCAGGTGGCGGCCCTGGGCGAGCCGGGGCACGCGAGGTGCTGCTGGTGCTTGGACGGGGCAGCAGGGCTGAGGACAAGGCAGGCCTGGCCGTGAGCCCCACAGACCCGGACAGGCGAGGGTGGGCCTGTGGGTGACCGGCCGGGGCAGGGACGGAGGGCAGCCTGCCTCCGAACCCCCTGGGAACGCCTGCCGTCAGGAGCGGGGGGCAGGGAGGTCCCTTGTAAACTGTGGCGGGGAGAGTCTGTCCACGCGGCCGACAGGCACAGGCCCGCACGCCCTCTAGGCCCCGGCCCAGTGCGCGTGGGCCCTGACACCCGCACACACGCGTGGATGCCACTCCCCACTCCGAATCTAAGAGGTCTCTGGCTGGCAGGCCCTCGCCCTTGGTGGGCAACAAAGCCAGACTCACAGAGGCTGTGCCTAGCCGCAGGTGCCCTTGGGATCGGGGCGCCGCCCGCCTCGCCAGGCAGGTCACCCGGCCCTTCACCCGGGACGCCTGGGTGAGGGGCCGGGGGCGCAGAGGGCCCCATTCATCACTGTGACGGGTGCTGGGAGGGTTTGCTGGGCCAGCAGTGGCCAGGGTGCCTGTCAGCTGAATCCACCCTGGTCCTTAGTGAGGCCGGGTTTATCTTGGGCTGCCGCCGTGAGGCTGTCCAGGGAGCCAGCAGGAGGCCTCAGGCTGGCGGGCCGGGACCCCGGGGCTGAACCCCCCCCGCTGTGCCCCATGCCAAGCTCTGCCCCTTCCCAGGTGGCGGGGAGTTACCCCCACCCCCTCCAGCGGCCCCTGGGGATCTCAGTGCCCGCCTCAGGCCCATCTCAGGCCTGGCCCGTGCAGGGGACCGTCGGGGACAGCCACGGTCCCTGGCCCCGTGCCCTTCCAGAGGACTCTGGACTCAGGGCGTCCTGTGGGCCACGCAGTCGTCCAGGGCCGGGCCTTGTAAGGCGGGGCCGAGCTGATACAGGGCAGGGTAGCCCCGGTCTGCCCGGGGAGGCCCATGGGGTGGGCCGCCTGCCACGCTCAGCACACGTCTGTCTCAGACGTGCCAGTCATCCCCGTGCCCCGCTCTCCCGCCTGAGGAAGCCTGGCCCAGGAGGCCTTGAGGGGCGGCCAGAGGGCAAGGAGTGTGGCCACTGCCTGCCGAGCTGGCCTGAGGGCACTGGGAGAAGCCAGGCCCGCAAACCACATTGTCCCCGGGGCGGGGCTGCCTCAAGCCCACCCAGGACCCTGCGTCTGGGGGTGGGCGGCCCCCGCGCTGGCAGGGCTGGGTGCCCGGGGGTGGTGCTGTTGTGGGCCTGGGTGCTCTGCCGCTCAGAGCGAGTCCTGCCCCGGGAGCCTGGGCGAGCTGGCAGGAGGGTACAGGGAGCGAACGGGCCAGCCCCATGGGCAGGCGATCAGGGCCGGAGCCCAGAGCGCCAAGGCTGAGGCCAGGCTCCAGCCCTGCCCTGCACGCCCGCTGGGGTCAGAGCAGCCAGCCAGCGCGCCGGGCACCTGGGGCTGGCACCCCGTCCCCACGGGAGCTTCGGGAGAGCGTGCCATGGCTCCTGGGCACCAGACGTGGCCGGAGGGGACGCGGCCCCCGGGGGCGCCGCCTCGGGCTTGCAGCGGCTTGGTGCAGGGTGGTGGCGGGGGGCTGACCCCCTGCAGGTGAGGGTTCAGGACGAGAACCCTGGCGGCCTGTGGACTGGCGGGGCAGTGGGGCCCTGGCCACGCGCAGCCACTGAGGGGGCCGAGACCCCGGCCCTCCCAGGAAGGCGAGGGCACGGGGCCGTGAGGGCTGGCTGCTGCCCATGACCCGCAGGGCAGTTCTCAGCCCGTGGAGGTGAAGCTGCAGCCAGGCGCCGCGTGCCCTGCGGTCCCAGGGCTCCGGGAGCAGGCAGGAGCAGAGAGACAGGCTGGGTAGGGTGGGGGCAGCGGGACCTCTGTGAAGACAGAAGGAGTGAGCGGGAACAGGAGGGGTGGGGGGACAGGGCCGTGAGCAAGAGGACGGGGAGGCCGCAAAGGAGATGGGATGCTCGAGGGGTCCTGGGACCCCCAGGCCAGGCAGTGTGTGTGCCGAGTGCAGGAGGTGGGGGCAACCCTGGCCGCCCGGGAAGAGGGGCGGGGGCAGGCAGGTGAGAGCAGGACGGGAGTGGGGGGGATGGATAGGAAAGCCCACCCTGGGGAGGGCGCGGCGGCCAGGGGGCCTCCTGTCTGGGGTGAGGCTGCCTGGGGCCTGTGGAGTTGGGACCCCAGCTGTGTCTCCCCAGGATGCGGGACCCCCAATGAATCTGCGCCTCAGTGTCCTTGCCCGTGGAGCGGTCACTTTGCCCCCTAACGGGACTGTCCTGGCAGAGCCCCCAGCTCTCGGCGGAGCCCTTGGTGGGCAGAGGACCAGGGCGGGTCCCGCAGGCTGGCAGAGGCTGGCCCCAGGCTCCTGTCTACGTGGATGGAGAGGCTGAGGCTCAGGGAGGTGGGGTCTTGCCCCCGCCCAGGGGCATGGGCCGTGGGGTCAGCAGGGTCAGAGGACACGCAGTGGGGATGGCAGGGCCAAGTGTGCATTAGGGCCGGTTCAGTGGCAAAGCCCCCTCACGCCCTGAATGATCCACCCCGAGAGGGTCGGGGATGAGGCGCCCTTTGGAGGAGGGACTGGGGGCCGGGCAGGGGCTGTGGCGGCAGAGACAGTGTGGAGGCATCGCCAGAGGGTCCCATTGCTCCAGGTGCTTGGGGCCCCAGGGCCCTGCGGGGGGGCTGAGCCAGGAGCAGACAGACAGGCGGCCCATGCCAGGCTGTGCCTGCCCCCAAGGTGGACAGCCGAGTTTAAATGACAGACAGACCCCTGGACTCTGCCGAGCACGTGAGCACCTTTAGCATCGCCTGGGGGCAGAGTCGCGTCTGGGGGCGCTGGGGAGTGGGAGCTGGACCCGTGGTCCCGAGCAGGAGGAGACGGGAGGGGGTGGCAGAGGCTCCAGCCGGTGCCAGCCACCAGTCGCGTGTCCCGGAGCGTGCCAGAGCCTGGCCTCGTGAGCGCTCCGAGGTCTGTGCCAGGCAGTCCCAGCTGGCTTGGGAGCGTCCGGCTCTCCTGGAGGGCTGTCCAGCGCCAGGAGGAGACCGGGCCGGGCCCGGGGCTGCAGCTGGAGCCGCCGCTTGGTGGGGGTGCCGGGCGGGCGGGCGGCCCCCAGTCCCGTCCCCCGAGGCAGTGTGTAGGCGTGGGGGTGGGCAGGGCGGCTCGCTGGTGTGAAGGGTGGGGCGGGGGCGCCCGGGGAGGTCTCCTGGGCTGCCTCGGCCCCGGGCCCAGCCCCTGCAGCGCTGTGGTCAGTGACTCGGAGGGGAAAGGAGGGACCCAGGCGCGCGGGGCACAGGGCAGAGGAAGGAGCGGCCTCAGCCCCGCCGGGCCACCCCAGCCCAGACGGGCAGGCTGGTGAGAGCGGACGGGGGCAGAGGCGTGGGAGCACCGCGGCACGGAGGCTGGGCACGGACCACATCACGAGAGGTAGGGCGTGTGGCCAGGGGAGGTGACGGGCTGGTCACCGGGAGCCCAGCCTGGGGGCCAGCCTTGGGCACCGAGGGCAAGCCTGGGGTCCGGAGGCGCAGGGCCCGGGTGCCCACTTCCCAGTCTTGGCAGGGTCTTCCAGGGTCACGTGTGGTCAAGCTGTTGGGGTGGGTGAAGCCCCCACGGGGAAGGTCACAGATGCCCCTCAACGGGAGCCTGGGGGCCCCCGATTCCTATCAGGACAGGACACCCTCACCATTCGGGTGTTCGGGTGGCTGGTGGGGGTCTGCCCGGCCCGCCTGGACAGCTCTGGGGATGGCGCTGTGGTGGGCAGGCCTGACCTGTGGTGCCCCCTACCCGCCAGCATCAGAGCCTGGACCCCCGGGAGCTCTGTGGGTCCTGGGTCTGGGGTAAGAGTATGGCAGGGGCCCGAGGCAGCAGGACAGCGGGCAGTGGCTATGGAGGTGGGCTGGGGTCTTGTCCAGAGTCCGGGGCCAGGCACTCCCGGCTCGCAGCGGGTGGGCAGCGGCTGGGCAGCCACCTCCCCAGGAACGGCAAGCAGCTCAAGATGGGGGGCTGGAGTGGAAGCAGGGAGCCCCGGCCATAGGCACAGAGACCCCTCCCACAGTGCTCTCTCCTGGAGGGGCAGGGACCAGGGAGCAGCCCCCAGGAGGTGCCAGGGCCGTGCATGCCCCGGGAGGGGTGGGCCTCCCCCTGGGCTCCGGGGAGGATGGGCAGGGAGAGGCGAGGCCTTGGGGGGTGCCTAGCTCCAAGGGCCGCACCAGCCCACCTGCAGGCCCCTCGGCCGCGACCCCCGGCCTGTCTCCCAGGCGGCCACTGTCCATTTGCTGCCCCACCCCCTCCCAGGGCCTCCCACCACGGCCTCTTGTCCCTCCAGGCTGGATGCAGACACGGGGGTCCCTCATCCGAGAGGATGCCCCCCTAAATGAAGCTCAGAACAGGGGTCCTCTTCTGAGGCCCTGGAGCCACGCTGTGGCGCCAACATGAGCTTTCCTGTGTCCTCTAAGGGCAGGGAGGGCATCTCACCCATCGCTGGGTCCCTAGGACCTGACAAAATAGAGTGCTGGCGAAAGAAGTGGGGAGGGAGGCCCTGGCAGGCTGGGGGGTGGGCTGCACTGGCTGAGGGAGGTGATGGAGCAGGTGGCAGATGCTGGGGTGTCATCTGGGGGCCCCAGCCGGGGCGGGAGGCCAGGGCAGTGCCGGGCGGCTGTGGTCCCCTCACCCACCTTCCCAGGGAGACCACAGGCCCTGCAGCCTCACCCCTGCCCCGTCTTCAGCTGTAAGTGGGCACTGAGTCTGCGGAGACCTGGGCAGTGGGGCCAGCAGAGACGGCCCAGATGCCAGTGCAGTGAGGGCCTAGAGGAGGCGTGGGGTGGGGGCTTGGCCTGAGGGGCCCCTGGGGGCTGGAAGGCTAAGGCAGGGTGGCTGCTCCTTGGTCTGCCCGAGGGGCTGGCTGGAAAGTCATGCAGAAGGGGGTCCGAGCCTTCGGGGGCTCCAGGTGGGCAGGCAGCCAGGGGTCCCCCAAGCGAGAGGCCCCCACGTGCTGTGCCACTGCTGGAGGGTGGGCGGGTGACAGGCAGGGAGGCTCCCCCTGGACTCTGAGAGGCAGCGGAGCCCAAGGCCGGGGGGACGGGGCCAGTGCCGGGGGGATCTCTGGGCTAGGGGGGAAGGGGCCTGTCCACCGGCTGCTCTGGCCTCGTCCCCAGGTTGGAGGGCCCTCCGCTCCCTTGAGGCCAGAGCAGCCGTGGCCCTGGGGAGGGCAGGTCGCTCGCTCTCTGTCCCCGGGCCCCCCGAGGGTGCTGCGGAGCCCCGGCAGGGCTGGCCTCTCTCCTGTGAGCTTCGCGCTCCCAGAGATTGCAGCTGCGCCCCCTCGGCCCCACACCCAGAGATGCGGGCTGGGTGCCCTGGAGACGTAGCAGCCCCTCCTGCGCCCCCAGTCTGCACCTCTGGGGTGCCGTCCTCTCTGTGGTTGTGGGAAAGCTAGTTTGCAAGCTGATGCCCCCTCTTCCAGGGAGGCTCCCCAGATGTGACCTGCCCACGGGGCCAAGAGGACATGGTGCAGGGGGGAATGTGGGGTGTGCAGCCCAGACCTCTGAGGGCACTGCGGCCTCCTTCTGGGGGACACGGGTCTGCTGCAGTGCTGGCTGTGGGGAGCGGGAGCTGGGCCCACCTGGCCAGGGCTGTCCTCAGTTCTCACCTTGCCAAGCGGGGTCAGCATCCCTTTTCACAGCTGGGGAGCCGGAGGTTGGGCCTGGGGTCTCGCTTTGGGGAGGAGGGCCAGAGAGGCAGAGCTACAGCTCCTCTCCAGGCGGCCTGGGCCCTCCTCACCCCAGGGTGGGCAACAGCCCCCCTTCCGCATCCCTGTGGCCCCCTCAGTCACGCCAGGGATGGCTGCAGGCTCCCCACCTCAGGCCCCTGCCAGCGCCCTCCCGTCTCCTGCTTGAAACCCTCGGTCTCCCAGGGCCCACAGCTCAGCCTCTGCACTCGATCTTGCCCGGGCCACTCCGGCCGCCCACCCCTGAGTCCTGCTCCGGGTCTTGCCCCCCGGTGTTGGGGGTACAGCCGTGGGGAGAGTCAGGAAGAGCTGGCACCCCGCACCCCAGCAGAGGGGGCACCCCAAGGCCCCCAGTGGTGGCTGGCGCTGCTGGCTGGGCCTCAGCTGTGGGCAGCAGGCCCTGGTGGTGCCCGTGGGCCAGGCGGGGCTGGAGGGCGGCAGGAGGGGCTCTGCCTGCGGTCGCCGGGAGCTGGGTACCCCCAGCTTGTCGCTCTCCTGGTTCCCGTGGCCGCCGTAGGGGTTACTCATCCCAGGGTGGGCCAGGGCACCCTGTCTGCCTCCCTCCCCACTGCCCTATCTCTCCGAGATCCCAGGCGACCCCTGGGGGTCAGCGACCCCCAGGCTGACCCCTCCTGGGCTCCCGCGTCCCCGCTCCGGGGAGCTCCGGGAGCCTGTCCGTTCTCCCTGCAGTCCGCCCGCCAGCTCCCCACCACGTCCGCCCCTTCCCCGCGGCCCAGCTGGGCCTCCTTCCCAAGTGCTGGCCCGACATCACCTGTGCTGCGGTGGGCTCACCTGACGCCTGCCCCCAGGGACAAGGGCACCACCCCCACTCCCACCCCAGGCCCGGCCACTCAGCTCTCCCGCCCACCCCATCTCTGCTCTTCCCGCAGCCTCCGAGGTCCGACTCACAGACCCCTGCTCATCCTCCAGACCCAAGTTCAAGGTCACCTGCTGAGTGTCCCTGAACAGGGGGCGGGGCTGGCCCTGTGGGGTGTCTCCCTGGTCTAAGGTGCCCAGGCGGTCACAGACACACCCAGGAAGGTGCTGCTGGGGGTGGGGGGTGGGGGCGGGCCAGGAGGGGCTGGACCCGCGCCAGGACGGTCAGGAGGGTGGGGGCCCTCTTACCCGCCGCTCCGTGCCAGCCCCCCACCGGGGCGGCCGCCCACACCCTGCGCCACCCCCGTGCTCCTGGCTCAGCCCTCCCGCTGCTGTGGCACGGGTGAGTGACGGCCGGCACCCCGGCCCCCGCGGACCCTGCGTGAGCTGCCTTGGTGGGGCCTGCACTGCACCCAGGGAGTCGTGGCGCGCGGGTGCTGCGCAGCCTCCCGCCCCTTCCCGAGCCCCCCGGCTGGGCCCCGCCCCTCCTCTAAGACCAGCTGGCTGGGGGTGCGTGCAGTCCCCCAGCCTGGAAGCTGGGCCGAGTGGCCTCTGGGTCGTCCCACACTGTTCCTGCACGCGTGGGCTCTGCGGTCACGCGAGGCATCGGCCGCTCTGTGGCGTCCACCGGGACGGACGAAAGCCTGGGGAAGGGAGGTCCTTTCAGGGGACCGGACACCTTGCTGGCCACGGGCACATGGGCTGACCGTCCCAGGTCCCCAGGACTCCTGCCCATGGTGTCCAGGGGACAGTGGTCAGGAGGGTGTCCTGTGGGTCTCTAGAGGGAAAGGCCCTCCATGTCGGCCTGGCCCAGCCTGGCCATTCTCCCTCAGGCCCCAGGCCCCCAGCTAAGGCCCTGGTCCTTCCCGGGACTCTGAGCCGAGCTTTAGGCTCCGGGAGACGGGCAGAAGGTGTTGGGGTGGGGGTGGGGGACAGGAGCTGCCTGCAGGGGGCAGATCTGAGACAGCACCGAGGCTTGACGCGCCCTCTGGAGCCGCCAGGCAGGCCGGGAGGAGGGCAGTCAGGATGGCAGGGAGACCAGAGCAGGCCTGGCACCGCCGGCGCCTTGGTGGAGACCGAGGGGCTGTGGAGGAAGGGGAGGAGGGGCCCCTGAGGTGGTGGACGTGGCCAGCGGGGGCAGCCGCTGGACTTGGGGACCCCTGCTGAGAACGGGGACCCGCAGCTGGCTCACGGGGGCCTGCACATGCTCGTGCGCCTGGAGGGGCGAGGCTGTTCAGTGGAGCGTGACCGGGCTGGGGAGCGGAGCCCCGCTCCGCGGCCCCTGGGGCTGAGCCCTGGGCGCGCCCGGAGCCAGAGCAGACGCAGGAAGGAGATAATTGCGTTTGTGCAGGAACACCAAATCCCTCGCAGCTGCACGCAGGCCGAGCCAGGGCCACGGGCGGCCGCGCCAGCATCCTGACAGCTCCGCTTGGCGTGCCAAGGGGTCTGGGCCGCCGGCCGGGGGCGCCTTCCCAGGCCAGAGGCCCCCACCCCACCCCAGGAGAGCCGCCCCCCTCTCAGTTCCCAGAACGCGGCCCAGCTGTGGAACAGCAAGGGGGTGAGGTCATGGGAGGGGCCCCAGCCCGTGACTCACATCCTGGGGCAGAGGGAGGGGGGCCGGAGGGAAGGGGCCCGCGCCCCGGGTCAGGGCCTGGGGCAGCGCGGCCTCTCCCCCGGCAGGGGCTGTGGGGAGCCCCCCGAGCCCCTACCCCACGTCCCCCACTCTGTCCCCTGCCCGAGGGCTGGGGAGTCACGTGCAGACCGCCGGGAGCAGGCCTGACCTTCAGAGGGGCCTCTTCTCAGGAGCGCAGTTCTCAGAAAACATGCCTTGGCCTCAGGCCAGTGCCGTTGTCAGGACGACGGCGGGAAACAGTAAACACGCGCTGGGGCACCCTGGCTGGGCCGGGGGGCCGGGGGGCCGGGCCGGGTCTGCCACATGCGGACCCCCAGTGTGGGGCGCTGGGACCCGCGTGTGACTGTGGGCCTGTGCCCATGTGGGCCCACAGGGCCGGCTCAGGAGAAAGCGTGTGCACCCATGTGTGCGTGTGTGGTGTGTGTGTGGCAGGGAGGCCCGTCATGCTGGCGGGCCTGGGACCAGGGTTGGGCGCAGGCGGCGTGGGGCCTTGACACACGGCCTGCCTGGGTGAGCAGTCTGCGTGGTCTCTGCGCTTAGCTGTGCCGGCGAAGGGTCCCCGAGGCTCGGGGAGGGGGCTGGAGTTACAGCCTGAGAGAGGCCCCACCTGGGCGCACTCACCCCCACCGGGGCCCACGCGCACATACTCAGCCCCACACAAACGTGCCGTGGGAGCGTGTGCACACAGCAGAGAGGGGCCCGTGGCTGGTCTCGCCCCTCCGAGAAGCTCCCCGCCCCGGGTGCCTCCAGGAGACGGCTGTGGACACCTCTCCACCCCACGGCGGGGGGACTGGTCCCACTGCCCAGCCCTTCTCGCCTCCCACCGTTGGCCTGGGGGGCTGTGGGTGCTCACGGGAGGGAGGACCCCCGACCCCGGGTCCCCCCACCCTCAGGATCACCCAGGCTCTTCCCCCCTAGACAGGATATGGCCCCCAGCCCCCGCCGAGGGCCTGGAGCGGGAGGCTGGCTCCATCGGCCGTGTGATGGGGCCAGGTGTGGGGGATTAGGGGCTCCCTGGAGCTCGGGGGGGGGGGGAGTCAGAGGCACTTCTGAGGCGCGGGGGTGGGCGGGCGGGGGGCGCCGAGGTCTGAGCGGGAGGCTGGGTTTGCACGGCTGGGGTCCCCTGCGGCTGCCGCGGGGGGGAGTGGGCCTGGAGCTGGGGCTGTGGAGGGGCCTGGCTTTTGTCTAGGAAGCTCCGGGGAGACCTAGGAGAGATTAGATCATGTGTTGGCAGGCCTGCCGAGACCACAGAGCCGGCCCACCCTGGCCAGGGGACGGGGCTCTGAAGGAGCGGGCTGTGGGGTCAGGCGGGGGACACAGCAGGAAGGCTCTGAGACCCCGGCTCTGGAGACCCGGGACCCTCTTCTCGGGCTTCGGGGGAGCCAGGGCAGGCAGGCTGGCCGGGGCCTGCGGAGCACGCTGGGCACCAGCAACTCGAGAGCTGCTGGGCCAGGGCCGGGGTGGCCAGGCCCCGGGACTCAGGCTCAGGCCTCCTTGTGTAGCCTGGGTGAGGGACCTTGGGAACACTGGGGGTCAGCAGGCCTGCGGGAGGAAGCTCCCCGGGGCCCGGCTCCACGGGGGCCTCAGTTTCTTGTGGACAGCATGGTCTGGAGTGAGCCGGCATGGGGTTCTGGGGTGGAGGGTGGCTCTGGGGGGTCTGAGGGCTCAGGCCCTGGCTGAAGGCAGCCCCTCCCGGGTCCTTTAATAGGGCTTCCGTCTCCCAATGCCTTTTACTCTCGTTCGGGTTGGGGGGCAGGCAGGACTGATTGCCCCATGCCCAAGATGGTCTCCTGAGGGGCTGGGCTGCCTCTGGCCTGACCCCCGCCCAGGCTACCAGTGCCCGACAGTCACGTGACTCAGGGAGAAGGAGGGACAGCAGCTCTCCGCACCTCAGCTGGAGGTGAGGTGCCCGCCAGGCCTTGCCTGGAGCCAGAGCTGCGCTGGCCAGTGTCCGGCTGTGATGAGGGCCAGGGAGCCAGGCTGCTGGCAGGGGCGGAGGGTCTGGCCCCATCCCTGGGGCTCCCCAGGCCCATCTGACTGTGAGCCCCTCGTCACCAGGAGGCACGTGGACATTCAGAGGCCAGCTCCAGTGGCCGAAGGCACCTTCCTGACCCTCTCTCCTGGTCTCTGCTTTAGAAACGGGGAAACTGAGGCCTCGAGGGTCCCCAGCTGGCCTGCTGGGGTGGGAGGCAGGGGCGTGGGCCCCGAGGTGACCCCTTCTCATGCCCCCAGGCTCGCCACTCAGCGGAGTGTGGAGGAGGAGGAGGAGGCCACCCGCGAGCGGCGCCGGCGGAACAGGGAGCGGCAGCTTCGGGCTCAAGACGGAGGCGAAGGGAGCCCGTCCCCGGAGCAGTCGGAGCAGGAGAAGCTGTGAGCCCCCCTCGCCGGCTCACCAGTGCCGCACCACGCCGCTGGGCGGAGGGGGCCCCGAGCTGGAGACCCCAGAGCAGAGGGGATGAGGAGGCAGGGGCAGGGCCTCCCTGGAACCCGGGCACTGTGGGGACGTCCTCAGGGTGAGGGTCACTGCGGTGCCGGGGGCCAGGGAGCCCTGCTGGACCCCCTCCAGCCCCTCCTGGAGGGGCCCCCTCCCCTCCAGCCTCCCGGGGCCCTGACTCAGCCCCGTCCCCCTGCACAGTCCCCCTGCTTGGACCGATTCTGAGCGCAGCTGTGGGGCCCTGGGCCCCAAGCCCCCGGCCCCACTCCTCAGAGCCAGTGACTCACGGAGGCCACGTCCAACTTGGCGGCCGAGGCCGGCTCGTCCCCTCCCGGGGCCCGGGAGGCCGCTGTGGCTGGGCTGGGCTGTTTTTCCAATAATGCCCCCCCTCCTCCCGGCCCTGTTTTGTTCCATTTTCTCTGAGTCAGCAGCTCTGGGTGGGGTGGTGTGCTGTAGCGGTCAAGGCCCTTCGAGCCAGGTCCCCATCCTAGCAGAGACCACCGCGGCCGGGGCCCGGCCTGAAGCGGGGCGCAGGGTGCGGGGCTCACCCCACTGCCCAGGGAAGGAGCCTGGCGCCGGCCCCTGCTGGCTCAGCTGAGGGAGCAGAGGGGGGCTCCTCACCCACACTTGGGGACCCCAGACTGAGGGGGGAGGCCCGGCCCAGCACTTGGGGAGGCCCAGACTGAGGGGGGAAGCCCGGCCCAGCACTTGGGGACCCAAGACTGAGGGGGGAGGCCTGGCCCAGCACTTGGGGAGCCCGAGACGGAAGGGGGAGGCCCGGCCCAGAACTTGGGGAGCCCCAGACTGAGGGGGAGGCTCAGCCCAGCAATTGTGGAGCCCCAGATGGAGGGGGGAGGCCCGGCCCAGCACTTGGGGAGCCCCAGACGGAGGGGGGAGGCCCGGCCCAGCACTTGGGGAGCCCCAGATGGAGGGGGGAGGCCCGGCCCAGCACTTGGGGGAGCCCCAGACTGAGGGGGAGGCTCAGCCCAGCACTTGGGGAGTGCCAGACTAATGAGGGGGGC
>JADEYB020000033.1:70106596-70205033 GCA_015832495.2 Alces alces
CAGGACCCAGGGTTCTCCAGGGGAAGGCAGGACCCAGGGTTCTCCAGGGGAAGGCAGGACCCAGGGTTCTCCAGGGGAAGGCAGGACCCAGGGTTATCCAGGGGAAGCAGGACCCAGGGTTCTCCAGGGGAAGGCAGGACCCAGGGTTCTCCAAGGGGAGGCAGGACCCAGGGTTCTCCAGGGGAAGGCTGAAGAGGGGGCCCAGGAGGTAGAGATCTGGGGCCCGAGAGAGCTGTGGCGGGTGCTCAGGGTGAGGCACAGAAGCTGAGGGCGGGGCCCTGGGCCAAGACCCTTCTCTCCCCAGTAACAGTGTGAAGAGGTCCCAGCCGGCCCTGCCCATCTCCAAGATTGATGAGCGGCTGGAGCAGTACACCCAGGCTGTTGAGGTGGGTACAGGTGCCCTCACTTTCTGCTGGGCGCTTTCTCCCTTCGTGTGCCCTTTCCTCATCCAACCAGTGTCCCTCCACTGATCTACAGCCCTCAGCCAACTAACACCCTTTCATTCAACTAACCTTCTATTCGACCAACACTACTCCACCCTTCCACATTCTTCCATCTAGCCCTTTATCCATCTGACCAAGGTTCCTCCATCGATCCTACCCCCACCCCCGCATCCAACTAGCACATTGTTTATTCAACTCTCTTCCATCCAATCTACACCACTCCTTGCAATCAACACCCCTTTATCCAACCAGTGACCCTCCAGCCAACCAATACCACTCTGTCCAGCCAACATCCTTCCATCCAACCAACACTTCTCTATTCAAGCGATGGCCTTCCATCCAAGCAACACTTCGTTTAACCAGTGTTCCTCTATCCAACCAACACCTCTCCATCCAACCAATGTCCCTCCTCTAATTCCACATCCCTCTATCCAACTACACCCTTTTATCCAACTAACCCTTCCATACAATCTGCACCCCTCCATCCAACCAATACCCTTCTAACCAGTATCCCTCCATTCAGCCAGTGTCTTTCCACCCAATATTTCTTTGTTCAATGTATGTTCCTCTATGCAACCAACGCCATTCACCCCGACCCATACCTCCATACAACCAGCTACCTTTCACCCAACTAACTCCCGTCCACCCAACCGTCACTCCATCCAAGGCCCTTCCGTTCAAGCCCTGCTCCTCCAACCCCATGCCCGAGCAGAGCGAGGATGGCCCTGTCTCCTCTGCAGACCGCGGGCCGGACCCCCAAGCTCACCCGCCAGCCCTCCATCGAGCTGCCCAGCATGGCTGTGGCGAGTACTAAGAGCCGCTGGGAGACGGGAGAGGTGCGGGCTCAGTCGGCCGCCAAGTCCGCCCCCTGCAAGGTAGGCATCCCACCTGGGGCGGGGCCGGGTCCCCTAGGCACAGCAAGCACGGGCTGTCCGGGCTGAAGTGTGGGCCGCAGGGCCCGTGGTCGCCGGGCTGGTCCCTGGGGAGGGCTGGGGGGCGGCTTCCGGGCCTCGTCCGTGGGCGCTCCCCGCAAGGAGGCACGCGGGCCGGCCCTGCGGCCCTGGACTTGCGGGGCCGGCGGCAGCCGTGCCCGGGGCTCCTAGCTCCCCGGGGGCGGGGGCCCCCTGTGACGCGCCTTCCCTCTGCCCCCAGGATATTGTGGCCGGAGACATGAGCAGGCGGGATCTCTGGGAGCAGAAGGGAGGCCCCAAGACCTCGTCCACGGTCAAGGTGCGTCTGAACGCGGCTGACGCAGGGGGCGGGTCCAGCGGGTGGGCGGGGAGCGCGGCTGTCCTCGGCGCCCAAGCCCTCCCAGGGGCGCGGCGCTGTCTCCCTCTGCGGCGCTCACCTTGGCCCCGGGCTTCCCGGCAGAGCACCCCGTCTGGGAAGAGGTACAAGTTTGTGGCCACCGGACATGGAAAGTATGAGAAGGTGCTTGTGGACGAGGGCCCGGCGCCCTAGGCCCATCTGCCTGGTGAGTCCGCAGCAGCGGCCCGCGTGCGATGTGTTGTGGGTGAAATTTGCCGCCCTGGGCACCAGGTGGCCGGGGCCCGGAGGAGGCTTGTGAAGGCGGAGTGCCCGGCTCAGGGAGGGCCGGAGCCTGCCCCTCTGGTCCCCCTGCCCACCCCCATCCTTCTGGGGTCCTGCCCCGCTCGCCCTGGCAAAGCTCGGACTCCCTCCTGGGAGGAGCCATGATGCCCCGTCTGTGCCGCTTGGGCAGGGGAGGCCTTCCCGGGCACTGTAGGGCGAGCGTGGCCAGAAGGGGAGTCCTGGGGTCTTGGTCCCCGCCCGTCAGTGGGCTGAGGGTCTCGGAGGGCCCTCCCTCTGGTCCCAGTGGGAGCTGTTCCGGTGGCTACCGCGCGCCCCATCGCCTGGTGGAGGCAGGGAGCCGACGGTGGCGTGGTCATGCACGCTTTTATTAGTGGCCTGGGTCCCAGGATCCACGTACAGCACCCGGCACGTCCCGCCGCCAACCGCCTCCTTCCCTCCTGAGTCCTGCCCGCCACACCTCCATGTTTCCCTCCCACTGCTGGTCAGAGCCCCAGGGCTGGTCCTGAGTCAGACCCCGTCTGAGGGCACAGTGGGGGCCCCCTTCCCCACCTGTCCAGGCCTTGGCTGGACCTTGCCCACTGGGCCAGGCTGTTCTCCCCCAGTCTCCTCATCCAGCCTCGAGGCTGAGACACCCCCTCCCACCCCATCTCATCAGCAAGTGCCCCCCGAGCTTGGCCCTCAGTCCAGGGGGAGCAGAAGCCACAGCAAAGGGCAGCAGTGAGGGGCTGGCTCACCACCACCACCCTGGGCCTCAGCCTGCTCCCAGCGCTGGCCAGGGCCCCGTCCTCGGGCGGCATGGCAGTCCGGCTGCCAGGGCAGCCCAAGGAGGCGACCCCGCCCAAGCCCCCAGCCACTACCCGCCCCCACAGAGACACAAGTCTCCCCCGCTTTCTCGGCAGAAGGGAGCGGCCCCAGAGTCCTCCTTGTCCTGGCACATGTCAGGACTCACCACCCAGAGCTCCCGGGATTCAACCCGGCCCTGCTTCCTGGAGCCAGGCAGACCCTCCCTAGCAGCCACAGCCCCTCCAGCCCCACGGGTGACCGCCCCCTGCAGCCCCTGCCCCAACCCCCGTGCAGATGCTCAGGTTGGCCCTGTCCTGCAAGGTTACTCAGACAGCCCTGACCTCGAGGTGGCCTCCTGAACTGTCTGCCTCCCCAGAGGTTCACCCCAAAAGCCCCCACACTCAGACCTCTCTCTGCCCCTCTGTACCCTCCAAACCCGCCTCCTGGTTACCCCCCTCCTCCCGCCATGGTGCTTCCTGCTCCCGTCTGCCCCAGCGCCCCTCTGGACCCCCAGGCCACCAGGCTCCCCTCTTGAACGGTTTCAGTTTCCCAGCTGGATGTTCAGCCCCTCTCGTCCACCCCACGGCCCTGGGGTCACCCAGCTGTTCAGTGGAGCCCCCAGCCGGCCGCCGTCCGGTTGAAGTTCTTGGGCTGGGGGTTCAGGACCAGGACCGGGGAGGTCACGGGAGGCGGTCGGGTGGCCACCTCCTGCAGCTTCCGGGCGTTGAAGCGAGGCCGATAAAGGAAAGGCAGGCGACTGAGGCTGGTCAGGGTGGGCGCCCCGGCTCCGGGCCCCACCTGGCTGCCGCGGGACGCGGCCACGGACATGCGGTAGAGCACCGCATCCCACATCTTGGAGGCCCGGGAGGCGGGGGGCCGGGGCGCCGGGCCGGCAAGGGCGCTCCCGCCCTGGCCCACCTGCCCCGGGCTGGGCTCTGGCCCCGGGAACTGGGGCTCCTCCGGTTCCTCCATCACCTGCTGCTTCAGGCGCGTCCAGCCACTGAGCTGGGGCCTGGCTGCAGCTCTGGGGGCCAGGCAGGGGTGGGGGCCTGCCAGCAGGGCGGGGGGCGAGGCCCCGCGGGGGCTGGAGACTCTCTCGGCCTCAGCAGGGCCAGCTGCGGGGGGCTCCTCCAGGCGCCCAGCTTCAGGGGTCCCAGAGGCTGGCCTGAAAGGTGAGGGCCCCGGCGAGCGGTAGGTGGGGGCGATGGGCACCACCACCCGGGTCCCAGCCTCCCTGGGCACTGAGGCCTGCAGGCCGGGGGGAGGCCTGGGCACTGGAGACGCCGCAGGCCGGGGGCTGGCCACCCGCGTCCCAGTGGGCAGAGGGCGGATGTGGGCCACAGGGATCAGGGGCTGAGCCCCGGGAGGGCAGGGGGCCGTGTGCTGATCCGGGGGGGCTGCCAGGGGGGGCTCGGGGGTCCTGGCCTGTGGGGATGGCGCCAGCCGGACGTGCACTTGGCTGATGTGGCAGCCCCTCGCTGCAGGGGCCGAGACCTGGGCGAAGCCACTGGGGCACCGGGCGAGCTCCGGGGCTGGGGCTGCAAGCTGGGGGCCCGTGGCCCTGAAGTGGGAAGCCAGGCTCCTGCGCTGGGCGAGGCTGAAGGAGAACGTGGACCTCTGCATGGGGGAGGCCACGTGGTGGATGACAGGTGTCGGGGGACAACGGGGCGTGGCAGCCACAGCCTGCAGGGCCTCAGCCGGACGCGGGGCCTCAGCGGGGCACAGGGCATCGGCGGGACGTGGGGCCTCTGCGGGACGTGGGGCCTCTGCGGGACACGGGGCCTCGGTGGGATGCAGGACTTTAGCTGGACGTGGGGCCTCCATGGGACGCGGACTCGGGGCCTCCTGGTCATGGCTGGCCTCACTCACGGGAGACAGGGAGGTGCGGAAAGCCCCAGGTGGGGTGGTGGGCCCGCCTCCGCCCATCCTCTTCCGGGCTGCCTTCCTCAGCAGCTTCTGCAGGCGCAGGTTGTCTTTTCCCGGCTTGGGCAACAGAGGTGGTGGAGTTCCGGGGGGCCCCAGGCGGCACGGCCCAGCTGTCCCAGGGGCCACGGAGGCGGCGGAGATGAGCATCGCTGCTCCCTGGGGTGGGAAGGAGGCGGCGGTGAGCCGAGCCCTCTGCCCGCAGGCCCCGTCCCTGAGTGGGGCACACAGCCCCCTCGTCTGCAGGGGTCCCCCAGGTGCTCTGCTCCCTGAGGCCAGGTGCACTCCAGACGGGCATGTTCACAGCATCAATCAAGGGGGCGGCCCCGACGTCACCCCCAGACTAGAAGTGAGCCCACTGCAGCCCAAGGTGCCTGGGGGAGGCAGCGGGAGCCGGGCCGGGAGACCCACGGGCGGGTGCCAAGCGGGGGCACGTGCTGGGCCGGCCGCCCGCAGAGGCAGGAGGGGCGGCTGCCCGCAAACGTGAGGGCCGCCTTGCCGTCGCCGGGCCAACCACAGGCGCGTCCGCTGCGAGCCGCGGCGAGGTGGCGGCCAGCGGCCAGGGAGGCAGGGGCAGCGTCCCGAGAGGTCGGCTGGCTGGGCGGAGGCGGGAGCTGTTCCCGCCGAGCTCCGGCTAAACGGGATGTTCCCGCAGGCCTCCCGGCGGGCTGGTCCCAGCCAAGCCGCCCACCCCGCTTTGTGGGCGCCACGTGCTCGCAGGGACGTTGACGGATGGCGGCTGGGCAGAGTGGGGGCTGCGGGCTGGAGAGGAGGGAGGCCAGGGCTGTGGCCGTGGGGCCGCTCCGTCAGGCAGGAGCTGGGGGGCCCGGGAGGGGGTCTGCTCCCGGCTGCTGCCTGCGACCGGGGGACCGGGACCTCCTCGGGAAGAGCGGGGTGCCCAGGCCAAGTCCCTCCACTCTGCGCCCAGAGCAGGGTCCAGGCGGCAGCGTCGGGAGCCGGCCTCCAGGCTGCAGGGGGACCAGGAAGGCTGCTCCTGGCAGCCGGAGGGGTTGGATGGAGCCGGGTGGCCCCCGGAGAGAGGCGGCGGCCCTCCTGGGACTGCGCCTGACACCGCCCCCCCCCACCTCCCCGTGTGTGTTTCAGCTTTCCCAGGAGCAGGGCACAGGCCAGCAGCATGTCCTGCCTCCGAGTCTGCACGCCCAGGGGAGAACCCGGCCAGATCCGCCCTCCCGCCCCCCGAGCCCGACCTTGCCGAAGAAGCTGCTTCTCACGCCTGCTCTCGCCCCCCAACACTGGCAGCTCTTGCTGCGGGGCCTGCCGACCTTGCCCTCCGACGTGGCGCTCACTGCCCCCACAGTTCCGGGAGGAGAGGAACTCTGGCTGTTGGTTGGTAAAGGGACCCTCTCCAGAGAAGCCACAAGCTCCCAGGGAAGGCGCCGTCGGTGCTGGGAGCGGCCACGTACCGGAGTCTCCAGGTCAAGAGCCACAACCCCTGCCCTGCCCGCACTGTCCCCCCACCCCCCGCTGTCCAGTAAAGCTCCCGTGTGTCTCCACGTGCCGGCTCTCTGGGGCTCGCTGACGGGGTGGGGACGGAGCGTGGCGGTCTGAAAGGGCCATCGGCCCTGCCCAGTGGTGGGGTCCAAGCCTCTGCAGGTTTGGACCCTGTCCTGCCCAGGGGCCTTCTGCGCATGAGGCTCTGGGGTCTGAGGGGCGTGGTGGCCAAAGTCAGGGTGCACACGGGCTCAGTCCTCCTCTGGGACATCTGTGGCACTCGCCCCCCAAAGTCTGTAGCCCCCGAGACTGTGCACATGTCGCTCTGTGCCCCTAAGCTGTGCGTTCTCTGAGGACGAGACCTTCCTTAGGGTCATCCTCATCCTGGTACCCAAGAGATTTGGTGGATGTGTGGATGATGGATGATGGACAGAGGGTTAAGATCCATGGACAGATGGAGGGATGGATGAATAGGTGGATGGAGGGATGGAGGAAGGAATGGATGGAAGGAGGGTTAAGGCTGATGGACAGATGGAGGGGTGGGGGAAGGAGGGAGAGGTAGGTGGATGGGTGAATGGATGGATGGAGGGATAAGGTTAGATGGATAGAGGGAGGGAGGATAGATCGAGGGAGGGAGGAAGGTATAAAGGATAGATGGATGAAGGGATGGATGGATGGATAGATGGTGGAGGGATGGATGGATGGATGGATGGATGGATGGATGAAGAGATGGATGGATGGATGAAGAGATGGATGGATGGAGGGAGGGAGGGAGGGAGGGAGGGACAAGGTTGATGGACAGATGGATAGACGGAGGGAGAGATGGGTAGGCGGATGGACTGGTGTGGAAATAGCAAGAGAGGTGAGGCCCCTTTGGGTGACGGGTTTGCACCACATGCACAGACAGGCCTGTGGCGGGGGCAGGCTGGGGCTGTCCTTCCGGCCCGTGTGCCCCCACCCCGGCCTGCACCCCTGCACCGTGGGGCCCTGCTGTCCTCCATGTTGGGGAAGCCCCTTTGATGAGCAGGCCCCTGGGTGCTCTGGTGCCCCAGGCCTGGGTCTGCTCAGAGCCCACTTTCTGAGGCCTCCTGAAGGGGAGCAGGAGTACGGGCAGGCCGGGGGTGCTAGAGACTGGGCACGACACACATGGTCTGTCACCCGCGGCCCCTCCACGGGGGCGTCCAGGGCTGTGCCCGCCAGCTGGGGGGCATCTCCTAGGGAAGGAGGGCTTCTCGTCCACCCGACCGGATGGGACATTAGCTGAGGGCCACAGGCAGAGGCAGTCGCTGGGCCACTGGGCAGCGAGTGGGGCCCCGAGGGCCGAGGGGTGGACGGGGCAGGGCAGGAGAAGCAGCCGGTTACTCAGCCCGCACCCAGCCCAGCCCCTCTTGGGGTCCTGGCCTCAGGGACAGGACTCCAGGGCCTGTTTTCTCTGCTGCGGCAGCATTGAGCCCCCGCCTTGCAGAACCTGGGGTCAGGGCCTGCCCACCACAGAGGTCGAGAGGCTCGGGGGCTACCGCCTGGGCTCTGGCGCTCTGCCCTCCGTCTTGACTGCCTCAGTGCCCCCCACCCCCAGGCAGCCCCCTGCTCCCCAGCTACAGGCGCGGATGCCAGCCCCACACAGCACAAACCAGCGACCCACTGCGGAGCCCGCAGAAGCGCTCAGGGTGTGTGGTGGTGGCCACCCAGGCTGGGACGGGCTCACCCCAAAGTGCTGTGTCAGCGGCTTCTATCTGGGGCCTGGCAGAGCCTGAGCTCGCGGGCTGGGCCGACTGGGAGCTCAGACCGGTGCTGGAGTGGGCGCCCAGGTCAGCTCAGGGCTGCCAGGCGCAGTTCAAGGTCTCTGGGCCCCGCCACCCCCAACCATGCACACGCGGGGACCCCTGCCCTCCCCTGCCCCCTGGGCGTCAACCCTGCAGGAACCTGAGGGCCCCCCCCCCACAGCCTCCTCCTGCTCCGTGGCTCAGCTCAGCTTTGCAGGCTTGAGAAGCCCACCCCAGCCCACCATACTCTGTCCCTAGGCCAAGGCCCTGCCCCGTCAGCCCTCAAACTCTTCCTGGGGCTCAGGTCATTCCCTTGCTGCAGCCTCGGGCTGGGCCGCCCGGTCCGTGCCTCCAGCCCAGATCCCCAGGCCCAGGGGCACCCAGCCCTGCCCCCTGCTCCCAGCCCAGCCCGGCACACGGGGTGTGGATTACCTGTCACAGGCCCCGGGCAGCCGGCAGCCGGTCCAGCAGCACCCGCTCGACGCCGTCCTGCTGAACCCCGGGCCTGGCGCCCCGAGAGGGAGGTCGCCGATACCCAAAATAAAACCTGCCACATCCCTCTGACCTCAGCGCCTGCTCTCTGGCAATGCCCGTTCACGGGTGCACTCCTGCCAGGGCCAAGGCCGCTGAGCGGGCAGCCACCCTCCTCTGCTGGCCGAGCAGGGTCACTGCAGGGCCGAGGAGTGCCCCCCTGTGGGTAAAGATGCCCCAGGCCTGGGCGAGGTGTGGCCGGCTGCTCCGGGCACCGGCGGCCGGTGGGGCCGGACACACGTGAGCCCCTACTGTGCTTCCCCAGAGTCTCCCTGCATCTGTGTCCGGGAGGACGGGGTCACTGTCAGCAGAGCACAGGGTGCCCGCCTGAGAAGGGCCGTCAGCTCTCACCGTGGGGAGCAGACGGGGCAGGGGGTCCCCAGGAGGAGCCCGGGGCTCTCATGCGGATGTGTCTTTACGGCTGAGCCCACTGGACATAGAGTTGGTCAGGTTATCCCAGGGTCAGCGCTGTGTGTGGCCTGTCCCAGGTCCTGGGCCGGAGGAGGGATTCAGAGACCCCGCAAGGGAGGCAGGACAGCCCGGCGCCTCTGGCTTCGGGGGCTCCCCACCCCCAGGAGCTCTGGGAGGGTGGACAGGATGGGGGCTCCATCCGCCCCTGGCTGAGGATGGCGGGCCCACCCTGCCTGTCTCGAGCCCCACGGCCTTATCTCCAACTTGCAGAAATTGGATGAGGTGCTGAGGGAAACCTTCCAGAAGGCTCGGGGGGCCGGAGCAGGGCGCGGAGCCAGGGGGCTCCAGGGCTGGGGTGTGAGCGCAGCCGTCCTGACACCCCTGGCCCTCAGCCTTGGGAGGACGGGACCCTCATCCGAGTCTGCCGGGGACCACCCCCTGGCCTGGCCCCTGGCCCACCAGCCTCAGCTCTGGGTCAGGCCAGCATCCTTGGAGCAACCACGGCCCCACCGAGCCTCTCGGGTCTTTCAGGCCCCTCTCCCCTGCTCTGCCTCTCGGCTTCCCTACCCAAGGGGCAGACTCAGAGGAGCGTGTGGCCTCATTGGCCCACGAGGGACCGCGGGAGGCCGCGGGCGAGATGCCTGCCGATTGGATGGTGCCGCCTGGGATCTAGTGAGAAGAGAAAGAGCGGGCTCCATGGGCGAGTGGCAGAGCCCGCCATGGGCAGCATGCAGAGCCCAGCCTGTGGGCAGAGCGAGGACCGCAGGGTCTGGACCCCGAGGTGGGAGTTCCCGGGCTAACTGCAGAGGTGCGGCCCCCGGCACCGGGAGCTGCCAGACCCCACGCGGTCAGACGTGGGTTAGCATCTCGCTCACCCGTGTATTCTGTGTGTCCCCAGCGCATCACCCAGGGAACCCGGTCTGGCCACTAAATGGGCTCCGACCCTCTGGGGGCCTGGCCGAGGCCTCACAGGCCCTCCATTCCCGGAGGGTGCAGAGACCGCAGGCCGCCCCCTCCGACGAGGAAGCTGGGTGGGCCCGGGGCCTGGCTAGACAGACAGCAGACCCCCTTCCTGGGCAGACCCCCTTCCTGGGCATCTCCTTGGAGGGAGGGGCAGCTGCTCGAGAAGTCAGAGCCCCAGCCTTGGGGGCTCCAGTCCAGCCAGGCCCAAGGAGAGTCCTTGGCTGCCTCCTCAGAGCCACCCAACACCTTCTTCACCCTCCTCGGCCCATCAAGAATGTGCCCGCTGTAGGGGGAGTAAAAATAGAAGCTGACACTTGCGGGGGAGGAGGGCGCCCCCGACTCCTCAGACGCGGCCCCCTCCTCTGGCCTCCTCTTCTATTCCTATACTTGGTCAGGGGCCTCGGGGCACGGCCCCTGCCCGTCTGCACGCGCCCGGCCACCCGGGCCCGGCCAATGGGCTGCCGTGCAAGATCGAGTGTCACTATAACTCGGGGCGTGCGGTCAGTGGGCAGTGCCTGAGCCGGTCCCGTCCACAGGGAGCTCCTGCCCGTCTCTCCAGACCCAGCTGCAGGTCAGTAGAACCACGGGCAGCCCCGGGCCGGGGCCAGCCTGCTGCGTGCTGGCAGCCGGGGGTCCCTGGACGTGCACACCGGGTCTTCCAGCCTCTCCACTCTAAGGACAGCATCTCAGAGATGCCAGGGAGCCGCCCCAGGGTCTCAAGGGTCTGGGATGTGAGCACTCCAGGGTCACGTGCTCTGAACATTGGATGTGGAAGAAGCTGTTTTATACCCGAGCTCTGGGAGGATCAAGAGGGAGGAAGAAGGGGGCCCCTGGAAGGCCCAGGGGGGTGGAACCCGGGGAAGACAGCTAGAGAGAGCTGAGGATGTGGGGTGAAGAGGCCAGGAAGGGGCTCTGTCCAGGGCTGCAAGGCCACTCACTGCCGTGGGACCACTTCTGCCCACTTGGCCTTGGCCAGCGTTCCCTCAGAGGCTGAGGCTCTCGGCCCAGCGGCCACTGCCCCCAGTGCCGCCGTCCATAAAGACGAAAATGAGGGTGGGGCTTGTGTGACGCCCTGCAGAGCGGGTCTGTGCAAGGGGGCGGCCGGGACCCCGGCAGCCTGTGAGTGAGCGTCCAGTGGTCCAGGCCAGGAGTGGACAGGACGGGGCCGGGGCAGAGGGAGCAGTGGTCAGCCGGCGTCTGTCCTGCCCGCCCGCCTCGGCCTGGGCAGAGAAACACGTGCCCCCAGAGGCCCGGCCTGAGCTCCCCAGCCCTGTCCCCCGCCCCCCCGCCTTTCCTGTGCCCCCTGGGGCCGGGGCCCAGCCATCCTCCTGACGTCATGGGATGGGGCACCCTTGCTAGGCAGCAACCTTTCTGGCGCCCTCGACCATTCTGGGAGGAGACGGCTGGGGAGCCATGGCCACACGGGACGGCGGGGCCCCAGGGGTCATGGAAGAGGGTCAGGGTCCCACAGTGAGCGAGCAGCAGGGCCTCCTGGCTCCCCGCCCACACCCCCCCTTGTCACTTGGGAAGGAAGGAAGGAGGAGGGGTCCCCGAGGAGCAGTGACCTCAGAGGCTGTTTGCACAATGGCCCCTCTGAGGGCAGGACATGAAATGGACAGCTGGCTTCCTTCTCGGCTGTCTCAGTGCCACCCTGCCCCCAAGCGCAGCCCACCCCGGGCCCCTCCCCGCGTCGGGGGGTGGGGCGGGCACAGAGGAGCCATGGCAGGCATCGTCCCCAGGCCTTCACTGGGTGCAGGAGCAGGGCAGAGTCCTCCGGCCCAAAAGACAAGAGGGCATGGAGGCCTGCAGGGGAGCTCACAGGAGGAGGGTCGGTGGGCAGGCCAAGACCTGAGCCAGAGGCTGTTCTCAGCCCCCCTCCCACCATCTTGGGTTTCTGGGCAGAGGTGTCTTGGCTAATCTGGGTGCCTATTTCTGGACGTCTCAGCTGCCACTGACTCCTTAAAAATAACCCACCCTGGACTCCGGCCATGACCACCCCTCTCAAGGCGGTGACAGGTGTCAGGCGCTGCCAGGGGGAGAGGTGGGCACAGCCAGTGTGTGATGGCATCCTGGGTGGGGTGGGGGCCCACCGGGGGCCGTGGGAGCCGCGTGCTGGATGAAGCAGGAGGCTGTGACTTGAGGAGGCAGCAGGGCCCCAGGAAGGGAGAGCAGGCTTGGGAAGCGCTGCTCGGCTTCCTGGAGGGGGTTAGCAGAGATCCATCCGCTGGTTAATTTTGCATGGAGCTTAAATTGCTTTGGGAAAATTAACATTCTTGACAGAGGCTTCGGAAAACTGTTCCCACCTTAGCAATGCGATGTAAATGCATTTTTCGATGATGAACTTGTGTTTTTCTTATACAAAGCTCCCGGGGGGACCAGAACGATTGTCTTCAAGTGGGCTGTAGCGTTGTCATGAACTCTGTTTTTCAAAACCTCGGGCCAACATTCTGATGCAGCTGCCCCGCGCGTTCCCAGGCCCCGGCTGCCTCAGGCCTGCATGGGGGCCAGCTCACGGAGAGATGGTCCCCGAGCGTGCTGGCCCAGAGCCGGCCGCACCTGGACGCACGCAGCCAGGCCCGGGCAAGAGCTTCTTTGCAGACGTTGACAAATTCAAGAACATCTTTGGGGCCTGGGAAAGCAGGCTGAGGGGGAATGGGGCTGTTTGCTCGGCTCTCAGAGGGCGTGTGGGCCTGGCAGGGGCACCAGGCTGGGGAGTGGGTGGCCACGTGGACACTCAGAAACAGACCAGACCCACCCCGATGAGCTCAGGGCTCAGCCTGCTGGGGCAACGGGGAGAAGGGAGGGAATGGATGCCTCGTGCTCTCTCGTGATTTTGGAAAAGGGCTCCGCAGAGGGCCTTGAGGGACCCCAAGGAATCCCTGGGTGCCCCCATCAGAGGACGCAGCACCCTCATGGGAAACCACGAGTGGGAGAAAGGCGTGTGGCTCATTCCTGAGGAGCGGGCCTTGTGGGCACGGTATGCGGGAAGGCCAGGGAAGGTCCACGGTGCCCATTTTGAGGAGCCAAGCTCTGTAATTCAGAGGCTCCCTGGGAGCCCCCTCCCCTCCCGCCCCACTATCTAGACCCAAGAGCAGAGACCACCAAGAGGGATGTTTTGAGCAACCTCAGCAGGGCCTCATGGGGGCCCAGAGCTGCCAGGAAGGGCCCCCCGCCCCGGCCTGCTCAGCCGCATGCTTTCTGGATGATCCTCCTTGGGGAACGCTGCAGAGAGCGTTTCGGCCCAGCCACCACCTCCCAGCTCCCGCCCAGCTCCAGGATTCCAGGCTGCAGGCCGGAGCCAGGTCCGGAAGGGGGGCGGAGGGGGATCGGATCTGGGGCGAAGAGGGCTGGGGGCCTGGGGCCTCAGAGGAAGCAAGGCAGCCTGCCGAGGAGGCCCCGCGCAGGCCCGGCCCGCCCAGGCCAGGGAGCTGGCCCTCGACCTCTGTGCAATGACGGCCCCCCACAGTCAGCTCGCTGAGCCCACCCCCCACATTCCTGCACCTCGAGGCCCAGGCAGCTCCTCACTCTCGCCCCGTCTCCCCCCACCCCCCGCAGAAAGCACCCAGCCACCATGTCGGACGAGGAAGTGTGAGTACCCGCCCGCTTCCGGATCCCTGGACCTCGCGTGCTCAGAGGCCAGAGGAGATCCCCCCCCACCCCGCCAAGAATCGACCCCTCACCCTTGCCCCTCTCCCCACAGTGAGCACGTGGAGGGTAAGTGTGGACGCCAGACTCTCTCTGCATCGGCTCTAGACAGAAAGCCCAGGTGGGACGGGGCCCTCCATCTGCGGCCAGCGCCTCGCCCGGGGAGCCCCCGGGAAGCCACAGGCGTGTGGACGCCCCTCTGCAAAAGGGCCCCCATCCCTGTCCCCACGCCTCTTCTCAAAGGACAGGTCCCTAGCCCAGCCCGTGGACACTCTGCCCCGTGACACCCTGCTTGCCGGGTGGGGAGCATGCTCCCATTGCAGGACCAGGCCTTCGACGCCCAGACCCTTGCCCACGAGCCTTGGCCTCTTCGCCATCCTCCCCTGACAGCGGGCGCCGGGCAGGCTGGCCCCCACCTCTGTCCAGGCTGGCCCCCCACCACCCTCTAACCTCGTCCTCTCCTTTGTTCTACCCTCTTGCAGAAGAGTACGAGGAGGAAGGTAATGGAGGCGCCCCCCAGGCCCCCCCAGGCCCTCCCAGCTCACCCATTAACCGCCCACCTCCGTGGCCATTAATCCCCACCCCCCGCACCCCTAACAGCCGCCTCTTCCCTCCATCGAGAGGCGCTCATTAATTGTTCATTAATACTTCTGTATTGTTATGTATCATTTATACATAATAATCTCACGGTATCCCTGGTGTGTGAGGTTAGCTGGAATTTGGTCATGAAGACACTCACCTCATTAATATCAAGTCTGGTGTGCCACCCACCCGTCCCTCACTCTCTGATTGTCCCTGTCTGTCTCTCTGTGTCTCTCTCTCTATTTCTCCATCTCCATCTCTCCCAGCCTCTCTCCCTCTCCCTCTCTCCGGGAGCGGGGACCCCCAGGTGGGCCAGGAGACCCTCCCGGCAGGCGCAGAGCCCGGCCCCGGGAAGGGTGTGCAGGGTGGTCTGCAGGCCCGACGGGCGCCCCTGGGCCCCACTCAGCCGCGGCCAGGCTCTCCCGAGCTCCGCTGGGCCGGCTCTCCTGTGGGCTGTTCTGGGCGCTAGGTTTTGAAAATATTTTGAAAACACTTGGCTACCCTAACAACGTGAGCAAAGCTCTTCTTTTTTCTGCTGAAAAGGTGGAGAGACTTCTTTCTGAGAGGAAAGCGTGGTCCCAGGCGGTGCCTTCCCAGGGGGTCGATGGGGCACGTTGGCAGGTCCCGCGAGTGGGCTCCTCCAATGCCTGCCTCTGCCACGGGGCCCCCCGAGGACACCAGCCCACACCCGTGCAGGTTTTCCCCTAACAGCTGTCCCCACCTCCGGTACCTTCAGGGCCAGGTTACTTAGCGACGCGGAGACACCTCAGTCCACTCCCCAACGACAGGGGAGGGTGGGACCCCCAGGACCCAGAGCAGGCTGCGCTGCAGAGGCCCTGCGGGTCCGCGATGCCCGCCAGCCTCCCTGGTGCCCGCGGCCCCCACCCGGGGCACCTCCCTTCCCGGCCGCCCCACGCTCGGCCCACTAACAACTGTCCTATTCCCTCTCTCCCTCCTGCTCCCCCTGGTTCCCACCACAGAAGAGGCCCAGGAGGAAGGTAGGTGGGGTCCAAGACCCTGGCCCCCAGCCACCCCCCAGCCCTCTGTCCCATGACCCCGACCCTCACGCGACCCCGCGTGCCCCACCCTCTAAGGGCGTGCAGTGCGCTCCCGGCCTAACCTCTCGTCTCTCCTTTGGCCCTGCTCACCCAGCGCCCCCCCCGCCTGCAGAAGTCCCTGAGGTCCACGAGGAAGGTATGCGGACGCAGGACTTCTGATCCCCATGTGGGGCCCGGGGCTGGCTGCGGCACAGTGGGCGGGGGCGGGGGCGGCGAGGTCCCAGCCAGCCAAGGGGCCCCCACATGTGGCCGCCCCGTAACCCACTAACCACGGCCAATGCTTGACCTGAGCGGGCCGGCCCCCCGAGGGCCAGCACTACGCCCCCAACATGGGCCCAGCCACCCCCCAGCCCAGGGAGCGCAGGTCAGCGGGGAGACCGCTGGACCACATGAGGCCTAGCTGCCCCGGGGCATCCCTGAAGCCAGCCTCCTGCCCCAGGGTGGGCACCTGAGAGTCCCCGGCACCTGGCCCCTCCACAGGGGTCTCAGGGAGCCCAGGGCGATGGTGGAACAGCCCCTGCGGTGTGTGCCCCCGCCAGGCAGCAGTGCCCCCCATGGGCCCCCTCCAGCCTGCCCCCGGGGGCTCCCTCCCGGGTCAGGGGCGGGACTGGGCAGTGGGAGGGTAGGGAAACCTGGGGTTGGCTCAGTGGTCAGGGCAGCTGAGAGCTGGTACCCAACACCCAGGCTGCTCCATGGGTGCAGAGAGAGAAGGCAGCGGGAGCCCTGGCCTTGGGCCGGTAGGAAGCTTCCCTTCCAGGCCCCGGGGGCCACCCTCCAGGCCATGGCCCTGCCCCCGTGGAAGTCCTCGGGGGCCTGAAGGAGACGGGAAGCGGCGGCGGGGGCGGCCACGCGAGGCAGGACCCCAGTGGTCCCTCAAGCAGCAGCGGTGTCCCGAGAGAAGCGAAGCCCGGCGTGCAGGCCGGGACAGGACGGGGGGCGCGGCCCCGGCCGACATTGACCTTGTCTCGCTCACTCCCCACACGCTTCCCACCCCCCGGCCTCGGCCACTGACCCTCCTGTGGCGACCGGCTGTTTCCATTAACCTGGGATCCTTGCTCCTTTGACCTCTGACCCGCGTGTTGCCTCTTGCTCCATGGCCCTCCTTAGTCCATGAAGTTCATGAACCAGGTATGTGCCATGGCTCCAGTCCCGTGTGGGCGCGTGTGCACACGGGGTGTGTGTGGGTGTGAGCCGCAGCCTGGCCGACCAGGAACAAGAGGGGCCACGTAACCCACTCACCTGCTTGCCCGCCGCCCACCCCTCGCCTCTGCCCGAGGTTCACAGTGGTTCTCTCTCCCCCCCCCCACCCAACGGTGCCGCTTCTACAGAGGAAGTCCAGGAAGGTAGGCTCGTCCCCCATGCTGAGGCCTGAGCTCCGCCACTCCTGCCTGACTCCCTGCCACCGTCCCGAGGGCTGGGCACGGGGTGGGACGCTTAGGCCAGGGATGGGGAGGGTGGCTGCGTGTCAGACAGCCCACAGGCAGCGAGCATTCGGGGTTGAGGGGGTGAGGCCCCGCCTGGGTTGCCACAGGAAGGTGGGGGTGGCCGGCCTTGAAGGGCCTCAGAGAGGGGTGCTGGGAGGATGGCACTGGGGTCCACTGGGACCCCTGGGACCCACCAGGCTGGGTGGAGAAGGGCAGGGGGGAGAGGCAGGGCCCCAGACAGCAAGGAAGGCAGAGCGGAGAAGTCGCGGAGGGGACGGGAAGGGTGGGAAGATAAGTGGACGAAGCAGAAAGTCAGGCTGAGGCCGCAGCGAGGGCCCAGGGGCCTGGAAGCACTGGTGCCCCCTGGGTGGAGCCATCGGAGCCCAAGTCAGAGCCCCCCACCTTCACACAGCCCTCGTGGGGCCGCAGAGGGCCTCCCCGTGGGGCCTGCACCCAGAGTGCAGGCTGCAAGCTGTCTTCCCGTCCCAGGCTGCAGCGAGACCGCCTGCAAGACAGAGGGGCCGGCCAGACCTGAGGTCAGGGGGTGGACACTGGGCCTGGCGGGGATGTAGGGGTCAGGAGGTCACTCAGTCACACTGGAACCAGCCCTGGGGCAGACAGACAGACAGACAGACAGGCTGGGGATGCCAGGTTGCTTCCTGCTCGCCCGCCGCCTGGGAGCTTTGCCGCGTGGCGCTTTGCCTCCCCCTGCTCCCCGCCCCCCTCCCAGCCCCCCACCAGGTGCCGGGGGTGGGGGGCAGTGACGTCAGGCCCACCTGAAAGCTGAGCGGCCCCAGCAGGCACAGGAGGCTGTTTGTGCAAGTGGGGGCTGGTTGCTAAGCAACCCAGGGATCTGCCAGGGGAGACCCTGACCACAGCCCTCCCCCCCTGGCAGCTCAGACAGGCTGAGGGCCAGACGTGAACGGCGCTGTCCCTGCCACCAAAGGCCCGGGAACAGGGGCAGGCCCTCATGGCCGAGCTGATCCAGGCTCCTGTGCCCCTCGGGGCTCAGCCTCGGTGCTCTCGTCCCCTCAGCTTGGGACCTCAACTAGCCAGGCTTCCGCAGGTCTGAGGCCCCAGGAGATGTTATCAGCCTCCTTGTTTGAAAACCCCTGGGTTTCAACCCAACGAAATCCAGGAGTCAGGCCCCTAGAGCCACCCAGCCCAGGTCACTGAGGCTCAGTCACTCAGGCATGTCCGACTTCGCTCACAGTCACGTCCGCGGAGTCGGTGGTGCCATCCAGCCATCTCATCCTCTGTCACCCCTTTTCTTGACCTCAGTCTGGACCAGCATCAGGGTCTAGGTTTCCCATAGCTTTTCTTCCAGGGAGGCCACCCCCAATGGAAAGGCTTAAGGAAGCCCGCAGCCAGTGCCCACAGGCCCTCAGCAGCCCCTCCAGCCACCGCCGGCCTTCTGGGGCGGAGGGCAGTCTCCCCGGGCATCCTGGCCCTGCAGCTAGCTCTTCCAACCCTCCCGGACAGAAGCGCTGCAGCCTTCAGAGGGGGCAGCAGTGGGGTCCAGGCCAGCGCCCGCCCGGGGGGCGTGGGCTCAGCTGTGCCCTGGCTGGCCCGCCCCCAGCCCGCGCCCGCGCCCGCCGCTTTCTCTTGCATGTGCGCTTTCGCCTGAAGACACGGAGCAGGAGGACTGGGAGGACCAGGCAGGTAAGGCCAGGCCCCTGGCCGCGCACGGTGCCCGCGTGGTCTGCACAGACCCTGGCAGAGAGGCCCGCCCGCCCGGGTCCATCTCGAGGGCTCTCGGCACCTCTGGCTCGGCCGCCTGCCCACCCGTCCGTCCTCTGCTTCTGACGCCGGGGCCTCCGAGGGCCGGGCCTTGCTGCTTCGAGCTGCGTCTGCCGCAGGGCTTAGCTCTGTCCTGAGCTTCACACCGCCCCACACGGACACCAGGGGGTCAGCAGGCACATCAGGAGGCGGGCAGGAAGACGTGTCCTCCACCCGGGCCCCCAGCCTTAGCCTTGTCTCTGCCCCGAGGGCGTGGCACCCCCGGGCCCCTTCTCCCCTTCTCTCCGCGCCCCCTGCCCTGAGCCCTGCACCCATTCTCCTCCTCAGAGCCCACAGGGACTCCTGAGGGCCCCGGTGGGGGCAAGTCCCCGGCCCCTGGTGGGTGGGAGGGCAGGTCCACTGGGGGGGGGGGGCCCGATCAGGCACACGGGGACCAGCGGGCTGCCCTCTCACCTGGCCTCCCCTCTCCTCTCTCCCCCTGCCGCTGCCCTGCTGACCAGAGGAGAAGCCGAGACCCAGGTGAGTGCGGGGCTGGGCCGGGCTGGACGCCGGGCGGGCGAGGGGAGCCTGTGAGGCCTGGGGGCCGGGCTCAGATGGGGCCGCGAAGCTCGTTGGGCCCTGCGGACCCAAACCCTCGAGGGGCCGCGGCCACTCCTTTGCTCCTGAATTCGGGGTCCTGGATTCCGGGTGAGGCTCGCCCGGGGAACGGGGTCACCGGGACACTGGTGCACTCCTCTGGGCGGGGCTCACACCTGCCCTGGGGCTTCACCCCGGGGACCGGTAGGGACGGACTCTGGAGGCCCAGTCCGTGCCCCGGGCCACGCAGAGTAGACGAAGATGCCTTCCTGCAGGCGGAGGTGCTGGGCAGAGGAAGGAAGGAGGCAGGAAGTTGGGGGAGTCGGGGCAGAGAGAGGGAGGCCCCATGGAGCCCCTGTGGCTCTTTCTGACGCCCACCCTCCTGGCCACCCTGCTCCCTGCATCTCCCGGAGCCCCTGATGTGAATGGTGGGGTGCTGGGAGGGAGGCTTTCGGCCTTGAAACCTGCCTGGGAGCAAAACCTTGACCGGAGCCCCGATCTTCCCCTTCGTGGGGGCCTTGAGCCCCCGGGGGAAGCTTCGTCCTGATTCAAAGAGACTTTCGCTCATTTGGCCCGCGTGCTAGTGGTTCAGAGTTTTCTTGTTTTAATCTGGCGTTACTGATTTTCTGTTTCTGATAAGTACGTGCGAGCCTATGGCCCTGGTACGCGATTCCCCCCGTCCTTGGGGGACACGTGCCTCCTTCGCTCTGCGGGGGAAGGCGTGTCAGAGCCTGTGAGCACAGGCCAAGGGCTCGCTCCCACTCAGGGGAGCCCTGCAGACCATGCTCGGAGGGCTGGAAATATGCGAGTGTGTAGCCAGCACATTTCCATCCGTTACACTTTATTTTTCAGCAATTTTAAAGAAAGCTGCCGGGTCACAAGATATTTTCTAGTTTTAAAAAAATGTTTGTGTTTTCATTATGAAAATAAAACACCTCATTAAAGAAAATTTGGAAAATACGTAAAAGTCCAATGAAAAAAAATCATCTATAACTCTCCCACCCCGCCAGCCAGACTGCGGAAAAGAGGAGAAAGAAATAAAAAGGCTTATTTCTTCCTACTCTTTTTCCATGCATAGGACTCGGAAAAAAGGTTTGAAACTCTGAGCTGTTTTTCAAACATCGTCTTGTCTATACAGCCTTGAATTCTGCTTTTCTAAAATGCAGCGCTGTGTCCTAAGTATTTTTCCATGTTTTTACATAGTCTTCTTAAATATTTTGAATGGCCACATAATATTCCATCAATTGGACAAACCATAATTTTCCTAACCATTCCTCTATTGCAGGATATTAAGGCTTTCCCCAATATTTTACTATCATAAATAACGCTGGGTGGAAAGCATTTTCTGTCTTTCGGGTTATTTCCCTAGGCCGCATTCCCAGAATGGAATTACTGGGTCAAAGAGTAGGAACGTTCTTAAGGCTTTTGATGTGCTCTGCCAAAAGGCTTCCACGAGGGCCGCCAGCGCGGCCTCCACACCGCATGCCCAGGGCCCGCGACGTGCCTGCACACGGGGCCTCTGATGGGTGGGTGAGAAACGGCCGCTCTGGCTTGTTTTTGTTCGCATTCCTTTGACGGCTCGGGGGCCTCTCCCACGTGTGTTGACTGGTGGTCTTTCTTCTCGGGGAGCTGCTAGCGTTCACTCTCTGCCCATTTATCTAACGGCGGGGGCGTCTCTATGTTTTCTTAATCATCGGTTTGCATAAGGATATAAGTCTTCTCTGTATTTGCTGAAAATATTTTTCTAGTCTGGTTTCCCCCCTTTCACGTTGTGCCTTTTTCCATAAGTTTTTCATTTGCATGGACTCCTCTGGCCATCTTTGCCTGAGTGGGACCTTCTGAGTGCAGAAAATCGCTTCCCTCGCCAGCATGCCGATCTACGTTCAGTTCCACTCTCTTCTTTTTTGAAGAAGCTCTTGTTTCTGTTGTTGATTTAACTCTGTGCTCCGTCCGAGATGTATGGGGGAAGAGGGAGTCGCGGCCGGAGGGATTCGGGAGGGATCTCCTTTCTTCTCCGCACGACGTGCGTTCTGCCCAGCACCCCCTCCTCTGGGTCCCCAGAAGGAAAGGTCAGAGAGGGACCAGAGAAGCGCAAAGGGTCAGCCGAGATGGCCGTTCCTGACCACAGAGGCCAGAGACTCCAGAAGGGCCTATGGTGACCGCCTTGCCTTCTTTTGTTTGAGAAAGAGAGCAAGGTCACCCTTCCTGGGTGAGCAGGGGTGAAGCAGCCCTTGAGAGGCCCAGGAGTGGGCAAGACAGGCTGACGCTAAGAGGTTATAAACTTCTAGAAGGGTCAAACCACTCTGGGGACAGTGGGCTATATATTTGACAAGAACAAGCTCAGGCCATGTGCCCTCAACTGGGTGCCAGGGTGAAGGGCAGGAGGGCCAGCCTGTGGCCAGGCCAGGTTGGGTCCAGCCCACTGTCCTGGTGGGGACCCGCTCACCCGTACTCATGAGCCTCTCTCTCTTCTTCAGACTCACTGCTCCTAAGATCCCGGAAGGGGAGAAAGTCGACTTCGATGTAAGTTTATGGGACCTAGGTTTACACAGTCTCCCCAGGCCTCCAGCCTCCGGCTCCAGGCTAAGCCTGAGAAGGGCGCATCCTTTAGGACAGCCAGAACTGGGGCCTCCTGGCTCCATGCAATCTTGCTGTGATTCATTCCTGCATCAGAGGGAACTCATCCAGGAATAATACCTCCTCCCCACTCACCTATCCACCCATCTCCCCGTCTCTCCCCATCCATCCAGTCACCCACCCAACTATCCATCATCCATCTGTGCATCCTCCCATCTGTCCATCCACTCCCCACCCATCCATCCACTCATCTCTCCATCCATCCAGTCACCCACCCAACTATCCATCATCCATCTGTGCATCCTCCCATTCATCCGCCCACTTCCCACTCATCCATCCATCCCCCCTCTACTCACTCATCATGCCCCAACTCACTGTTACACCCATTTACCCACCCATCCATCTGTGTATCCAACAGACTACCTCGTTCCCCAATTTCCTTTCTGTCCAACCCACCCAGGCATCTCTGAGCATAACAATGAGGCCACGGCAGAGGAGTCCATCCCAGGGGTGCTCACTGACCTCAGGGCTCTGCATGGCCTGGACTCAGCCACAGGAGGGTACCACTCTGACCCCAAGGCTGAGGGAGCAGGCAGCCTGAGGTTCGAGAGGAGAGCGGGTGTGATGGGCCTGTCCCCACAGGACATCCAGAAGAAGCGCCAGAACAAAGACCTCATGGAGCTCCAGGCTCTCATTGACAGCCACTTCGAGGCTCGGAAGAAGGAGGAGGAGGAGCTGGTCGCCCTCAAGGAGAGAATTGTGAGTCCAGCCCTGCAGCTCTGGGTGGGGGATGTGGCCGGGGGTCCAGGGGAGGGCCAGGCCGGGCTGACCCGCTCCCCTCCGGCCGCAGGAGAAGCGCCGAGCAGAGAGAGCTGAGCAGCAGAGGATCCGGGCGGAGAAGGAGCGTGAACGTCAGAACAGGCTGGCGGTGAGACGCCCCCCAGCCCCCAGCCCGGCCCCGCGCGGCCCCCCGGCCCCCGCTTCAGGAGCCCCGGCTCCCAGACCTCCCCCTTTCTGACAATCCCCTTGACACTGGCCTAGGAACCCAGGCCATCAGCCAAGTCCCCCCTGCCCCGCAGAACCCCCGCGAGACAGTGGGCCCAACAGGGACCAGGACCTTCCAGAAGGTTCCAGGCCCAAGCAGGTCCTTGATGCCTGCGCTGAGGTCTTGGTTGGGGGTGGGGGTGTGCCCACAGGAGGAGAAGGCGCGGCGGGAGGAGGAGGACGCCAAGAGGCGGGCTGAGGACGACCTGAAGAAAAAGAAGGCTCTGTCCTCCATGGGCGCCAACTACAGCAGCTACCTGGCCAAGGTGAGCGCGGGCACAGGGCTGAGCGCCCTGCCGCGGCCCCGGACCGGCTCGACGCGCCTCCTCCCGTGTCCCCCCAGGCAGACCAGAAGAGGGGCAAGAAGCAGACAGCCCGGGAGATGAAGAAGAAGGTCTTGGCCGAGCGGAGGAAGCCCCTCAACATCGACCACCTCAGCGAGGACAAGCTCAGGTGAGGACCCGCCCGGGTGGCAGGTGGCGCCCGGGCCCTCCTGCTGGGGCTGACCCACCAGCCCCTCACCCACGGCTGCCCCCCAGGGACAAGGCCAAGGAGCTCTGGGACACCTTGTACAAGCTGGAGACGGACAAGTTTGAGTATGGAGAGAAGCTGAAGCGTCAGAAATACGACGTGAGTGTCGTGTCCCTGGCCTTGCCCGCTGGCGGGCGCCCCGCATCCCCAGACCTCGACCGGGGGCTGCGGTGGAGCAGAGTGCCCTTGTCCGGGAGCAGGGGTCTGGAGACCCAGTGTCCTGAGCCCGCCAGGGGGGCAATGAGTTCCTCTGGGGCGGGGGTTCCACCTCACCCAGGCTCCTCTGCAAACCCAAGTTCCGGCCAGGCCAGCCCTGGGGACTCAGAGCTGGGGAGCGGGCCTGGGCGGTGCCTCCCCCTCCCCGGAGTCACAGCTCAGGTCGGCAGCCCTGGGTGGACACTCCCCTCGGCGTCAGCACGGGCCTGGGATGGGGCTGGGTACGGACCCTGATGATAGACCCGCGACAGACCTTTCCCTCCAGCCTCCGCCGTCCCCCCGGGAGGAACGTCCGCTCTCAGGGCCCCTCTCCCGCTGGCCCCTGAGACGGAGGGTGTGGGCGAGCACTGCTGACAGATGGAGGAGTCCTGCCTCCTCAGGAGCCCGGGGCCCTTGGGCGGGTTGCCTGGTCCTCCTGCACTTGTATTTCTCCACCTCCCTCTGGGGGAAAACCCTCCCCCGGCAGCCCAGGTGAGGAGGCACCACGCTCTGTGCCAATGCTCCCAGCCGGCCTTGGAAATGGGCTTCAGGGGGTCCAGACTGGCCCCATTCGTGCTGAGCCGGGAGAGCAGGCCCCGACACCCGTGTGCATAGGGGTTCCCCGGAGCTCGGACCAGGCTGGCCCTGAGCACGCAGGGCACCGAAGCCTCGGCCACCCACCCGGCCCCCTAACCATCTCGGTCTTTCTAGATCATGAACGTCCGGGCCAGAGTGGAGATGCTGGCCAAGTTGTAAGTAGCCGGGGTCCACCCTGGACCAGGCTCTAGTGTTCATGCACGGTGGGCCTCGCGCATGGCGGAAACCTGGGTCGTTGCGGGTGTCGGCGGCAGCGGGCACGGAGAACCCGGAGGATGTCCCTGGGTCCTCCCGCCCGCCTCCTCCCCCTTGTCTGCCACCTGGGGGCTTCCGAGGCTGACCCGCTGCCCTTCGTGGGCAGCGGAGGCTGGCCCTTGCCTCCCGGACCTCCCCTGGGCGGTCGGCAGGAGGGAGCAGCCGGGCCAGGGAGCGAGACGGCCGCGGGGCTCTGAGCTCCGGCCGCCAGGCGGGGGCTGTGTTTGCGAGCCCACCTCCGGCCCGTGCCCCTGCGCCACATCCTGCAGAGGCGGGCAGGTAAGTGGCCAGCTCTGGGGCTGCAGTGTGTCATGGCCCAGGGGTCCAGCTCAGGCCGCCAAGAGTGAGTCAGAGCCACGAGTCTGCGCTCCTCCAGACCGGAGGAGCCAGGACACGGTGAGAGCGCCGAGGCCTGCCAGGCCCCGTGCGGACACGCAGGTGAGTCCCCTGTGTTGTTTGCAGATCACCAACCTCAGGAGCCGCATTGACCAGGCCCAGAAGCAGTGAGTAGCCCTGCCCGCCCCATGCTCTGCGCCGGGCACGCAGCCCCACGGGGTCGGCTGCCACTGCCCCCAGGGGCCCGCAGACGTCAGCCTGTGCTGGCAGCATGCGGCCCTCAGCAGAGCAGTAAGAGGACTAACCGGCCGGTCCCTTGGGCCAGCATGTGGGGCCCTATGCCCCAGACCTGCAGCCTCTGGTCTCCCCCATCCCCAGAGCTCAGGAGGCGGGTGGGGGGAGGCCAGCAGGAGGCCCCCAGGGTGGCCTTCAGGGTGACCTGGTGAAGCCAGCCTGGGCTCCTGGACACCCCGCAGCGTGTCACCTCGGTGATGACCTGGGCAGGGACTCAGGAGACCCTGCACAGCCTGGGGTGAGACCCCTGGTCTGGGGTTGATGAGCCTGCTGGGTCCGCGGGACCCTTTGCAGCTGCTGCCAGGAAGGGCAGGTGCCACCTGCTGGGGTTCAATGCCCGAGCCTGGAGGCTGAGCTGGGGTGCCCCGAGGGCTGCAGAGGGGGCTGGCGTAGGTGCACGCCCTCCGCCCTGGGCTCCATGGCACGAGGCAGGGGTTCTTGCAGGTCACTCGGCTAGGTGCAAGTGTGAGCATGCACGTGTGTGTGTGTGTGTGTGTGTGTGTGTGTGTGTGCATGTGCATGGCCCGAAGGGCTCTCAGGCTGGCTTCCACCCAGGGACACGGGCTGTGGGCAGGGCTCTCAGTGCCAGGCCTTCCCCTGCAGCCTTGGGAGCCGCAGGGCCCATTCCAGCCTGAAGCTGCCCATGACGAGTGCCGATGACTGCCCCCCGCGGCCCGGCCCCCCCAGCTCTGGGCTCCCTGCTGTGCAGAGGGCTCAGACAGATGGGGGGGCTCCCAAGGACCCCCATCCCCCGAGGTCCCGGTCTCATTGGCGACCGAGGGGCCGAGATTCTAGAACAAGACAGAGGCCTCCCAGGTCCCAAGTCTGTCAGGCTGGACTGCTGGCCTGGAGTGAAGAACTGGACCTGCCCGCTGCCCCTGCCCATCCTGGCCAGGGGGGCCTGGCTCTTTTCAGGCCAGAGTTACTGAGAGGATGGCAGCTACCAGTAGGGACAGCTGCCCAGGCAGGCTCGGGTCCGCCTGACATAAGGGCCTGTGCCCCGAGTCCCTCGGGTGGGGAAGGGAGGGAGAGGGGCCCAGCTCTTGCCCGCACCCCCTTAACCTCACTAACATCCCCGGCACACAGTCGCCCAGGCCCGGGTGGGCAGGCACAGGTGAGTCACTGCTGCTGGACCAAGGCCGGGGATGCCCCTGGGCTGCTAGGGCCGGGCCGGGCCGAGCTGCCAGGGTCTGGGGTCTGCTGGGGGCTGGGGAAGGGGCCAGCCAGGGTCCCAGACCCCCTCACGCTCAAGACCAACTTGCTTCCCATTTACAGCAGCAAGAAGGCCGGGACCACGGCCAAGGGCAAAGTCGGCGGGCGCTGGAAGTAGAGCAGCCAAAGGAGGTTCCCGGAGGCAGAGACCCTCGGCCCGGGGGACTCACGTGCGGGTGTCCGGCCCCCAGGGGCCCCCCGCGTCTCTGTCCTCACGGCGTCCATGCTCTGGGGCCTGTGAATAAAGGAGCAGGCTCCCCTCCACTGCGTGTGCTGGCTCGTCAGTGGGCCCTGGGGTGGGCAGGGTGTGGCGGGGGCTGCTCTCCAGCTTGGGAGCCCAAGGGACCCAGGTGCTCACCTAGGGGTCAGCTCAGGAGACCCCCATCAGTGGTCTTCTATGCCACAGAGACCCCCAGATGCCCACCAGCTCTGCCAGCGGCTTCCACTTGTGTCAACGGACAGTCACCCCATCCCCACCCCGCACGCGAGCCCAGTTTGCTGGCCCCCAGCACCCCCCCGGGTCTGCTCTGAAGCCAGTTTGGGGTAGCAGAGCTTGGCCTTTGCAGAGCGTCCGGAAGGCAGGTCTGGGGCATGAACGTCCCCCAGAAACAGGGCAGAAGGGAGCCCGGAGCAGGGGAGGTGCACGCGGCCCCAGGGAGGGGGAGGAGAGCACATCTCAGGGAGCAGTCGTGGCAACACAGACCGTTCTTTCTATATTCTACAAGAACAGAGCACTCCCTGTGTAATAAGTCTGAAAGGCCTGACCAAGTAGAATTACGGAAAATATAAATCACAAAAATTGGATCAAGACATAGAGCCTTGCTCAGCCAAGTATTCACGGAGGAAGCTGCCGAGCCTGGATGGCCCCCCGGGAGGGCTCTGCGGAGAGGGGGGAAGTGGGGAGCATCCCAGCTCAGGCGGCTGCGGGGCGCCAGACCCAGACAATGAGCTCGCCCACCCGGATGGTACGTGCCCATACACAGCATGAACTCCAACACACACACACACACACACACACGCACACACGTCCGCAGGCCCTCGGGCAGCCCACCCCCACACAACAGGGCTACTTGCAGTTGATGTGAATACCCTGCACGCGGCCACTGTGCCCTCCTGCACTGGGTGAGCACCCCCACGTAGCAAACAGTGGGGTCCCCCGAGCCCAGCACCGTCCCTCCACCTCTCACAGGAACGACAGGACGAGAGCTGCCCTGGGGAGAGGCGGTCAGCACACGGGGGCGGGGGGTTCAGCTCGCAGAATCGTGCAGGTCCAGCACAGCGTGAGCTGAGTCGCAGATGGTGGGAACACCAGGGAGGAACAAGTCGGGGATGGGAGCGGGAGAGTTTCAAGCACATCTCGGGGTCACGGAGTCAGGAAGATGGAAGGCGTGGGGGTGGGTATGCGAGTTCCGAACAGAAGAATTAAGCCTGACTGATGGATGCCGATGGACCTCAGTCCTTCTGAAGGAGAGTGTGCATGGGAAACTCTGCAGGAACAGGTTACAGACAAGGCTTTGCAGCAAGCTTCAAGCTCTAACGGGAATGTCTCAGCCAACAGTCAGCCCTCCGCAGCCCAGTCAGAACCGACGGCTGGCAGCTTATGAGCATAGGTTTAGAAATGCAAAAATGCACTCTGAATAGTTGATGGATCCCACAGGAGACGGGGAAGACACTTAGGAAGCACCTTAGAAGTGAGTGATGATGCACGATCACAGAACAGGTCCTGCTGACTCGGGACCTACAGTGAGATGGGTCTGTCCGACCGCCTCAGAAAAGTGAGGGCAAGAGCTGTATTTGTAGTAAGTTAAACGGCTTCCCGGGTGGCTCAAACGGTAAAAAATATATTCGCAATGCAGGAGATCTGGGTTTGATCCCTGGGTCAGGAAGATCCCCTGGAGAAGGGACTGGCAACCCACTCCAGTATTCTTGCCTGGAGAATCCCATGGACAGAGGAACCTGGTGGGCCACAGTCCATGGGGTCGCAAAGAGTCAGACACGACTGAAATATCACAGTCAGAAGTTAGCAAAGGAACAAAAAACCAAACCTGAGCAGAAGAGAAGCACGGACGTGAATAAGGAAGACAGAAGAAGACAATAAATAAAGAGACAAGATTACCAGGGAAAGTCAGCAAAGTAAAAAGTGGGCTCTTCTGAAGGACTGATAAAATGTCTGGTGTGAAAACCAAACAGATGAGGTAGGAAGGGGAGAAGGCACAAACCACAGTGAAATGAAGAGAAAGCACATGGCAGAGACAAGTCTGTGGTACCTTTTCTATGATAAAATATTTTAAAAATGAGATAAAATGGTCAGTTTCCAGGGGAAACGAACTGACTTCACTGAAGCTTGAAACTTGAATAGACCAACTTCACGTGAAAAATGTTGAACCAGTGATGAAATCCCTGCCCACCAAGAGCTTTTGCAAACTACATCATGATCAAGGGAGAATCCCCTCCAATGCAAAAATAATTTTATATTAGAAAACCGAGTAATGTAATAATTTAACACACACAAACATAAACAGTTTAAAGGCTGAGGAAACACGAGGTGATACAGAGCACAGTTCACGGTTTCTTAGTCAACCTAGAAGGCAATTTCCTTACCGTGGGAAGGTGTCTTCCAAAATCCTACAGCAAATCATCCTAATAGTGAACGGTTGGAAGATTACCTTGAAGATCAAGAGTAAGGCAGGAATGTCAGCTTCCCTATTTTCTAGCCTACTAATCCCTGGAAAGAAATGATCATTCATCACAATCAGATAACTGTCTATAAAGAAAACCAGTGAAAACTGCAGTTTTAAGTTGTGGATATGTCTGGTGTTGAAAGTAAAGTCCGATGCTGTAAAGAGCAATATTGAATAGGAACCTGGAACGTTAGCTCCATCAATCAAGGTAAGTTGGAAGTGGTCAAACAGGAGATGGAAAGAGTGAACATCAACATTTTAGGAATCAGTGAACTAAAATGGTCTGGGATGGGTGAATTTAATTTAGATGACCATTATATCTACTACTGTGGGCAAGAATCCCTTAGAAGAAATGGAGTAACCATCATAGTCAATAAGAGTCCAAAATGCAGTACTTGGATGCAGTCTCAAAAATGACAGAATGATCTCTGTTCATTTCTAAAGCAAACCATTCAATATCACAGTAATCCAAATCTATGCCCCAACCACTAATGCCAAAGAAGCTGAAGTTGAACGGTTCTATGAAGACATAGAAGACCTTCTAGAACTAACACCAAAAAAAGCTGTCCTTTTCATCATAGGGGACTGGGATGCAAAAGTAGGAAGTCAAGAGATTCCTGGAGTAACAGGCAAGTTTGACCTTGGAGTACAAAATGAAGCAGGGAAAAGGCTAACACAGTTTTGCCAAGAGAACGCACTGGTCATAGCAAACACCTCCTTCCAACAGCACAAGAGGCAACTCTACACATGGACATCACCAGAGGGTTAACACCGAAATCAGATTGATTTATTCTTTGCAACCAAAGATGGAGAATCTCTACACAGTCAGCAAAAACAAGACTGGAAGCTGATTGTGGCTCATTTCATATCATGAACTCCTTGTGTAAAATTCAGACTTAAATTAAAGGAAGTAGGGAAAACCACTAGGCCATTCAGGTATGACCTAAATCAAATCCTGTATGATTATAGAGTGGAAGTGACAAATAGATTCAATCATCAGATTAGATCTAATAGAGTGCCTGAAGAACTATGGACATAGGTTTGTGCCATTATACAGCAGGCGGCGACCAAAGCCATCCCCAAGAAAAAGAAATGCAAAAAGCAACATGGTTGTCTGAGGAGGCCTTAAAAATAGCCAAGAAAGGAAGAGAAATGAAAGGCAAAAGAACTCTGAATTCCAGAGTTCCAAAGTATAGCAAGGAGAGATAAGAAAGCCTTCCTAAGTAATTATTGCAAAGAAATACAGGAAAACAGTACAATGAGAAAGACTAGAGATCTCTTCAAGAAAATTAGACATACCAAGGGAGCATTTCATGCAAAGATGGGCTCAATAAAGGACAGAAACAGTATGGACCTAACAGAAGCAGAAGAGATTAAGGAGAGGTGGCAAGAAGGCAAAGAAGTACTATACAGGAAAGATCTGAATGACCCAGGTAACCACAACGGTGTGATCACTCACCTAGAGCCAGACATCCTGGAGTTCAAAGTCAAGTGGGCCTTAGGAAGCATCACTATGAATGAAGCTAGGGGAGGTGATGGAATTCCAGCTGAGCTATTTCAAATCCCAAAAGATGATGCTGTGAAAGTGCTGCACTCGGTATACCACCAAATTTGGAAAACTCAGCAGTGGTCGCAGGACTAGAAAAGGTCAGTTTTCTTTCCAATCCCAAAAAAAGACAATGCCAAAGAATGTTCAAACTACTGCATAACTGCACTCATCTCACACACTAGTGAGGTAATGCTCAAAATTCTCCAAGCCAGGCTTCAACAGTATGTGAACCGTGAACTTCCAGATGTTCAAGCTGGATTCAGAACCAAAAAAAAAGTCAGAGGAACCAGAAATCAAATTGCCAATATCCGTTGGATCACAGAAAAAGCAAGAGAGTTCCAGAAAGACATGTACTTCTGCTTCGTTGACTACACTAAAGCCCTTGACTATGTGGATCACAGAAACTGTGGAAAATACTTCAAGAGATGGGAATACTAGACCATCTTACCTGCCTCCTGAGGTCAAGAAGCAACAGTTAGAAGTGGACATGGAACAACAGACTGGTTCCAAATTGGGAAAGGAGTATGTCAAGGCTGAACATTGTCACCCTGCTTATTTAACTTCTATGCAGAGTACAACATGTGAAATGCCTGGCTGGATGAAGCACAAGCTGGAATCAAGATTGCCAGGAGAAATATCAATAACCTCAGATATGCAGATGACACCACCCTTATGGCAGAAAGCGAGAGGAACTAAAGAGCCTCTTGATGAAGGTGAGAGAGGAGACTGAAAAAGTTGGCTTAAAACTCAACATTCAGAAAGCTAAGATCATGGCATCTGGTCCCATCACTTCATGGCAAATAGATGGGGAAACAAAGGAAACAGTAACAGACTTTATTTTCTTGGACTCCAAAATCACTGAATATGGTGACTATAGCCATGAAATATAAAGACGCTTGCTCCTTGGAAGGGAAGTTATGACAAACCTAGACAGCATGTTAAAAAGCAGTCATTACTTTGCCGACAAAGGCCCATATAGTCAAAGCTATGGTTTTTTTCAGTAGTCATGTATGGATGTGATATTTGGACCATAAAGAAGACTGAACACTGAAGAACTGATGCTTTTGAAAATGTGCTGTTGGAGAAGACTCTTGAGAGTCCCTTGGGGTGAAAGATCAAACTAGTCAATCCTAAAGGGAATCAGTCCTTAATATTCATTACATGAACTGATGCTGAAGCTGAAGCTGCAATACTTTGGCCACCTGATGTGAAGAGCCGACTCATTAGAAAAGACCCCGATGCTGAGAAAGATTGAGGGCAGGAGGAAGGAGAGTTGGGTGACAGAAGATGAGATGGTTGGATGGCATCACTGATTCAATGGACATGAGTTTGAGCAAGCTCTGGGAGTTGGTGAAGGACAGGGGAGCCTGGTGTGCTGCGGTCCAGCGGGTCGCAAAGAGTTGGACACGACTGAGTGACTGAACATCAAGTTTCAGAATTTAGGGTTAGGGTGTGTGTCAGTGAGCACAGGAAAGAAAAACTGAAAGTTATTAACAGGAAGCAGGGTTCCCAGATGTCATTTAGAACAGAGTGTAAAAAACACAATAAGAATAAATCTAACAAAAGATGCACAAGATAGAGGGATAATAAAATCCCTTTGTTGAAAAGTATCGAAGATGATCAACATCCCTGGAAATGTCACCCCTACTCAACAAGAGGAAGATGCAGTATCTTTAAAATGTTCATTATCCCCAAATTAACCTGTGAATTCAGGGCAACTTACCCACATTCCAATATGGATTCCCAGATAAACTGCCATTAATTCTAAAATTCCCGTGCAAGGAAATAGGGCCTGGACATCATAAGACTGAGGGAGGGGATCTTTCCTACCAGCCACCCCTCCGTGTGCAGCTGGGTCCTCTAAGCTGGTGGAGCGGATGGTCCTCTATGGACACAGAAGCGTGGAGCCCCCGACACAGACAAGCCTGATGGGAGGACAGGTGTGGTGTCAGAGGCAGCGGGGACGGGATGGGCTGTGTGGGCTGAAATAAGAACCTGCAACAGGCGACCTGTGAGTTTCAGTTTTATTTGGGGTTTACGAAGGACTGGGAACCCACGTGGCTCAGTGGTAAAGAATCAGCCTGACAATGTAGGAGACGTGGGTTCTATCCCCGGGTTGGGAAGATCCCCTGGAGTAGGAAATGGAAACCCCTTCCAGTATTCTTGCCTGGCAAAACCCAGAGGTGGAAGAGCCTCGTGGGCTACAGTCCATGGGGTCGCGAGCCGGACACCACGGAGCGTGCACACACCTTGCACCTGAGGACCACAGTCTGGGAAGCAGCCTCGCTGCAGCTCTGAGGAGCTGGTCCCGAGAGCTGGGGGCTGGCGATCAGTATAGCCGTGATCGTGTCAGAGGGTCCCCGCAGCCAAGCTCCTGTCTTGGTAGAATGTTGCTGAAGGTCATGAGGAACAGGTATCTGAGTTAATGGCTTAAGTGCTTCTCTAAGTATGAGGAGGTGCAAGAATGCGGGTTCATAAATTCTCTTCTGAAAATGTCTAACTAACTGAGGGCCTGTTCTGCCTGTTTACCCAGAGCACAGTGTCTCATTCCTGGTCTCTGCGTTGAATTCCTTCCAGGGTGTGTTGTAGGTGGGACTGGGTGGTGGGCAACATTCTTCTCCGCTGAAACAGCTGCACACCCACCGAGAGCAAAAGGAAACACCAGCGCTGCCCTTCTTTGTGGCGGTCTGTGTCCCGTCACGACATCGTGTCTGACTCTCTGTGACCCCGTGGACCGCGGCACGCCAGGCTCCCCTGTCCCTCACCACCGCCCAGAGTCTGCTCAAAGTCACGTCCACTGAGTCAGTGACGCCATCCAACCATCTCATCCTCCGTTGCCCCCTTCTCCTTCTGCCCTCAATCTTTCCCAGCATCGGGGTCTTTTCCAGTGAGTTGGCTCTTCACATCAGGTGGCCAGAGTTCTGGAGCTTCAGCATCAGTTCTTCCAGTGAATATTCAGGGTTGATTTCCTTTAGGATTGACGGGTTTCAATCCTTGTCACTGAAAGCTCTACATCTAATAAAGCAGGCATCTGAACTTTTAAGAAAAAAGTACAAGAGAATCATCAGAAAGCTCAACTCTCAAGGAAAATGCCTTAAACAGGCACAGACTCCACAAACCATAAGACAAAAGATCAATACATTCAACAAGAACAAGGTTTAAAAAAAAATAAACTTCTCTGCATCTAAAGAACCCACAAGTGAAAAGGCAAGGCATCTCTTGGGAGGAGGTATTTGTAACACACACACATCAGTGATGAAGAATTAGTATTCAGTGTATACAGTAGGCCCTCTGCCTCTGGATTCAACCTGCCTCGGATTGAAAATACTCGGGAAAGAAAATTCCAGGAAGTTCTCAAAAGCAAAGTTTGCATCTGCTGCATGTCAGCAACTACGTATGTACTTATTTACGTCGTACTTACTTACATTGTATTTACAGCTAGTCACACAACATATACATTGTCTTGCTGTTGTTGCTGTGGTTCCATCACTCAGTCACGTCTGACACTTTTCAACCCCATGGACTGCAGCCCACCAGGCTCCTGTGTCCATGGGATTTCCCAGGCAAGAATGCTAGCAAGAATCCCAGGCAAGAATGGGAAAGAGTGGGTTGCCATTTCCTTCTCCAGGGGATCTTCTCTACCCTGGGTTCGAACCTACGTCTGGCACATCTCCTGCACCAGCAGGCGGGGTCCTTTACCAGTGAGCCACCAGGGAAGCCCTTCCCACAGCATTCGGTGTTTTAAATAATGTGGAGAGGATCTGAAGAATGTGGGGGCATGTAGGCAGGGCACGTGCAGGTGTATCACTGTTTTATAGAAGGGACTTAACCATCCCCGGAGTGTGGTATCTGTGGACCAATCCCCCTCAGACACCGAGGACCGCTCTGCAAAGAACTTGAGGACACCAGCAGGAAGGCAAGAAATCGCACAGAAAAGTGGGCCAAACTGGGAGCCATCGACCACAGAAAAGGGACCCTGAGTGATCACAGCAAGTGGGAAGTCAAATATAGAGGATCACTGATGTCCGCTCAGACCAACGAGATGAGCAGAACACAGATGCCAGGGAGGGGAAGGAAAGAATGAGGTCCATCAGCGCAGAGGGAGTGGTGGCCTGAGAGAGGCTCCGCGAACGTGATACTTGACTGAGGCAAAGGTCATCACCGGCTGCAGATGAGCCTGGATGAAAAATCAGCGCATACAGAACACTCCGTCCCCGGGTCACACCTTCTGATGACTCAGGTCGACAGAAATACGTGCACAGTGTACCATGGGCATGGAAAGGAATTCTGAGCCAAACGAAGGACTATAACCCGGAAGGCAGTCTCTCGGATGACGCTGAGGGACCGCTGCCTGGAAGCGTGTTTTTCAGCCCCGTTTTATGTCTTCTCAGAACAAAGAACATCAAACAAGTCAGGGGTACATTCCTTCAAGGTTTCGAGGAAAAACAGACCAGCATGTACACAGTGAGTCAGGATGGCCTTGGCGCCTGGGAAGGCGGTCTTATCATCAAAGGAGCGCCAGCATTGGCATCCCAGGAAAGGAAGTGTTTGTCTTTATCTGTAATATGGACATTCTTTACCTCTGGTCAATACGCCCTTTTCTTGAATGATTAAAGCAGATGCACAATGCTTGTGGGGTAGGCCATAAACAGGCCGTTTTGACTGAGCTTAATAAAGTTTAAACTGAATCGTGTATAAGCCAGAATAATTTCCCCCCAACCCTGAATATGCCCAAATTACTTTCATTATTTCTCTCCTTTGATCATACATGTTTTGATAGAAAGCATCAGTAACCAAAATATTTGTCCCTTGATGGCAGGGTGCTCATCATCCGCCCTGGGTCCATCCTGCCCCTTGCGTTAGGCCTCCTTTGTTCGTTTCCATGTGCGTAGAGATTGGCTTAGTTATCCACATAGGGTGGACGCTAATCAGACTCAGTAAACAAGCACAGAGTCTTGCTAATGGGGAAACAGTTCACAGGCTATGCATTTTATCAACCATGCTGAACGGTCACATAAACATTGAGCAGTAGACTTGTGTCATGGACGGATTGACAGGAAAAGACTGATAAATACATGTTATGAAAATAATAATTATCTATAAAGCAGACTGGGAAAAAATTGCTCATGCCTGCAAAGAGCCAGCTAAGCAGGTCATTTGAGGGGTCAGTTTTTCTTACATCTTGGGAAATTCCTTCTAGGCGAGTCTCAGCTGCTCCGGAGGTAAGTGCAACAAGAAGTCTTCGCCGTAGCACAGACGCCCCCCATCCTGCCAGCAGAGCATCCGAGGCAGCCCTGTTATCTAATATGACCCGGGCGAGGGAGTGGAAGGATGTCTGTTTTGCTTCAGTGCGTTTTGCAGCCTCCTCAGCTATTTGACCAGTGGTGCCTGATAGGTTTCTGATCATCTGTTTACACACATTCCTGTGTTAGGAATTCGTTTTTCTAAGAGACTTTGCCACCAGTGTCTTGGTATCCTGCTGACACGGATCTCTTGACTCTGAAATGGGGAGAGTAAGGAGGATCGCTCATTTCCTTGTGTATTGACAGTGGGGAAACTTAATAAGCCAGCGACCATAAACCTGTTTGCCAGCTGTCGAGATGTTTACGCACCCATCCTTGGCAAGGTGGATCGTTTCCAACACCACACGTGAAACAGAGACCTGGGAAAGGGAGCGTGATTCCTCCCCGAGAGCCCTCATTGATAGCCTCATTAATTGGGAGTTTTGTTAACACGGTGTTAAACCATGGGTCATTTCCTTTGCAATCTTTCCAAAAGCCATCTGTAATGGTGTTTGACAGGAGGACTTGCTGGCTTCATTTACTTGTGTTTTTCTCTTGACAACATTTGTTAATTAAGAAAGGGTCAGAGTGGGGCTGGGGGTGTCCTAGGGAAGTTGTGCTCAGTCTCTTAAGAACAGAGGGAAATATCAGACAAGAGACAGACACGTTCATATGCTGAAGAATTTGAACCTGAAAGGTCAGGCCAGAGGCAGGTTTGTCGAGCTGCGCGGTTATCTCGGGAACATCTGAATCGTCAGTGACGGCTGCTATGAGGGGCCCACATCAGCCTCGTATTGACCGAGGAATTCGGTGACAGGCCCAACGGTCAGTCACTTTGCTCGACGTAGAGGTACCTTGTGACAACTTTACCAAAGGATTTTCTTTCCATCCTGAACACTGGGGCAGAAGCATAGGCAGAACAATAACTTTTTATTTTGCTAGGGAGACAAGCATTTGAATGACAGTTTGGCTGAACTCGCGGGGGGGGTCTCACAGGCCTGGCCCGGTTCTTGGGTCAGCGGTCCCCCCTGCAGTCTTAGTCGTCCTGCTGGTCATTTTAAGGTGAGTCTGAGGTCAACAGTCCTCTCTGCAGACCAGTCTGATGCAGAGCCCTTTGTAAAGTGGGAAGTGCGAATTCAGGAGTCAATTCCCTTCAGTTTCACTGTGCGTGAGCTAGTGAAGAGCACCTGGTAAGGGTCCTTCCATCAGGTTGGAGAGAAAGTCCTTCAAATGATGTCTTTTTCAGTCTTCACAATCTCCTGGGTGCAGGTCACAGGGTGTCTGATCTTCATCCAAAGTTAATTTACTGCGATCAGCCTCAGAAAGCAGCTTAGAACATCCTTTTAATAATTCACTTAAACTTTACAATAACGTGACACAGTAACAAGGAGTCATTTAGGAAGTGAGTTTTAAGCAGAAAATACCAAACCTCAAAGACAATAGCACCAGAACTTAATATCCACAAAGGTATACTGTTAAAAAACATATTTTTTCTCTCTAAAATTATCCTTATTTCCATCAAGTATAGCCAGATTAAGACTGTTTGCAAAAAATAAGTCTGGTTTCAAGAAACTTGGCCTGATTATTTACCTAAGGTTAATTGGACACACCTCTTTTTGATTGAGGTAGAGTTGATTTGCAATACGCCATTAGTTCCAGGTATGTAACCAGTGATTCGTCATTGTTATAGACTACACTCCATTCACAGTCATCTCAAACCAGTGGCTGTGGTTCCCTGCTGCACAGCATACCCTTGCTGGTTATCTACTTTTCACTTTCATTTTATTTTTCACTGCACTGCACAGCAGGTGGGATCTCAGCTCCCCGACCAGGATCAAGCCTGGGTGCCCTGCATGAGCAGCAAGGAGTCTCAGCTACTGGACTACCAGGGAAATCCTGGTTATTTACTTTATGTGGTTTGTACCTCTTAATCCCATGCTTCTATTCTGCCTCTTCCCCCCCTTCTTCCCACTGATAACCACTCATTTGTTCTTTATATCTGTGAATATGTTTGTTTTCTGACGTACAGTCATTTGCTTTATTTTTAGGTCCCACATAAAAATGATACCATAGACTATTTGTCTTTCTTGGTCTGACTTATTTCATTAACCATAATGTTCTCTAAGTTAATCCACGTTGCTGAAAAGTGGCAGGATTTCATTTTCATGGCTGAATAATATCCCACTGGGGCTCCCCTGGTGACTCGGTAGTAAAGAATCCATCTGCTAATGTAGGAGAGGTGGATTCAATCCCTGGGTCAGGAAGATTCCCCTGGAGAAGGAAATGGTAGCCCACTGCTGCGTTCTTGCTTGGGAAACCCGGTGGAAGGAGAAGCCTGGCAAGCGACAGTCCATGGGGTCATAAAAGGGTTGGACACGACTTAGCGACTAAACACCACCGACACACTCCATTGTGTATACGATGTATATACCACATCTTCTTCAGACACTCATCCTTTGCCGAACACTTGGGTGGCTTTCATATTGCAAACCATGCTGTTATGAGCAAGGGCGGTGCCTTTTCAAATGAGTGCTTTCCTATTCTTTGGATATATACCCAAAAGTGGAATCGCTAAATCATAGGGAAGGTCTATTTTTAGTTTTTTAGGAGCCTCCATACCGTTCTCCATAGTGGCTGCGCCGACTGATGTTTCCACCGACCAGGCCTCTCTTTTTCCCACGTCCTCGCCAACCACTGTCACTGGGGGTCTTTCTGATGATGGCCATGGTGATGGGAGTGAAGCAACCTCTCACTGTGGGTTTGACTGATGCTTCTCTGAGGACTGGTGACGTGGGCACCTTTCCACGTGCTGTTTGCCAACAGGACATCTTCTTTGGGGCTAAAGTGAGAGGCGCTCGGTTGTGTCCGACTCTGCAACCCCATGGACTACACAGTCCATGGAATCCTCCAGGCCAGAATACTGGAGTGGGTAGCTGTTCTCTTCTCCAGGTGACCTTCCCAACTCAGGGATCGAACCCAGGTCTCCTGCATTGCAGGCGGATTCTTCACCAGCTGAGCCATCAGGGAAGCCCTCTTTGGGGTTATGGGCACTTTCACATTTGGCTGTGCTGAAACTAACTCCTAGAGAATCTCAAACTGGACTTTCCAAAGGCCTCCCACGGCCAGGAAAGCTATGCTATCGGACTCTGCTGGCAGCACCTGTGCGTTTGGCTGGGTCCCTGTCTTCCCAAGGTCCAGAGTGTCTTGAGCTTCCTGTGCCCGCCAGGAAGTGGCCTTCCTTACTCACCTGGAAAGGCTGCTGGTCGCTGGAGTTTCCTAGTGCTGAAGGGGTCAGGCAGAGAGAAGAGAGAAATGCTTCAATTCTGTTTACAAGGGTGGTAATTTACAAACTTGTTTCCAGTCATCATAAGCTTAAGGGGAGAGGTTCTTTTACATCTGGAAAACAAAGATTAAAAGCCAATAACATGTCAAACAAAAAGTCATAAAAACTGTAATCACACTTATCAGGTCACTCAATGCTGTGTGATTAGTTTTTGTCCTGTTTGAGTCCAGGCTTTCCGTTAGCTTTGTTGACCTCGCCTGATGACTGAGGGTGATAAGAATACAGATAATTTCAAGAAGTTTGTGAGGTTTTAGTTGTTGTTAAGACTCGTATGATTTGCCCAGCGAAGTGGGTGCTTTGATTATTGGAGACCGTGGGAGGCGAAAGGCCAAAGGGAACACACATTCTTAAACTGTTTCTTTGTCATTGTGAGGCCATAAGCCTTGCATCAAGGGAAGGCTTTACTCCATCAAATAAAAAATAGGGTTTGTCAGGGAGACGGGAGGAAGCAAGCAGCCGTCTTGGGTTTCCCACAGCTCTGATTGTTCATTTAATTTACAGCCGTTGTTTACCCATCTTAATTTCTCTGATTTAGGAGCAGGCTATTGCCATTTTACAAGGTCATCAGGATGGGAAACGTCTGACAGTGAGGGATAAATTTTGTAGATGCAGAGTGGACTTTGTCTACATATGCCATAAACTTTGCAGATTCTGTTTTTTTACCCTGATTCTTGGGTTCAGCCCCTTCAGTGGGAGCCTCAGTTTTTATGTCAGATAACATTTTATGTCAGAACACACAAGGCTTCCAGGAATTTCATGTAATTTCTGGAACACATAATGTATAATATATTTATATAGACATAACATAAAGAAGGCTTAATGTTGTTTTTTGTTTGATAATATTTCCCATGTAATTTAACATCCTAAATAAGCCTAATTAGTTTAATATCTTTATGTTTTTAATTCATTTATCTTTAATTAAAGGATATTTGCTTTACAATACTGTGCTGCTTCCTGCCACACAAAAATCTCTCTTTAAAATTCTTCAGGACAACATCACACTCTTTCCCCTTAACAAAATATATTTCCATTTTTCATCCCTTATTTTACTGAAAACATGCATTTTATTATTTTCCTTCCTAGTTTCCTTGTATGCTGAAATGTTTCCCTTTTTAAAGTAGCTTTTTATTTATTTTTAATTGGAGGACGATCGCCTTACAGTGTTGTGCTGGCTTCTGCCGTACGCAGACATGAGCCGGCCACAGGTATACATGTGTCCCCTCCCTCCCCCCTCCCCCCGCCCACCCCTCTAGGTTGTCCCAGAGCGCCGGGCTTGAGCCCCCTGTGGCACACGGCGAGTTCCCACTGCCTGTTTCACACGCGGTGATGGACGTGTTTCCGAGCTACTCCATCCGTCCGTCCCACCCTCTCGTCCTCCTCTGCGTCCACACGCCCGTCCTCCACGCCTGCATCTCCACTGCTGCCCTGAGCACAGGCTCCTCAGCACCATCTTTCTGGACTCCATGTACACGCATTAGTACACAATAGTTGTTTTTCTCCTTCTGGCTTATTTCACTCTGTATGGCTCTCGGTTCATCCACTTCATTGGAACCACTCAAATGTGCTCATCTTTACAGTTGAGTGATATCCCATTGTATATATGCACCATAGCTTCTTTCTCCATTCATCTGCTGATGGGCATCTAGGTTAAAGTAGCTTTAATTACATATATACTATAATTTGTAGCCCTTAAAAAAAACCTGAATCTTTAGCAAAAACCAAGAAGCAAGCACCTGTAAACTGCTTGTCATCTCAACATCTCCTGGTGAGCAAACTTGTAAACCTATTCTGTAACCTCTAGAAACGTCCGCCCCCTCCCCCAGCACGATTTATTTTCTCAATGTGGTATAAGACATGTGTCCAGGTAACCCAAACAGCTTTAGTTTTCTCTGTTAAGAAGATACAGTAGGTAAACTTAGACTTGCTTAGCAATTAGTGTTTTAGTATTTTATCTCCATTGGAAATGATCTGGCTATGCAATGAATTCCCATCATTTAATTTAATTAAGCAAAACTAAAGTTTCAAATTACCAAAATCTGGAGAAACTGTTTTTAAGTAGACATACCATAAAACACAATTATCCTTTTTCTCGATTTTTTAATTTTAAAATTTTTGGCTGCAGCCCACAGCACATGGGATCTTAGTCCCCTGAGCAGGGATCAAACCCACATCCCTTCCACTGGAGGCGCAGAGTTCTAACCACTGGACTGCCAGGGAAGTCCCTCAGTTTTTAAGAATAAAGCGCAGTTGATTTACAATGTTCTGCCGATCTCTGCTGCACGGCAAAATGACTCAGTTATACACACACATATACATTCTTTTTTAATATTCTTTTCCATAACGGTTTATCACAGGCTATTGAATATAGCCCCTGTGCTAGACAGCAGGGCCTTGCCCTTTGTCCATTCTCTGCATAATAGTCTTCATCTGCTAACCCCAAACGCCCCCTCCTTCCCTCCTCCACCTCCCTCCTCCTCGGCACCCAGAAGTCTGCTCTCTTAATTATACTTACTGTCGATGGCCCTAAGGACATGCCTGTGTTAATCAAACCAACAACTTAAATTTATTTTCATTTATTGAAGATCAATCCTATATCACAAGCTTCCTTCTCAAAACTTAGATTAGTTTTTTGTTATATTTAGAAATATTTACACACTCTATTTAACGTGTAAGCACTTGTACGTGTGCATATGTTCAGTTCAGTCGCTCAGTCGTGTCCCACCCTTTGTGACCCCATGGACTGCAGCCCACCAGGCTCCTCTGTCCATAGGATTCTCCAGGCAAGAATGGAGTGGGTAGCCATTCCATTCTCCAGGGGATCTCCCCAACCCAGGGATCAAGCCCAGGTCTCCTGCATGGCAGGCAGATATTTTACTGCCTGAGCCACAGGGAGGCCTATACTGTAAGCCAACTAAATAGAGCTCTTTTACAAATTAATTTCGGTAATATTAACCGCAAGGAACAAAGGACCCTATTTATAAGCATACAAAGATGTACGTACATCCAGATAGACACAGACAAAGATCTCATAGTTTTACTGATTCAGTTTTAAAAGTTTCCCCTCATTTTTTTTTCAGTTTTATGTTCTTCTCGTTGAGCCAAGGCTCTGGTCACAAGCAATGGGGGTTGTGCTTGCATTTCAAGGACATGATGAGTTCTAACACCGAGCTTCCTCCCGGGAGCGCTTCTGTCCTCTCAGGCTCAGAATCTTGAGAAAGGGATGTTTTACAGAGCTAGCTTCCTTAACTATAAGTGCAAAAAAAAAAAAAAATCCATTTTGAAATGTCCAAAGGGTCCCCATCCAGGCCGTTTTAGGGCCGGACAAGGCCTTGCAAGGACGGAATTTGTTCCAGGTGTAGAAGCCAGCCAGGGCTCCTGTGGGCACTGCCCATCTGATGGGAGCTGGCAGGCTTTAAAAGCACAGTTCCCCACTTCTTTTTTAAAGTTCCATTTTACTATAAAATTGGGCTTCCCTGGTGGCTCAGATGGTAAAGAATCCGTCTGCAATGCGGGAGACCCGGGTTGGATCCCTGGGTCAGGAAGACCCCCTGGAGAGGGCATGGCTACCCACTCCAGTATTCCTGCCTGGAGAATCCCATGGACAGAGGATGAATGGGGTCGCAGAGTCAGACACGCCTGCGGGGACTAAGGACTCACCCAGCGAGTCGGCGTGGCCTTGGCACCTGGGAAGGGCGTCCTACTGAAGGAGGGCAGGCACTGGTGTCCCAGGAAGGGAGACACTTCATCTTGATTTTAGCACGGACATGCTTTCCTTCTGGTCAGTGCACCCCTCCCTCGAAAGATTAAAACAGACGTCGAGAGGACGTCTGATCGGCCACCACCAGGCTGCTTTCCTTACCATAAAATTCAAGTTAAATTGGAATGAGTGCCTCACACCCTAGAGGTGAACATTTCTCCCATTATTTTTCAAGTTAAAAAGTGTACCTGAAAACAGAGAACTGGTGAGTCTCATCGGAACCCAGTGATCAGCCTCAGTTGGTCAACAGTGAGAGCCACGGGCCTCGTGCACCGACCTGGCCGTGAACAGCCCAGAGGACCCGACGCCACTGAAGCCATGTTCTGGCCCCAAAGTTCAGCCTGGGTCTGACTGTGAAGAAACTGTCCAACCAGTTCAATTGTGAGATCCTCTGCAAGAAAACTGGCCCAGACTCTTCAAAGCTGTTGCTGATCCTTCAAAGCAAAAAAGAACAAATGAATGACAAGTTCCTACTGTGTGGCACAGGGAACTATGTTCAATACCCTGTGATAAACAGAATGGAAAAGAATATTTAAAAAAATGTGCACATATGCATAACTGAATCACTTCACCATCAGCAGTATGCACACAGTGTTTTAAATCAACTACACTCCCATGAAAATAAATAAATAATGCACGCTGGATGCTACAAAAAATATAGAACCCACACAACGACATATACAATTTGTTTGTTGTTTCTAATCTTTTTACACTTGGGTTTACCATGAACATGAGTGGAGAAGTAATGAAATATCATGTGAAAACGACGATTTCATCATGGCTACTTAAGAAAAGAATGTATATCTGGCAATTTTATGTTCAACTATAAACAAACAAGAATGTTATGACACTGGCATCTGAAAAGTTAATAAAGTGACTGAGAAGAACAACAACAGAAAAGTGATGACTTCTGCTAGACCAAGAGAGATGAAAGGGCCGGACAGATGGGAGACGTGGCCTTGATCACGTCCGGAACGCTGGAGGCCCCGTGTCGGCAGTGTGATCCGGGGGCGTGATCCAGGAGGGGTCCTGTTCTCACAAGACTCCTGTCTGCACCTCCCTTTCAAGGCTCGGGGAGGGAGGTGTGCACTGGAGCGTGCTCGCCCATCGTGGGAGAAGGCGCTGGAGGATGAGACCCAGGACTCACTTGTCCACCCCTGGGCAGCTCGCAAAGGCCCACTGGTTTCTGCTGAGCGCACACTCTTGTTAGTAATTATGGAAAATGAGAGCAGCTCCGATCCTCCACCAAGAGGAGGCACGTTGGGGAGTATCTGTGAGTGGGGTTGACGGTTAAAACAATGACCCAGAGCTGCATGCGTGCCCTGGCAAAGGTTCCCAGGCAGCGCTGGGAGCTCTGAGAAAGGCGCCAAAGGAAAAGCACAGGGCGATGGGACTCCCCAGACGTGGTTCAACACATGGAAATAAGTTCTATAGGCCTGGCTGTGAGGAGTGCACCTCTCAGATGAGCAGTCCCCTCTGTGGGGGAGGGCTTCTCGGGTGAGGGGTCACTCAGAGCCACGGGACCCTTCCTCACATCCTTCGTCTTTCTTAAGCCAAGGGCGGCAGATGCAGGTTCTTCCTACTTTTATTTATGTTTCTGGCAGGTCTTAAATAGTTCATGATCGTTAAACATCGGGGGAAGGATCTTTGCTGAAAGTCAATCCTTATTTCTGAGAACAAAACACCAAGCTCAATAAACTATAGAAAATTATAAATAAGCACTTCCTTTATCTACCCTGGATGGTGGAACACAGGGGTATCTGCAGTCCAAGACAGGAACCAAACAAGGATGCCTGCTTTTACCATTACTGCTCAGCCCTGCTCTATAAACTGAAGACAATGCAAAAGATGTTAAACGGAAATAAGATGTACAACTTCTGGAAAGGAGGAGACCAAAATACCACATTCCTAGGAGCCCCGAGAGAGTCAGCGGAAGAGCGTTCAGAATGAATGAGAGAATTCAGGAAAGGAGCCAGATGCAAAATACATATTTTACATCAATATTTTTATGATTTTCTAGCAACCACCAGTTAGAAGATAAAGCAGAATTTTAAAAAATGTTATTCTAAAACAAAAAGGAGAGGGGGAGCGAAGAACATAAAAATACCTCACAAAAAACCTTCTTCAGAAATGTTCAGGATCTGTAGGAAGAAAACAACACACTTTAATGAGAAATAAAAACATGAAGTCTGAAAAAGAAAGAAAGAGAAAACACACCACATTCTTGGGTAGGACATTTGCAAACATTAGATCTTCCCAAATTCATGTATAGGTTCGCCAGATTTCCAACCAAAATTCTGATAGGATTTATTTGGGGGTGAGGGGTGAGCCAGGGGTGGGGAGGGAGCTGGCAAGACAAACCTAAAATTCGCATACAAGGAAAAATAGGCAGGAAGAGCCAAGAAAATTTTGCAAATTAAGAGCAGATTTCCGAAGTGAAGGCAGCATATCTGATGTGTGTGGAGAGCTCCCTGCAGACCAGCAGTCAGGCAACGCTGCCTCGCCTTTGTCTCTTGAAATCCTCGCAGTAGCCCCAGGAGGCAAACACTCTCATCACTTGCATTTTCCAGAAAAGCACACTGGAGTTCAGAGTGGGCTGAGCTGAGGGCCAAGGTCACACGACCACGAGAAGGGCGCCAGACACAGGCAGTGCTGTGGAGCCCCTCGTCCTCGCCTGTAGGTCGGTCAAGCTATTTCAATTCTACAACATTTATCTCCCTGATGCCACGAAACCATACGAACCTGGCAGCACCTCCATCAGAGGTTGCAGGATATTTAATCAGGAGGTTGAGAAAAATCAGAAATGCATTCAGGAGGAGAAAAAGGTAATGAGCTTTTTACTCCAGGACCAAATATACCAAATATCAAAATACAAGCCAGGAGAGTTACAGAGGTCAGTATGTGAAGAAAAAAACAAAAGTTTTAAAACTATAGAGAAATATAGGTATGTATTTATCTGCTTTCATCCTGGCAACAGTTTTCTAAGCTTACAAACAATGAAAGTATCATAGAAGAAAAGACTCAGTAAATTTCATTGCTTAAAAGGTTTGTTTTTGTATATCAAAAAATGCTCATCCAAATTAAAAGGCAGACATTTGCTTCTGGGCAAGATGGAGAAACAGGGACCAGATTTATCCTCCTGCCTGGAGCACCCTCCAAACAAAACCAAACAGCAAAAAACCATATAAGTACACGAAACAATTTATTTTTCAGGGCAGTAAACATCAGACAGTTAAGAGCATTGGTCCCTAGGAGATGAGAAACAATCAGCTTCAGGCTTAGAATTGCTCAACTTGCTTCCTCGAGAGAGGAAGGGGGAAATTGGGGGGGGAGCCCATGGGATCCTTGAACTGATGAGAAAGAGCTGAGGGTCCAGGGAGACCCAGGCAACAAAAGTTCATGGCACAGAGAATCGGGGTAGAGAGCGTGAGCGGGAGCCCCAGAGGCCTGCAGAGGGGCCCGCTCCCACATCCAGCGGGTAAAGAGCAACACGTGCTTGGGAGGAAATTATTCAAGGCTTGGAAGAGAACCACCAGGAGGGGTGGAGGGGCCAATGTCCACTGCTCGGCAGGGCTGGGAACAGGGTCCGTTCCCACCAGCCAGACTCGGAAAACGGACACTCCGGGGGCCTTGGGCACTTGGAAAATTCCTGCATTGCACTGGGAGCAGTTAACCCCGAGTGGGGCACTTCCCCAGGCCCACCTTACAAAACCAAAAAAGTCAAGAGCAGAGAGGATCAGATCATGGCCAGGTAGCTTAACTGCTCCCCAGAACAAAGCCCCAGAACGCTCGTGGGAGGAGAAAGAGGCCCTGCACAAACAAGGGGGAAGCACACAATGTCTGGCATCTGCTCAAAACTGAGCAAACAGGCAAAGACGCAGGAAAAAGCGAGCCATAAGGAGGAGGAGAGCCAATCAATCAAAAACAACTGTGAGAAGTCCACACTGCAAACCCCTTAAAGCCAAAACAACAGCACAGATCGAAAGACCCAGCAAAGCAGACAAAACAGAATATGTAAAACTCTTGATTGATGCAGAAGAAGAGGTAAGAGGGAGGAAAAAGAGACAGGCCCCATAGAACATGGAAGAGAAATGATGCACTGGCTTCCTTCCATGGTTAAGCACGTTCCATGTAACTGGTCTAAACACCCCATTGAAGAGGCAGAGATGGTCATACTGGGGTTAAAAAAGGAAGAATCCTCCTGTGTCCTGCCTACAAGAAGCATGGTTTAAATATAAAGACACACAAAGGTTACTAGGAATTACAGACCTTTGAAATATACATAAAGTTAAACAGGCTATAACTGGTAGGATAATTATATGCACAGTTACACTCCGAGATTTCAGTACCCCTCTATCAATAATTAATTGGAAATTAATGATTAATTGTTTAGTGCAGAAAAATCAGCAAGAAGTTAGGAGACTAGGGCAGTACTTGACTTGATTGACATTTATAGAGCATGCCATTCAAATACACATTCTTTCCAAGTGCACATGGAACATTTACCAATATAGATCATGTTCTGGGCCATTAAACAAGACTTAATAAGTTGAGAAGGATTCAAGTTACATAAATTATATTCTTTGACCATAATGGAATTAAATTTTAAATCAATAACAGGAAAAAGTCTTTGGGAAATTCTCAAACATTTGGAATTTAAATAACACACTTCTAAATAGTCCTTGAGTCAAGGAAAAATCAAAAAGGAAATTAGGAAGGATTCTCAACAGACTGAAAATAAAAACACAGCACATGAGAACTTATGCAAAACTGCTAGAGCAGGACTTTGGGTGAAATTTCTCCTACAAAATGCCTATATCAGAAAACAAGAGCGAGCTCAAATCAGTGACCCCAGCTTCTACCCGAAGAAAAATAGGAAAAGAAATGCAAATCAGCCCAAAGTAAGCATGAGAAAGGAAATAATACAGACCAGGAAGAAGCTGATGAAATAGAAAACAGAAGAACAATAGAAAAAGCAGGAAAACCAACCCAAAACTTTGTTTTTTGAGAATACCAATAAAAATTGATAAACCAGATCAGGAAAAGAGAAAAAGCGATAGGACTGAAGTGACCAACATCAGGAACAAGGAGGTGACATCAATACAGATTGTGAAAGTCACTCAGTCATGTCTGATTCTTTGCGACCCCATGGACTATACAGTTCATGGAATTCTCCAGACCAGAATACTGGAGTGGGGAGCCTTTCCCTTCTCCAGGGGATCTTCCCAACCCAGGGATCAAACCCAGATCTCCTGAATTGCAGGCAGACTCTTTACTAGCTGAGCTACCAGGGAAGCCCAAGAAGACTGGAGTGGGTATCCTATCCTTTCTCCAGCGGATCTTCCCGACCCAGGAATCGAACTGGGGTCTCCTGCATTGCAGGTGGATTATTTACCAACTGAGCTATCAGGGAAGCCCAATACAGATTGTACAGCTATTAAAAGAATAACCAAGGAATATTATGCACAACTTTATGACAATAAATTTAACAAGTGAGATGAAAGTGACTTTCAAAACAAAATATCAAAGGCCAATCAAAGAAAGATAATAATTCTGTATCTATTAAAGAATTGAAAGTTGTAACTTAAAACCTTCCCACAAAGAAAACTCCAGACCCAGACGGTTTTGCTGGTGGGTTATACCAAACGGCTAAAGAAAAAATAATAGCAATTACATCAATCCTAAAGGAAACCAACTCTGAATATTAATTGGAAGGACTGATGCTGAAGCTGAAGCTCCAATACTTTGGCCACCTGATGTGAAGAACTGACTCATTGGAAGAGACCCTGATGCTGGGAAAGATTGAGGGCAGGAGGAGAAGGAAGTGACAGAGGATGTGATGGTTGGATGGCATCACCGACTCAATGGACGTGAGTGTGAGCATGGAAGGGAAGCCTAGCGTGGTGCAGTCCATGGGGTCACAAAGAGTTGGGCACGACTGAGCTACTCAACAACAACAAAATTTTGACTCATCTATGAGGCCAGCATTACCTTGATAACCAAAACCAAAGATAGCACAAGAAGAGAAAATCACAGGCCACTATTCCTCATAAACAGAGACACAAAAGTCCTAAACAAAATTTTGCAAATAGCACTCAATATGTATAATATTGATAATACATCAAGACCAAATGTGTTTCATCCCAGCAATGCAGGGTTGGGACATTTAAAAATCAGTCAGTAACTCACCATTTTAACAAACTGAAAAACAAAAACCATATAATCATCTCAGTAGGTGTAGAAAAAGTATTTGAGAAAATTCAACACTCATTCCTGATTTCGTTAAAAAAAAAAAAAAAAGTAAAGCTCTCAGCAAATTTAGTAGAGGAAAACCTCCTCTGCCCAACAAGGGCACCTAAGTAAGACTGAATGTTTTCTCACTTGAGCCAGGAGCAAGGCAAGAGTGTCTGCTCTCTCCACTTCCATCCAACATTGTACTCGAGGTTCTTGCTAGTGCAATCAAGCAAGAAGAAAAAGTCATGCAGATTGAAGAGCGGGAAGGAGAAACTCCTTTATTCATGGACAACTTGATCACCCACAGGTGCAGGTATATCCAATAAATCGGATACCCACAAGCAAATGAAGGGGAAAAAAGAAGAAGAAGGAGAACTTGGATTTATACCTCATCATTTATACTACATCCAAAAATTAACTCAAAGTGAATGAATCATAGACCTAAATGTAAAACTAGAACCATACAAACACAGGGGAGAACCTCTGTGAATTCAGACAAAGCAAAGATCTCCTACATTCGATACGGAAAGCATAATCCCTAAAAAAAAGAAAAGAATGGGTAAGTTGAAATTCATCAAGACCTTTTAAAATTTGCTCTTCAAAAGGCATTGTAAAGACAAGGAAAAGATAAGCCACTGACAGGGAGAAAATCTTTGCAAAGCATACATTTCATAAAGGGCTGATCTATAATATAAAAAGACCTTTCAAAACACAACAATAAACCAACTTTTGAAAATGGGGAAAACCCAGTCTTAGAAGTGACCCTTCACCAAACAAGATAATTGGATGGCAAATCAGGATGTGAAAAGGTGCCCGACACCATCAGTTACTGGGAAAATGAAAAATGAAATCACGGGGACACCATTCTAGGAGAGAAGCTAAAATCAAAAAGACTGACCGTCCAAACAGCCAGGGAGGAGGGTGCCTGCATCTCTGTTGGAAGCATAAACCAACACAGTTTGGCAGTGTCTCTTTTTCTGTAAAAGTTAAGCATACAAGTGGTCTTGTAATCCTACTTCTAGGCATTTCCCCACAAGAAAAGGAAATGTTTGTCCTTACAAAGACTTTCACATGAATGCAAATAGCAGCTTTATTTTTAATTGACAAAAACTGGAAACAACCCAAACGTCCATCAGCAGATGAACGGATAAACAGAATTCTTTCTGTGTCCATACGATGGCAATCAGCAGGAATGTCCCACTGATGCATGAACAGGCACGGATGAACCTCAAAATAGTTATGCTGACAGACAAGAGGTCAGGCAAGAAAGAGTACATGCTATATACTTCCATTTATAGAAAACCCTTTCTAATGTACACGAACACAGCCACTGGTTATTTAAGACCTGGGGGTGGGGTACGGCATGGTGGGGTGGCAGGAGAGGTTGCAAGGGCCAGAGGACCCTCTTAGAGGTGATGGATGGGCCTGCCATCCTGACGGGGGTGATGGTCTCACGGTGTCTGCACAGGTCAGAACCTGTCTTGGGATGTGTTTTAGAATGGGCAGTGTGTTGTATTGATATGCCAACTACATCTCAACAGAGCTGTCTTTGAAACACTAAACGTATAATGACAAAAGTGGGAAAATATTTTGGGTAAAATATGATAGACAAGGGGGTTATTGTTGTTGCTCAGTCACTAGGTCGTCTCTGATTCTTTGCGACCCCATGGACTGTCGCCCGCCAGCTTCCTCTCTCTGTGGGCTTTCTCAGGCAAGAACACTCGGGTGGGTTGCCATCTCCTTCTCCAGGGGATCTTCCCGGCCCAGGGATTAAACCTGTGTCTCCTGCATTGGCAGCTAGGTTCTTTACCACTGAGCCACCAGGGAAGCCCTGAGGGCGTAATATAATTAATACATTAAATACACTTGGAAATCCATAAGGAAAACATTAACACCCTAATTAGCTTGCTAGGTGACCATAACAAAGGCCCACAGCCTGGGCAGCTTAAATGGCAGACATTTACTGTCGTTTTCCTGGAGGCTGAAACCCGAGACCCAGGTGTGGGCAGGGCTAGGTCCTCCTGAGGACTCTGCTCTGCCTGCAGGCGGCCGAGCTCCCCGCGTGTGTCTGTCCTGACCCCTTCTCACAAGGACCGGGGTCCTGCTGGAGAAGGCCCACCTAGTGACTGCATCGTCATCTGATTGCTTCTGCAAAGGCCCCGCCCCGAACACAGCTGCATCCTGAGGTGCTGGGGGTCAGGACCCCCAGAGACAGGCCCATCGCAGAGCCTCAGAGGGGGCCGTGAGCAAATGACGGGCCGGTGACAGGGTCGGAAACACGGGTGACCCAGAAACACTCCAGAAAGGTGTGCAACCCGAGTGTGAGTGCAGACAGCTGAGGCGTCGGGCCGCCCCCGCCCCCTCCGTGCTGAGGGCCCTGGTCCTTGTGCACGGACCCCCGCGAGAGGCAGCCCCTCTACCTCCAGGAGGCCAGACACGTGGCCCCACAACGGTGCCAGGAACTCCCGGGGACAGACCTGCGGGGCTCAGGCGGCCTCCTCCAGCCAGGCCACACCAGTAGCTCTAAACATGGACAGCAAACACCTGAGGAAAAAAATTCAAGCTCTAAGGCAAGGCAAGGCAAATTTTAACACGACATTTTTCTTCCCCCTGCCCTTTGGCCTCCCCGCTCCCCTCCGGTGGGCATTATGCATCTGCATTATGCATTAACCAGACCTCCCCAAGGAAAGGAATACCTGCTCAACCATAAAAATCTGTTTTTCTTGTTTTGACGTCAACCATGTAACTCTTTAGAAGATAACATTCCTTTCTCGGTCCTGCAAGGGGTCACGATGGCCCACCGCTGGCCTTGGACGTGCAGACATCTTTGGTGGACTTTATGAGCAGTATATCATTTCCCTTAAAGATAGCAACTGGTACAGAACAGACGGGCCAGATGACCGGGGGAGATAGCGGGCCGCACCTAGCATTCTCAGCTTAAAGACACGCTCATGACCTTATTAACGCCCCTTGTTACATTACGTGTATTCCGCCTATTTTACCAGACGATGGTTTCTTTGATCAACAACAACGTGATTGAGCCTCAGATAAAATGAATGATGATTACAGACGACTTGAAAGGATTGACCAGCCAGCCAGTTTTGTCAGATCAATCACTGTAACTGTGTAAAATTCTAGGGGCAGGAACAAGCAGCAAGAGCGACCCGTTTCCCAGCCCATGACAGAGGAGTCAGACTGGGGGTCCAGAGGTTTGGGGTGACTGTTGACAGGGTCTAGTCCAGTCACATAACCCGAGCCACCCGTCACAGAAATCCTTGCCGTGGAACAGACTGGTCACGCAACGCCCTTGGAGTCTTGACTGAAGTGAAGGCGGAAGGGGAAGGGACTGTAAAATAAGGAATGTTGCCCACCGTCCAGGTCTACAGGGATGAAGTCATTGCCCAGCACAACGCTGGCCGACAACACGCCCTGCAGGAGCTTAGGACAAAGGGCAGGACGGGGGGCACTCTGGGAAAACTGGCAGAACTGGCCCGCAGACAGTTTTCCAGGAGAACATGTCATAAAGCCAGCTTCCTGCATCTCCTCATACTTAGAAAAGCATGAGAACCATTGAAAACATCTTCCACGAGACGTGTGCTTGATTGCACGTACCCTCCATCGAGACTGTGTTTTTACTGGCCTTCCCCACCCTCTTCAGAACGGCCCTCGGAACTTTCTGGAACATTCGGAGTCTCCCAGGTTACAAGACTAGGCTGTGATGCTAAGATTCATGAGAACTGTATGTCTGGTGCTGCCCCCAGTCCCCGGCCCACGCCTCCCTCCCCGGGAGCCCCCAGCAGTGAGACCTGCAGCGGCCTCACTGGTTACAGCATCTGCTGTCTTGTCCCCAGTTCCTGGAACTCCTGAGAGCCGTGAAGCGGGCACGGGTGCCTTCTCATTTATGTTCGCAGCAAGTCCCTTCTCCACGCTGCTGGGTGACGTTCACGAGGAAGCTTTGGGAAAAGACCCAAGGAAGGGGGCTGATGGCAGGACAGCCTGCCCTGAGTAGGGAGGGACTCCAGGACCCCCGCCGCCTTGAGGAGGGGAGACAGGCCGAAGGTTGAGCGCACAGTCAGTGGCCAGTGATTTACTCAGTTGTGTTCTGTGATGAAGCCCCCCACCCCTACCCCAGGAGGGGGGAGCTGCTCAGCTTCTGGGCCTGTGAGCCTGGGGAGACCTGCAGACCCGGGGCTCGCCCCCACCCCGCCCTCTGCCTCTCTCTGGCGTGGCTGGGGGCCTTCGCATGCGGCCTCTGCGTGCCCTGGGTGTGCTGGTTCCTCCGTGAGGCTTGCTGACGGCCGCATGGAAAACCACAGCCCCATCCCACCTCCGCCCCCTGCTCCCCACACCCCCAGCCAGGCCAGTGCATCTCACTCTTTTATCTTGAGGCACCGTGGTCCTCAGCGGCAGCCCCAAGGCACTTCCAAGCTCATCTTATCTTCCCTCCCACCCACCGCCCAATTTGGAGCCCTCCAGGGATGCCCACTACTCTCAGAAAGAAGCCCCCGCCCCCCAGACTGGCTTGCAAAGCACAGTGGGGAGGCCGCCCCTGGGAGGGCTCCTGCCCACCCCGCTCCTCACCCGCCTGTGGGGGTGCCTCCTCTCCCGGGCCACTGCCAGGCCTCCCCGGCACCAAGCTCGGGGGGCCCCACGTCAGGAGGTCAGACCTAACACATGAAAATGTTTGTTTAAACTAAAAGAACTATGCCCCTACACATCTGTAAGGCCCGAACCAAAACACCAACACCAACAGATGCCGCGCTGAGGCTGGTGGGGACGCGAGGCGCCGTCTTACGCACGGCGCACACACACCACGGGGTTCCACCACCACGATCCTTGGTTCCGAACCCCAAAGAGCTGAAAACTCAAGCCCAGGCAAAAACCTGCTCCTGGATGAGTACGGCAGCTTATCCATCATGGCCAGCATGGGGAAGCCGTCCAGACGCCCCTCAGTGGGGGGGCGGGGACCTTTCTGTGGTGCGTCAGGTGAGGGCCTATCAGCTCAGTTCCGTTTGGTCGCTCAGTCGTGTCCGACCCTTTGTGACCCCATGGACTGCGGCACACCAGGCCTCCCTGTCCATCACCATCTCCCGGAGTTTACTCAAACTCATGTCCATCGAGTCGGTGATGCCATCCAACCATCTCATCCTGTATTGTCTGACGGAGTATCATTCAGCTCTAAAGACAAATCCACTCACAAGCCGTGAAAAGATGCAGAGCAAATGTAAGTGCCAAGGGAAAGAAGCCAGTCTGAAAAGGCTACAGAGTGTGTGGTCCTAACTACGGGACAGTCTGGAAAAGCAGACCCATGGAGACAGCGGGACGACTCACGGGTGCGGGGTCAGGACCGGGGGCGGACGGGAGCAGCTCAGCAGGTTTTCTGGGCAATGACTCCCCTGTAGGAGCGGTGCTGTTACGTGGACACGTGTCCCTGTGCATCTGGCAAAATCTGCAGACTGCCCACCAAGAGTGAACCTCAAGCTGACTGTGGACTTCAGCTAACAACAACATAACTAGCATTGCTCCATCAACTGTAACATATGTGTCACGTTAGTGTAAGTGTTAATGCTATGGGAGGCTGAGGGGCAGGAGAAACTGAGTGTATGGGAATCCTTTGTACTTTCTCAGCAATTTCCCTATAAACTTAAAATCATTCTTTAAAGAGTCTATTAAAAAACAATAAAGACAGTTGTTTATCTGAGCTTTGAATTTAATTGGCATCCTCTCCTCTGTTTGGCAAACTCAGCCCCCGAAGCTGTGTGTTGCTCAGGAAGGGGGGGAGGTGATGACCCGGGCTGGGAGGAGGGTGGGGGGGAGTGGGGTGGGAGGCCGCCCGCAGGGCCCGGGGGGTCGAGACTCACCCACCTCGCACTCACAGGTCCCAGGCCGGAAGGGGAAGAATCCAGCTGGCAGATAATCAGAGAAGCGGTCTAGTGTTGCGGGGTCTGCATTGTTGAGACCCCATCGAGGACCTCCACGCTCTCAGCCTCACTGATCAGAGCCACCGAGGTCCAGCAGGACGCCGACCCACACTGCCTCCCATCCGCGTGTTCCAGCCATGTTCTGAGCAACATGGAGACCTCTCCCTGGGTTGGCCACGTGGCTGCTGAGTCAAAGCTTTACAAATGAAGCAAAAAGTTTCCCGGCCTCCAGGGTGGGGGACCCCTGTCCTCCAGCTCCCGCCCTCTCCCCTCCTCTGGGGCCCTGTCATGGACACCATCAGCCTCGCTGGGCCCTGGCTGCGGCCGGACGTTGCCTAGCCTTCCTCTGCCCTCCCCTGCAGGCACGTGGCCCCCCACTCACAGCTGACCCCCCCAGCAGCCGCACCCCACCATGGGTCTCTTCATCCTAGAGGAATCCACTTGGGGTCTCCGGCACCAAGCAAGACAGTGAGGAGGGCCCTCCAGCCCCCTCCCACCCTGGGGCCCCCAGGAGCAGCCCCTGCGCCCTCCCAGGCTCCCCTGCTCCCTCCCAGGCTCCCCTGCTCCTGCCTCCTTGCTGTCCTGCCCCCACCCTAGAGCCCCGCTCCCCCCAGATCTGCCCGCTGTGTGTACGTGGGGGTGGGTGTACAACAGAGAGTCTCTGATCCTGCTCTGTGGTGGGGCCCCAGTGAGGGCTGTGCCAAGGCTGGAAGCAGGGCGGGCCAGCTGCGGCCTGGAAAAGCCAATGGCCTCACGGATGCTGGTGGGGGCAGGCATGGCTGGGGGTCCCTGGGGGGCATCTCAGGCATGAGAACTTGGCCAGAGGGGCTGGGGTGGAGCGGTAGAGTTCCACGGACAGAGGGAGGCAGCCACTGGGGCCAGGTGGCGAGAGGTGGTGATTCAGCCGTTCAGTTGTGTCTGGCTCTTACAACTCCAGGGACTGTATGTAGCCCACCAGGCTCCATGGGATTCTCCAGGCAAGAACACTGGAGTGGTTGCCATTTTCTTCTCCAGGGGATCTTCCCAACTCAGGGATTGAACCCGGGTCTCCTGTACTGGCAGGCGGATCCTTTACCGACTGGGGCCTCCCACGAATTCACACCTTCCCCACTCCCCCAGTCTCCCACCTGGGCCACCAGCTGGAAGGGTGGTAGGCTCTGGGTGGTGGGTGGCCAGCAGTGTGCCTGGGCACTAGGCTGGAGTCCTGGGGGCATCCGTGGTGGCATCCGTGGTGGTCCACTGGTGCGCTGGGCCCCGGGGAGGAGGGAGGACGTGAGGGGCTGGTGGCACTAGGGTGTGCCGCCAGGCACAAGTAGGGCGCTGGGTGCGCAGGGCTCGGGGGCCAGGTGGGGCCCAGGTGGGGCCCAGGTGTGCGGGCGGCGCGCGTCCTCCCGGGCGCCAGGGGTCGCTGCGCCGGGGGGCGGGCCTAAGCTGGGCCCGCCCCTCCTTCCGCCCGTGGCCCCGGAAGCGGGCGATGGCGCGGAACGTGCTGTGAGTGGGGGGTCGCGGCGCTCGGGGTCGGGGGCGTGGCCGCCCCCAAGGCTGGGCTCGGGGCGCCGGGCCGCGGGGTCGGGACTCGGGACCCGGCGGGACGCGCGGCGTCTGGGCGGCCGTGGGGGCGGGGCGGGGCCGGGCCGGGCCGGGGAGGGGGCTCGTTCCGGGGCCCCGTTCCGGGGCCCACGGGGTCGAGCCTAGCCTTCGGCGAAGGTGGGCGGGAGGTCGGTGCGGCCGGTCAGCGCCGGCCTCGGGCCTTGGGCCCCGCGGGCTGTGCGCGCCCCCCGCCCCGGCAGCTCCCCAGGGCCCCGAACCGTGGCCCCTGCAGCGCCCGCGGCCGGTCACCAGGGGGAAGAGGCGAGCCTGGTGGCTACTCTCTGGCCCGGCCCCACGAGGACAGGGCGAGGCTCGGTCGTGGGCGGGCACGCCGCCCCCCGCCCCGCGCTCGACGCTTTGCCGTCGGGAGGTGCTGCTGTTGGTGTCCGGCAGCTGCCACGTGCGACGGGGTCACCAGGAGACCCCAGTAGACGTCAGCTGGCACTTAGCTCAGAACTTGTCTGCTCGCGGGCGTCCCGGCCTGTGTCAGGGCCCCGAGCCTCTGCCACCCCCAGGATGCCCCATCCAGGACCTCGGCCCGGCCAGTCCTACTCCCCAGAGTTGAGAGGCCCAGAGGCATCCTGGGACTTGGCTTCACCGAGCCCCTCTCCCCTCGTTCTTGGTGCCCCCCCCCCCAGATCAGAGGCCGTGTGCCATGCTGTAAACTGGTCACCAGGACCCCTTGATGGCATCGTCAGCCCCTGTGCCCACCCTCCACCGAAACACCTCTCCTTGGCTCCCAGTGGACCCCTGACCCCTCGCAGGCCCTGCCGACCTTGGGCCCCCACCTCCTTGGACCAGGAGCCTTGAGGCCTGGTTGGGTCCAGTTGGCAGTGTGTCCCTCCTCACCCACCAGACCCACGGGGGCATAGGTCCAGTTGGAAGGGATGGGTTGGAGCCACAGGTGGTGGCCGCCCATACGTTCTAGATGTCTCTGCCCCGCTTTGGGGTTTGAGGGGTGAGGGAGGCGGGCAATGAGCAAGTACTGGTGACCTGCACACACCGCCTTCCTGAGCCTCTGAGTCCCTTATCTTTTTTTTCCTTTGTTTGTTCACCCTTTATCTTTTGATCTTCACTCTTGTCAAGGATGAGCAGGCGCTTCCAGCATGGGGGGGGGGGGGGGGGGGGGGGGGGGGGGGGCCCGGGGGGGGGGGGGGNGGGGGGGGGGGGGGGGGGGGGGGGGGGGGGGGGGGGGGGGGGGGGGGGGGGGGGGGGGGGGAGCGGGGGTGGAGGTGGCCCTGTCCTTGTCCTCTCAGCGAAGCTGAGCCAGTGCAGATTAAGCTGGTTCCGACTGATCCCACCTCACCTGAGCGGAAGGGAGCTGGAGGCCATTCCGGGGGTACAGCCATGCGGGGGCTGCGTGCCTGTGCAGCCGGCACTTTGAACAAACACATGACTCTGAGCCTGTTGACAGGGCAGGGTGGGCACGTTGTCTCTTCGTGAATCATTCACTGGTTCTTTCCAAAGGCCGACCTTGAGGGTCAACAGGCCACACTGCCCCGGGGATGGGACTGGCTGCCCCATACCGGGTGAGGGAAGGGCTGACCTGTGGGTGACTGCCCCCTCGGCTCCTCAGCCCCGTGGGCGTGATGACCTGTGCACCCTACTGGGGCGTCCTGGGAGCCTCGTGTTCTGGGCGTTTGACATGACCCGTCTCCCCCCCCCTCCCCTGCAGGTACCCTCTGTACCAGCTGGGCAACCCCCAGCTTCGGGTCTTCCGCACCAACTTCTTCATCCAGCTGGTGCGGCCCGGCACGGCCCAGCCTGAGGACACTGTGCAGTTCCGGATCCCCATGGAGTAAGCCTCCCCCGACCCCAGAGGAATTCAGGCCGGGGGGCCCACAGCCCTGGAGGTGCCGCTGAACCCCACTCACAGCAAGGGTCTTCCCACCACAGAAACTCCGCAGGCAACCCTGCACCGACGCCTGGTGTGTGCAGAGCCTTGGGTGAGGGCGCCTTGGGCTCCTTGCCACCCCCGGGAAATCCAGCCTGAGAGACCCAACTTCTTTCCTTGCATTGGCCTGGCTGCCCTTCCCAGGAGGCTGGGCTCTGACCCCGGCACCTGCTCACCACGGCTCCCAGAGCCTCCGTCCTTGGGTGGGTCCTTCACGGAGGCCCCCATTGCTGAGGAGACACAGCTTCTCTGCACCCCGTGCTGAGGTCTCAGGGATCGGCTCGAGCCTCCGTGGGAGCTGCTGTCCGCCTCGGAGGCCAGGCCAGGAGAGGCTGGGCCCTGTCAGGGGAGAGGGGACACACTGCCATCGCCTTGGCCATCCTTTCTGGGAGACGCCTGCGGGGCGGGGGGCGCCGTGGACAGGGCGGCAGCTGCAGCGCAGGCGGCCGGGCACTGCAGGCGGCTCCCAGCAGCCAGAGGGCACTCGCAGACCGTTCCTCCCCTCCTCGCGTCAGCTAGGCCCCCAGGCAGGGTGAGCAGGACTGAGTCCTGGGAGCCGGTCCCCCGTCGCCCCCATGTTGCTGCGTCCAGACGCCTCTGCAGGGTCAGCAGGGCCCGGCCCCAGCCCCGGCCGGCCCCCACCCGGTGTCTGCGCTCAGCGGCTCATGCCACCCGGCAGGCCGCTTCCTTCTCCAGCCTGTTCAGAGGCCCCTCTTTCCCTCCGGCCCCAGGATGACCAGAGTGGATCTCAAGAACTACCTCGAGCGCATCTACAACGTGCCGGTGGCTGCCGTGCGGACCCGGGTGCAGCATGGTGGGTCGCGGGCCCGGGGGCTCCTCCCGAGCTCAGCAGGCCCGGCTGTCAGCGCTGCTGGCCTGGCCCCTGTCAGCCCCGCTAGCACGTGGTCCTTTGCGAGTGAGGAAACGGGCACGCCTTGGGGGAGAGGGGTCCTCCTTCCCGGGGCTGGGACTCGGAGGCCTGGTTCCCACCGACTCCTCAGAGCAGGGCCCCCACTTGACGCCCCCACGCTGGCGTTGGTCAGCAAAGTGCTCATTTTACTCCACTGGGGCTGTCTCATGCCTTCCCGTTGACCCCTGCTCCCCAGCCCCTGGTTTCCTAGTTGTAAATATGACGACCCTCTGTCGAAGGGAGGTCCGGCTTTAAGAGCCTCCATGACACCAAGGGAGAGCCAGTTCTCCGGTTGTCTTAGACCCATTGGGTTTGCACCAGGCAGAGGCTGGTGCCTGCCATCCTCAGACGTAGGTGCTCACGTGTGTCCCTCTTTCTAGAAAGCGGGTTCCTGGGTTAGGGGGGCTGAGAACTGCACGGTGGGAGTGAAGGCTTCTGTCTCTCCTGCTTCTGACAGGCTCCAACAGGAGGAGGGACCACAAGAACGTCAGGATAAAGCAGCCCGATTACAAGGTGGCCTACGTGCAGCTGGTGAGCGCTCACTCCCGCCGTGACCCAGGGCGGGCAGAGCCCGAGGCCCAGGCCGGCCCTTCGTTCTGGTCCACACGGGGCCCCTGGAGGAGCTGGGGTGCAGTTCAGCTGGGGCGGGAGGGGCTAGGCGGGCTCCCGGGAACTTCTCCAGGGCCAGCTCTGAATGTGCTGGGGGCAGAAGCAGGCTCCCTGGCGCAGGGGTCGGCTCAGACAGTAACCAGCGTCCAGGCCAGGGAGCGGTTGGTGCCTGGGGTGGAGGTGGGTGCTGCAGGGGCCCCCGTCTCAGGGGCAGACCCCGTGGGGAGTCCTGGGTCCTGACTGACCCCCTCTCCTCTGGCCTGGACTATGGGGGTTGGCCCCCCCATCCCACCCTGGCCAGCTTCTCTTCACACAGTCTCCTGCCTAGCAGGGGCTCCGGGAATGGGGTCCAGCACCCCAGCTGAGCCTTTGCTGACCGAAACCCCGAGCTGGTGAGAGTGAGACCCGCATTTCCAAAGCCCCTCTCCGCTCCTTCCTGCCGACCTGAGCTTCCCCTAGACAGAGAACCCCTGGAGTCAGGATCTGCAACCTTGGCCACTGGCAGCGAGGCCCATGGGCTCCAGGTGGGACCCCTCTGATGGGGCAGGTGACCTTGGACCCGCGCACGGAGTCCGCTAGCTGCTGTTTGAAACCCTGGCTGGGGTGGGGTGGGGGCAGGGGTCTTACAGCTCCTTCAGTTTCCCTGTAAACAACCTAGTCAGGCGGGCGCCCACAGGCCAGCCGCTAGGTGGCAGTGGTGTTATTATGAAAACACCTCTGCCCAGGGCCCTGTTTCGGGCCTTAGGAGGCAATTTGGTGAAAGACCCAGTTAGCATGGCAGCTTTTCTGAAAAACAGTCACAGTTGTTCTAAACAGGGGCCCCCGTAATTATTTGGCCTAATATTTGCCTGTGCATAAAATCAGCCAATCCAGGCCAGGAGAGCAGCCGTTGGCCTTATAAAGACGCCTGTGTCCTCTGCGTTCAGCCGGGCCATCTGTCTTTGTCATGGCAGCCGGTTGACACCCCATATGTCGGCATTCGCCACGAGGCCCTTGAGCGGGAGCTATAGTTACAAGTGGCTTTTGAGTCATCCGAGCCTGGCGTTTCCCGGCCCCACCTCGCTCTGGAAGCCGAGCCGCGTATCTGCAGCTGCCACCCGGCCGCCTTTCTTCCCTGTGAAATCCCAGCGCGTCCCCACCCGGCACGCTTCCCTCTGCTCCAAAATTAAATTCGTAACGGACTCCCTCCCTGCTGACTCCAGCAGATCTCTGCCTGGAAACGGCCGGGAGGTTGGGCCCTCACCCCCTGAAGGGCTCCGTTCTCTGTCCCCCATGAGCCCTGGGAGGCCTCCCCCCAGCCTCTTGTCAGGGCTGACAGTGCAGTGCGCCAACATCGGGCAGCAGGACAAGTGAAGCCCCAGACGCGTGTGGGGTTGGCTGCTTTGAGAAAGCCGGTTTCACGTGGTGGGGGTCCCGGATTTCCCCCCACAACCCAATGAACGTCTTTCTGGTGGAGAGTTGGGGAGCTGGCGAGCTTGGGTCACCCCACAGCACGGAGCCTCGGCCTCCAGCTGCAGCCTACCAGGGACAGAGGCTGCGTGTTTGTGGAAACCCCTGTTTTGTAAAGAAATTGGGATTCGGCCCCCACACCCTCCCGGTGTCTTCACTCTTCACTGCGACGCTCCCCCACCCGCTCCTGTGCTTTTCTGCTCATCAGCTTCACAAGGGTGGAGAGTTATTTCTGAAAGCACAGGGTGCCTTTCTCTAGGAAGGGAGCCCCGTCTCAGAGAGACGGTGGGGGAGAGCACAGGGTGACCTTCTCCAGGCAGGGAGCCCGTCGCGGGGAGGCGGTGGGGGACTCTGTGTGGCGCCCTCCGTCCCTCCCAGGCTGTTGCAGATTGCCGTCTTTGTATTTATAGTTAAAAATGTCACTTTGGGTTCCCCACCTCAGAAAGCTAGCAGAATCACCTCGGTATATTAAACATAAATCCCCCATTCTGGGCAAGCAGCCCTGCATGTAAACTATTGCCCTTTGGTATTTTAAAGAAGAAGAAAGAGAGTCTTGAAATGTGTGAGCGACCCCTCCTGCGGGCGGGCTACCGCGCGCACGGGCGCGGCCTTTCCTGGCTTGGGGCCTGCGCTCGCCGCGTGAGCAGGCTTTGTGAACGCCCCGCTCTCGGGGCCGGTGCTGTGGGCTGCTGCAGATCACGCTTGGCCGCCTGCCCAAATCCAAACTTCTTCACAAAACAAGGGTCTCCAAGAACCAAGCTCACTTCACTGATTTTACTTATTAAAACTTTCCAGATGCAGGTGCCGGCCTCCATCTCTCTGCCCATCCAGAGGTGGGTGGCGTGGCCCTGCGAACATCGGCAGGTCCCCCCAGTCTTTGGAACCGCTTTGCCACGTGCAGTGTGTGGAGGTGGCCCCTCACCTCCCACCATCAAGGTCCCCTCTCCCCAGCCCCCTGACGGGCCGGACTGGTGTACCCCGGCCGTGTGTTGGGGGTCCAGGCTGGGACTTAGCCGGCCCTCCTGCATTCTGAACTTTCAGTGAAAGACGTAAAACCAGTTAATTTGCAAAGCCGGTCTTGATTTATAGACGGCTTGCATATACATTTCATTGTACATTACATGTGTTTTGTTTGCCAAGCTGAGCCGGGAGGGGTCTTAGTCTTTAATGTGGGTGAAGGCCTGTAGGTACTTCGGGTGGGAAACGTCCCAGGGAGGCAGCAGACGCGAGCTGTGCCCCTTTTTACTTGCCCCCCCTGCCTGCAATCTGGCCTGGCAGCTCCTGCTGGGAGCAGGGGCTTCGCTGGGCTCCTCCAGTGCTGACACTCCTTGAAGAGCCGGCCTCAGTGAGAAGGGGTCTGTCACAGCAGTGGCTTCTGCTGCTGAAGGCTGAGGCCCGGCCCGCGTATCTGTCCTCTGGCCGTGCGTCTGTCCTGCAGGCGTGGGGCAGGCAGCTCCGTCTCCCCACGGACCGTCCTGCTGGGGTCCCAGGCTGAGCCCGTCTGTTTTGTCCGCAGGCGCATGGGCAGACCTTCACGTTCCCAGATCTGTTTCCCGAGGGAAAGCAGCCCGGAGGCCGCCCCACGGACGAGGACCTCCGGGAACAGGCGCTGGAGGACCAGAGGCAGCGCCAGCGTCCCGACCCGCGGCGCGGGGGCGTCCCAGGCTGGTTCGGCCTGTGACCGGCCGGCTGCCCCACCAGAATAAAGTGCCGCTTGTGGAGACGGCCTGGCCCTGTGTGCTCTGCCCCTGCCCCGCGCGGGGACCCGCCATGTGAGCTGGCCTGGGTCCTCCTGGCCCCCCGGGCCTACGGGCCTGAGACAGCCAGGCCGGCCCTGAACCGCAGCCCTCCACCCCCCACCCAGCGGCAGGGAGGCCGCCTGCCCCGAGCCCTGAGGTCACCCTGAGCCACTCCATTTAAAAGCCTGCCTTCATGCCCTTTGGGGAGGGGGGGCGGTTAGAAAGTGGGGGGGTGAGGGCAGGGGGTCTGGGTGACGGGAGGGAGCCTGCCTGGCTGGGGGTCCTGTGGGGCACAGTGGGCTTGCTGTGGGGGTTGGGGGTCTGCAGGAAGCTGAGCTGAGTCTAGAGCGAGGTTGGTCCCGGCAGGAAGCAGAGCCCGCAGGAAAGGTGGCCGCCGCCTCCGGGACTGGACGTGGCGAGCAGTCAGCAGGGGCCGCACCCGGGGGCGGGTGGGAAAGGAGGGGGTCGGGATCCGTGGGGTGGGGGGCGGGGGCGACGCTGGGCTCCAGGAGTCTGGTGCCTGGGAGCTGCCCATGGCCTGGTGTCTCCTGGAAGCAGGCTGCCGCTGGAAGCCACCTCGAGCACCCCCGGGGGGTCAGCTAGGCCCGGCTCTGAGTGTCCGCGGTCCTGGGGGTCTGGGAGACAGGCGGGAAGGCGTCGTGGGTGCTCTGGGAATCAGGCTGTGTTCTCCCCGGGTGTGGGGGGGGTCACAAGCCACAAGGGCTGGGGGACCACCCTCTATGCAGCCTCCCGGGTCCCCAAAGCCCATCCTGGAGCTGGGCCGTCCCCTCCGTGGGGGAGACAGTGGGGAGCCAGCCCGCCGGCTCCCCCTCCCTGAGGGACCCCAGAGGCGTCACGTGGGCCTTTGAAGCTCCCCTCGCCTGAGGGTGAAGGTCCGGGCAAACTGCAGCCTTCAGCGTTGATTTAAAGTGATGGGGAAGGTCGGGAGGGAGGCCGAGCGCAGAGTCAATGGTATTTTCCTGAGAGAAATAATTCATGGGGCCCTGCGGCCCCGAGGACCCCGACTCAAGGCCAGGGGAGGAAGCCCATCCTTCATCCGCTGCACGTCCAGAGCCGGCCGCCCCCGGATGCAGGCCCCCCGAGCCCCTCCACCCGGTGGCCCACCGCCCCGCTCGCGAGGGCCCCCACGTCCCCCAGGGCCTGGCATCTGCGGGTCACGGCCACGGAGGAGGGGGCCGCCCCCCACCCCCAGTCTCCTCAAAACCCCCAGGGCCGGCGGGTGGGATGGCCATGGCCGGGCCGCTGGGACAGAGGCAGGCGGGAGGGAGGCTGGGCGCGGTGGCCAGGCAGGGGTGGGGGTTGCCTTGCAGGCCGCGCAAGAACAGGAAGCCAGTGGGCCTTTGGCTGGGGGGCTGCCCGCCCCACCCCCCGTCACGGAGCCTGGAGAAGGGGCTGTGTGACCCCCCCGCCCCTCGCCGGCTGCAGGCTGGAGGCTGACCGAGACAGCCGGCGCCTCGGGAGGCCCTGCCCCGGGATGCGGGCCCCGCGCTGCCTTCTCTGAGACCCCGGCTCCCACTTCCTCCCACAGCTGGGAGATGACGGCGCTGCAGACTCCTGGGCCCCGCCGCTTGTTCCCCTCTGCTCCCCACACGCGGGGCCTGCGGGGGGGTCTCAGGAACCCCTGGGCTGGGCTCGCCGAGGCCTCTGCTGGTCAGCCCTGTGGGGGCCTGGGCACAGGAGGGCCCGGTGCAGTGGACTTGGGCTCCCTTCCCTGTGTGGGGACAGCCCTGCTGGGAGCACCCTGGGCCAGCGCTCGGGGAGAGCCCACTGCACTGCCCCCCAAGGTCCCCGTCTAGTGTGGCCACAGTGGGCCAGTGCAGGGCCGTAAGACGCAGGGTCCAGCGGGGAGAGCCGGCGGGCCTCTGCCGCTGAGTTACGGACACATCCCAGACACCCCGGCAGCTCCAGGTGAGGCCTGCCGCCAGGACGCAGCAGAAACCCATCTGGCCCCAGCCCCTCCACCGGTGTCTGGTTTTCCTCTCCCAGGGCCGGGGGCCCCCGGGGGGCCGCCCCGCGGTGTCCTCACCCCATGCACGTCGCAGGAGTCGCCTGCTGCAGGCGCCTGCTGCCTGGCTGGCCCCTCACCGCTCGGGGAGGGGTGCCCGCTCCTCCTGCTGCCGGGACCCCCGCCTGAGTCCCAGAAAGCCTGCCTGTCTGAGGCTCCGTCCTCTGTGCTCTGGGTGGGCTCCCCGGCTGCCCTGACAGGGGGCCCAGGACAGGGACACAGCCGTTACCCTTGCCTGCCCCCCCACAACTCCGCACCCCCCACCCCCTGCCAGGCCTTAAAACACAGAGGGGACTGAAGAAATCAGATCAGGGGCCCTGATGGGGGCTCTCGTGGGGTCCCCCCGCCTCCCGACTTCCGTGTAATTCTGAGCTCCATGCACAAAGGCCTGAGTGTGCGCCCCGGCCGGTCAGCCGCCCAGTCCTGCACGTCGGCTCGGCCACCCAGGAGAGAGCCCAGCCAGGGGTGCGAGGAGGGGGGAGCCCGCCTCCTAGGCCGTGGCTCCTGCCTCCCGGCTGCGAAGACTGGGGCTCCCCCTCCTCACACAACGGAGGAAGGAAAAGCCCGCCAGGGTGGTTCTTTTGTGCTTCCAAGCAGCTTTATGGAGGTGCGGTTCGCATCCTTACAGTCCTCCCCTGCACAGAGTGTTCAGGCAGGGGTGTCTCCATGGCTGGCATCACTTTGAACACAGGTTGCTGTCACCCACAGAGCGATCCCGCACCCCGCCCCGGCCCCTGCCCACACGAGCCTGCGCTCCGTCTCCGGACCTGCCTGTCGGCGTGGCATGGCCGTGGAGTCACGGGGGTGTGATCTCCCAGGTCCTGCTTCTGTCACTCGCCATCACGGCCCACCCAGGCCAAACGGCACCCGGCCTGCCTTCCTCTTTAAGGTCGAGCAACACTCTGCCACGTGCGGGAGTGGACTTCACGTGTCCTGTTTGCCCGTGGGAGCTCGGTGTGCATGTTACCGCTGCTCTGGGGGGTGGGGAGCTTAGCCTGAAATGTTTCACGGCAGGCCGGGGGCCTGCCACACCACCACCCAGGTTGTTTATCAGCCTCTGAAAGTCCCTGCAGGCTGTGGGGAGAGGGGCCGGGTCCAGTGCTGAGGCCTGGGTGGGGATGTCACCCCAGCCTGCCCCCTTGGGGGCCTGGGAGTGCCGCTGGGGCCAGGGTCGGGGTCGAGGGACTGGCTTGGGCAGGGGCTTTCCAGCCAGCCCTGGGACGGCATTCCCGTGCCCCCTGCTTGCCTGCCGTGCTTCTCCCCGGGTGCAGACCACACGTGGCTCCGGCCCTCAGAAGGCCTGTCAGCCCCATGTGAGCTCCAGTCCTTTTCTCCTGCCTCAGCTTCGTGACCCACACTGAGTCCCGTCCTGACAAAAGTGCCCACCCCCTCCCGGAGCCACGCTGCCTCTCCCTCGGGGTGCCCCCACCCCGGGCAGTTCGCTCCACTTCTGCCCACACCCCCACCTGCCTGCCCAGCTTGTGGGCGCTCGGCACCCTGGGAGAAACGGCAAGGTGGCCCAGAGCCTGGGTCTCCTTCCCAGTGCCCCACCCACCCTGCCCAGGGGGAGACTTGCCCCACATGTGCAGCCGGACACCCCGAGGCAGACGGAGGGACCCCAGGGCCGCCGGCTGCCTGCACGGGACACGTCGCTCCTTTGTGCCTGCGATCACCCCCAGCGCCCGTTGCCCCGGTCACTTCATTATTTCTCTGACCAGGGCTTTTCCTGGTCAAAATGATCAACATTTTTTGTGCTGCTCCCACATCTGGCTTTGATTGGCCCCCGCCTCCTTGGGTGGGTCTGGACCCCTGAGTCTGCAGTGGAGGGAAGGCAAGCCGGCCCACTCTCCTCCCCGAGGGCGCCCGGGGGACCCCATCCTTTCCCCACCCCCCATATCTGCACCCTGCCTGGGCCCAGCTCTGCAGGCGCGTCCCCGGTTCCGCCTCTGCAGGGCTGGGGCTGGGGCACCCCTCACGCCTAGACCCTTCCCGCCCCGTGGCCCCAGTGGCCTCCAAGGGGGGCCCACAGACGGCCTGCAGGTCACCTCGCCGGGGTCCTCCCTCTCCCTTGGGCGGGTGCTATTTCCTCCATGAAGGCGCCCCCGAGAGTGTCCTCGAGGAGAGTCCTGGTTTGGGGCGCCCAGCAGGCCACTGCAGGCCGAAGTCAGCCCCCCTTCCCCCTGGCCCGCCCGCCTGGGTGACCTGCCCCTTTAGTCCTCCCAGCCCGAGTCCCAGGAGCCGCTCGCCCCCCAGGCCTCTGCCCCGAGCCGGCCCTCCTGCTGCCCAGGCTCTGACGTGGGGATGCTGCTTTTTTGAGCGGGAGAACCCGCCGGTGCCTGGATGCCCTTAGAATCGGCACTGACGGTGTAGGGGGATCTGTGCCCCCGCCCCGCTCCTAACGTGCACGTGGGGAGGCTTTCTGGACGCCCCCCTTGCTGTGCCTCCTCCAGCCCCGTGACACTCCGCATGGCCACAGACCCTGGGTGACAGGCCTCTGGGCTGTGGGCAGAGGGGCGGCGGGACAGTGCCCGCCTGCAGGAGCATGCCCACCGACCACCAGGGAGGCTGGCCCTCAAGGACGGCCGCTGGGCTGGGCCTCGCGTCCCCTCGGAGGCAGGCGGTGCGGGCCTCACAGACCCCCTCAGGCCGCGCTGGAGCCCTGACAGCCGGGACAGCTCATGCTGCTGCCGGGGTCTCTCTGGACTTCGCTGGCGGCCAGAGCCCTAAATAACTCTTAGAAAAACCAGCGTCAGCCCCAAACCATGGGATATCTGATTTGTAGCCCTAATAAAACCCCACGCCTGCGGTCAGAGGGGGAGCTGTATGAGTCCGGAGGTAGAGAGGCCGTGTGTCACGCGGGTGTGTGCGCACGTGTGTGAGCAAGAGTTCGGGTGAGGGGTACCGTGCGGGGGGGCCCCCTCAGCTCCGGGCCCCCTGAGGCCTGCCGTGGGCACCGGGGCGGGGGACCCTCACTGGCACTGCGGGGCCTCGAGGCCCAGGCGTCCGGCCCTCCCCTCTGAGCTGCCGGCCTCGCTGCCGTGAAGCCCCGGGCTGCGGCCTTGTCCTCCTCATCTACTGATGCCCACGTTCTCCACCCAGGGGTGCATCCCCCTGCAGACCCCTGCCCAGCCCAGGGCTCTGTCCCCACAGCTGCCTGTCACCATGCCCGGCGGCCTGTGCGGCCTGCCATGCCCCAGGTCCCTGCCAGGTGACCCCCGCACGTGGCCGTGGAGTGGCGGGGTGGGCACGGCAGAGGCCCCAGGTGGTCAGTGGAGCTGTGGGAGGGCCCACGGGGCATCCGGGCCTGGGATGGGGGGAGGTGGGCACCTGGTCACTGCGTGGTGTGGCGGCCCCGAGTGTGCCACCCATCCTGCTGGCCTAAGAAGCATCCCTTCACACTGGCCCGTGACCCCCACGGAGCCTTGGCTGCTGGTCCCTCCGGAGCAACTCCAGGGACTCTGCTCCTCCAGCCTGCGGGCAATCTAACCCACATATAGAGTGTCCCTGGGGGTGCCCCCAGCCCCACACGCTACCCCTGCTGCCCGCCCAGCCCCTGGTGTCCCCAGCACCCTGGCTGCCCGCTCTGTGGTCCAGGGGGCCGCCTGGCCTCGGGGGTCTCTGCGCTGCTGTTGGTTCTGTTTCTACCTAAGAAGACCCTCCGTCCCCAGGTTCCTTCCTGCTGTGTCCCTTGGCCCCAAGTGTCTCTCAACTCTGGGCTCGTGAATTTCCCCTCCCACCGCTCTACCAGGCTTCCCCCCCGGGCCTTGAGGGGCTTCAGGAAAGGTCCCCCCGGCCCTTGCCTCCTGAGGTGCAGCTGTGTGGCTGAGTGTGTTGGGGGCAATGCCCCCAGAACTAGTCCTAGTCACTTGTCCCCAGAGACCACAACTGGTGTGCCCCCCCACCACGCCACCCAGGTCTCCCCTGGATCTTGGGGCCACCTGGTGCGTGACCACACTGGGCTTGCCCTGTGTCCCCAAGAAGAGACAGCGCAAGTGCCCCAAGGTGTCTCCTAAAAATAACAGTCGGGCATGGGGCCCTCGGGGCCAGTCCTGAAGGAGGCCAGTGGGATTAAGACCAGCTGCCGCTCCTGTCCCCAGGCTGTCCTCACCTCCCGAGCGTCCCCGGCTTCCCCGTCCCCTGGCCTCACCCCGGCTAAATCCGCCTTGGCCCCTCGGCTGGTACAAAACAGGAAAACTGTGCGTTCCGAGCCTCCTCTGGGGCTTAGGGGGTAAGGGGAGCCGCAGCTGTGAGCAGAGTGGTGAGCGACGCCCTTTATCTGAAAATATCGAGCCCGCGTGCCAGCCCTCCCGGCTCCTGCTGAAATTCAAATAGCTTCGGGAGGTGGGTCGCAGCTGTCCACATCAGTCAAGATGACCCCGGCCGGAACGGGTCCCAGCTCCCCTGAACGCAGGCTTTGCCAGGGTGCTGGAAGGCCCCCCAGAGAGGCTCCTAGGAGGGGAGCAGAAAGTGACTACACTGGCCATCCCAAAGCCCTGGTGGCAGGCCTGGCCTCCATCCCCAGGGCCGGCCGACGTCCTCCCGGTCTCTCCTCCCCACCCAGAGACCCCGTGCGGGCCAGAGTGCTGGGCCCCGTCCCCGGCACTGACTCAGGCAGGCTCGGGATCAAGGCCGCGGGGGACCGCGGGGCGTGGGGGCAGGAGGGAGGCAGGACGGGAAGTATCACCCGGGGTCCATGTGCCGGGGCAGAGGGGCAGGGAACCAGGAAGGCCCTTACAGCAGGAAGCTGGGACCCGGAGCAGCGAGGAAGAGGCTGCAGGCCGCGCGGTGACCCCGGGGCGGGAGGGGGCCAGGCGCCGGCTGGGCGTGCTGGGCCTGGCATGCGGGCCACATGCTTGCCCACGGGGCTCATGGAACATTCTTGCAGGGGGCCGGGGCCCGAGGTGTGTGCATCCCGAGGTCGGGGGGTGGGCGCCGGGCGCTATAACGGGAGGAGCACACACACACTTAGTCACCTCTGAGGTATGGCTCCCCGGCCGCACCCGTGTCGTTGCCGTGGCGACTCCGGGAGGGGCTGCAAACAGCCCCAAACAGAGTGGCCCCCTGACTCCTGGTCGCCCCCTCGAGGGGTGGGACGCTCGGAGAGACACTGCCAAGTTTGGGAGAAGGAGCTTGCAGGCTGGCCTCACTCCAGCCCTGTCCTGGGATGTGTGCACCCCATCCCAGCCCTGCCCCGCCTGGCCCGGAGCCTGGAGCCACTCGGGGGCCAGGGCACCAGGGCTGAGGGGCTGGAACCAGGTGGCCAGGCCCCCCAGGTTTAGGGCACCCCAGAGTGCTGGGCTGGTCTCTTTGTCAAGAAAGGGACCTGGATTGCTTCAAACTCAGATTCCGGGGGCTTTCGGGCCCGTGGCTCACGGACAAGCCCCCTCCCAGCACATCTGCCTCTCCTTCCATTAGAGTAGAGACCCAGCGACCCCCACCGCAGGTCCCTCTGCTGCTCAAGCTGTCAGGGTCCTGGGCCACCCGAGTGGGACTGGAGTGGGGGGCACGGGTGAGGAGGGGTCACCCGGACGGAGTCCCAGTGCGGCCGCCTGAAGAGGCAGTCGTGTCACACCCTGAGGACCATCAGGGCCAGCGTTCAGCCTGGGAGCCTTGCCCCCCAAGAGAGGCCCCGTCCTACTGCCCCCCTTCCCAGGAATGCGGCCTGGGGCTTGGCACCCACATGCCCGAGGAGCACCCACCTGCCTTTCTGGGGTGCCGGCCTAGCCCAAGCAGTGACCTGGGCATTAATTGGCCAAGGGCTGAAGAGGAGACTGGTCCAGGGCAGGGACTGCCGGGGACCACCTAGAGGGGTTCTGTCTGCAAAGCGGGGAGTGTGCCAACAGCCTGGGCAGCCCGGGGCATCTTCCATGCCCCCCAGCAGGCCGACACCTGGGCCGACCAGGGCAGCCCAGAGCTCCTGCACCCACTGCACCCAGGCTGGGCCCCCGGAGGGCTGACGGCCTGGGCGGACCCAGTGCCAGGGCTCGGGTAGGAGATGGTGTCTCTCAACTATGCATGCATCATGCCCCCCACGGGCGGCGCTGTCGGCCAAGAGGGAGCCAGGCCCTGCTCGGAAAGGTCGTGTGCGGTGACGGCTGCACTGCCCTTCCCGGCCCAGCTGTCGGCAACCTGAACCCCGGGCGAGGGCTAAATCAGGGTCTGACGCAGGGGCCGAGGCATCACGGGACGTCCGAGCCTCCATGGCCGCAGGCGCGTCCAGCAGGGCAGCCGGCAGCCACGCACGTTTCCCATCACACGTGTGGATGCCTGGCCCCCCGAGGGCCCCGGGCTCAGCCCCCTCCCCAGCCCCAGCTCGGGCCCCTAGCCCCTGCCTTCCAGCCCGCATCGGCGTTCCGGGTTAAGGGCCCGGGTTCAGCCCTCCTCGCACGGCTGCGTCTTATCTCTGGGAAAGAGATTATGGTGTTTCTGACATTAAATTTTCATGCTGAAGTTTTCAGCATGTAGTTTGAAAAGTTTTTTTCCCCCCAAATAACACCTGGAGGGGAGGACAAGAAGGATGTTGAGTCTGCACAGAATCGACTTTGAACCTCGGGGTGGGAGGGGCCCGCCATCCGTCAAGCCTCGCTCCACGCTGCGGCCAAACCCTCCCCCTCCCTGAACTTGAGTTATGGATTCCGGCCACACAGCCTCCTCGCTGGGGCTCGGCTCCCACCAGAACCCCTCCAGCCCCCCAAACCCTGCCAGCTGCCGGTCCCTGGACTTGGGGTGGGTGCCCGAGGTGGCCTGAGGTCACAGGGCTTTAGCATCGCGCATTGTTCTTTGTCCTGGGCGCCAGCCCCAGGCGGCCGCGCTCACGTTTGCAGGGCTGCGGGCAGCCAGCTGTCCTGTACCCCACCCCCACCCCCGGCCCCAGGAGAGGCGCGCTGAGGGAACCAGGGGCTGGAGGCCGCGCTGTGCCCTGGGGGTCCTGGGGTCCCCACTGCGGCAAGCGTTCCTGCCCAACGGTGTCTTCGGGAGGCTGAAGGGCCTACTTGGGAAACCTAGTCTCAAACTCGTGGTTTGGGTGGTTTCGATCTGGGGCTTTCCGAACATCGGGTCCACTAGAGGTCACCCACTGACCCCGGCCCGCCTCGTTATGTCCCAGCCGAATGGCTGGGACACCTGATGGGATGCAGAAGGCTGGGGCGGGCAGCGGGCTGGAGGTGGGGGTGGGGTAGCCGGCTCCGCTCGCCCAGCCCCACCCGGGCTCCAGGGCTCTGAGCAGAGGGGCCCCCTCAGCGCCCGCAGGCCAGCCAGGGCCTCCGGGGCCCAAGTCTGGGTGGGCTCCCCACATCCTGAATGTCCTCAGTGTCGGCCAGGCCCGTGTCCTTGGCCTGCGGGCCTGCTCCCACTCCGGACGCGGCCCTGCGCCTTCCGGGCCCACCCGGCCCCGAGGGTGAGGGGCGGCCCCAGGTACACCGTCCCCCAGGAGCCTCCTTCCAGCCTCACCAAGCCCCGCGTACCCCTCCTGGCGAGATAGAGCGGCCCCCACCCTGCCCAGCCCGCCACCCCGGAGCCCCAGCCACCCTCTACAGCCAGGGTCCCTCTCGGGCCATTCCTCCTGGCCCTCATGGCCTGTTCCTCAGGGAACGGAATTATTGGGCTTGATCCGAGACCCCCTTCTCTCTCGTGACCTCCCCACGGCCCCAGACAAGGCCCGCACACAGAAGAGGCCTCCCCGAGGTCCAGCGGGCTGCCCTCACCTCATCTCCAGACGAGCCCGCCCACCTGTGGTCCCAGCCCTCCCCTCTTTCTCCCTTGGGGTCCCTGACGGACGCCCCCTACACCCGCCCTGTGGCTCTCGGCCCTTCTCTACTTCCTGCCCAAGTGCTGCTCGCTCTCACCCGCGGTGACCCACCGAGAGTGACCACCGGGGCATGCTCGGGTCCTTCCCGTGCCCGCCAGGCCTCCTCCTGCAGGAAGACCCTGGGGATTTGCTTCTGGGCTGCTCTGCGAGCCCCCCCAGTGCCCCCACCCCGCCTGGGGCCGAGCTCCGCCCTGCAGCCCCCGTCTTCCAGGCGCCAGTTAGCCCTGAGGTCAAGCCTTCCTCCGTCAGGAGGGGGCCCCGTGAGAACTGGGGGCAGGAGGGGGGCACGTGGGAAGGTGCCCTCGGGGCCGGCAGGGCCTCTGGCTCCATCCGCTTCCTTCCTCCTCCCTCGGCTCCCAGGGGAAAGGTGCTCGGAGCAGGGTCTCGGAGGAGGCCTGAGTGAGGGACCCGCCCGGGATGTCTGACGCACGGTGGACGTTTAACCCTCTCCCTGGTGACGCGGACAGCCCTGCCTGGAGTGACCAGGCATGCCTGCCCCGGGCACAGAGCCGGCAGGGCTGGTGGCCCCGGAGCCCTGGAAAGGGGAGATGGGGCCGCAGTGCCCGGGGCGGGCAGCTGCCTCTTCCTGTCCCCTCTGGGCCTGGCTTGTGGGCTCAGAGCTCCGCGCTCGCTGCAAACCCCGCAGGCAGCGAATGGCCCGGCCACCTTCCCCGGGGACCCTCCCGCAACGCTCCTCTGGGGCCTCTCGTCTCTCCTCACCCTTCCTGCCCACCCCAAGGCTCTTCCCAACTCCTAAGGGGAGCAAAGTGGCCAGGGTACCCTCTTCCCCGCCGCTCCCCCTCCACCTGCCGGCCCAGCTACAGAGACAGGTGGACGAGCCCCGGGAGGAGGGCACCCTGGACCTGCCTGGAACCCCGCAGGCAGCCGTGGCCCCCGGGAACGGGATCCAGACGACAGGCCAGCATGTCTCTTGGGATGGGAAGCCCTGTTCGAGTAAGGCCTTGGCTCTGCTGGCTGGAGGACCGGGTTGTTTCTGGATCCCCTGTGCCCTCACCTTGCCCAGGGACCCCAAGTCCAGTCCCACCGAGGTTCAGAGGCTCATGAGCACTTCAGCGGGGCCTCAGGGTCACGTGGCAAGGTGAGCGGCAGCGCACCCTTTCCCGGCGCCGGAACGAGGCGGTCTCGGCCAAACTCACACAGTCGCCGCAGCCACCGGGGCCCAGCTGCCCCTTAGATGGAGGTGCCCAGGCCCCAGTGAGGTGACCACTCACTGGCCCAGGCCAGACACGGGCCCGCCAGTGAGACCCGCCCCTGTCCCAGGGCAGGCTCCAGCCGCCCCCGGCTGAGGTTCTCCATCCAGCGGTTCCACAGAGAGATCCCCTGGCCCCCACGCACCCATCCCCACCTGCCGGCGTCCGTCAGCCACCTCGACCCCCAGGGCCCCCAGGCCACCACCGTCATGGCCCAGAGTCTCACTGCATCTTTCTTGCCTGCTGCCCTCCTGCTGCTCTGGGAGAGGCAGAGCAGGAAGCGGGTGGGAGTTTCAGGGTGGCCCAGAGCACCTCTGGGGAGAGGAGGTTGCCAGGAGGCTGGAGCAGAAACTGAACCACGCGTGAGAGAGAGCGTTCAGTGGGGACAAGGGGAGGAGAAGAAAAGATTTGGGGGAGAGAGACAGCTCGGGGCTTGGGGAAGGGGACAAACACAAGCCTGGAAGAGGCAGAGGACTGGGGGGGAGGGAGTGGAGCCCTGGGGCCGGAGGGAAGAGTGTCCTGATGCCCACTCCAGGGGAGAGGAGGGGGTGGGCACAGGGTGGGCAGTGTCCGTCCATCTGAAGAGCAGCATCTTCCTTCTTGCTGAGGAAGCAGGATGGTAGCCATTGTGTGGCCGTGTGTGGCTGTGGGGGCCCTCGGCGCCCCCACCCCAACCGCCATCCACATGGGCAGCGGGAGTCCCCTCCAGTGGCGGACACAAACCTGGAAGAGACATGTGTGTCTCGGAGGTTTTCAGTGGAGGCAGGGGACATACGACGGGCTGGGAGTCCCTGGCCACATTCTGCCCTCGTGGCAGCCCCGTCGGAGGCTGGGGCATCTCTGGGCAACGTGGGGGTCGGGGCGGGGAAGGAGGGGTTATAGACAGACAGTGGTCTTCAGAGCTGCCCCGCGTTCCCTCCCAGACTGAGGGCAGGGTGCTGGGGTCCGGGGTCTGGATGAAGGGGGCCTTGTCCCAGGGGCCAAGTGGTGTCGAGTCACTCAATCAGAAGAGACACTGAGGAGACTTCTAGAGACCCAGAGCTGCCTCCTCGCCCTTGCCCCTTTCCCAGGACCCCCCTCAGGGCCAGCGGGGCCCGAGCCCTGCGGCCCCCTGCGGACCCCGCCGCGCCGGGCCATGGGCCCCTTCCCTCTGGGCCTCTGTTCTCTCACCTGAGGGGACGGCCTGTCTCCATGGAGCTGGGGCTGGATGGTGTCTGAAGAAACCCCACAAAACGCACAGCATCGTGGTGTTCAAGGCCCAAGTCGGGGGGTGGGGTGGGGGCAGGACGAAGGTGCAGGGTGGGGCCCGGGCCCCTGGCGCCTTTGTTCAGCTGGCACCAATGATTTGCCTAAATCAGAGCTCCCAGCCCAGTGGGGTTGGGGGCTCAGGAAATAGGGTGAGGGGCACAGGGGCCTTTCCCTGACGACGTCTGCTTCTCCCTGAAGCCGATTAGACTCCACGCAAGGCCCGTGGCGGTGGCCTACTTGTCCAGTGGGAGCAGGGTGCGAGAGGGTGGAGCAGACCTGGGACCAGGGAGCCTCTGCAGGGCCAGCTGCACTCCCTGCCTCCTGGAAGCCGGGGTGGGAGGGAGCAGGCGGACACTGTGTGGGGCTGGAGACACTTCCCGATTCGGGGTGGGGCTGAGCTCCCCCAGGGGCCATGGCTGGACACGGGTGCCAAGGTCCCGGCTGGGGGCTGGCAGAGGGGCGGCTGCCTCCAGGTGGGACTCGGACTCTCCTTCAGGGAGCTGTGGCCAAGGGGAGGCATCACCCCCTCCAGAGCAGGCACCCCAGCACCCCGTGGTCACATCCTTAGAGCCCAGAGGCCCTCACCTGGCCCTCCTGTGCCGGGCTGGACCCTGAGGCTCTTCAAGGACTAGCTCCAGCCTGGACACCTGGGAACTGACCTGTCCCAAGCTGGACAGCCAAGACGCGGTGGCCGTGCTGGGCTCCAGCCCAAGGTGGTCTCCGGGTTGGTGCTGGGGGCTGGGGGGAGAGGGTTGCTTTTCATGGTTTGGCTGAGGGGATGGCAAAGATGTCCTCCGTCCCAACCCAAGCGCCTCCTTCACGCGTGGACATGGCCGCACGCCGGTCTCCATCACAGGTCCATCCTTGACCATCTCACCAAGACCCGGGGACACACAGTGTCTTCTCCCCCACCGGCCGGCTGGGAAATGGCCCACGATGCAGGGCGCACGCCAGGTCGGCCGGGGATTGGTCACTGCCTGAATGTCCGCGGACGGATGCCCGGGTGCCCTTGGGCAGCCTTCCCCTCGCCACAGGCTGTCCAGGCCGGGAAACCCTAAGCCAAAGGGATTAAGAAGAAAGGACAGAATCGGCCGTTCCTTTGGCTGTGCCTCTTTGAGCCTCATTTAGTGTATATTTGCTCGGTGGGTACAAGCACGGAGGTAGCGATGCCAGGAGCCCGGCCCCGCTCCCATCTCTCTACTTAGCGGGCTCGGAGGCCGCCACGCCACGCCCCCTACCACGCCACGCCCCACCACGCCCCACCGCCGCGCCACGCCCCCTACCACGCCACGCCCCACCACGCCCCACCGTCGCGCCACGCCCCTACCACGCCACGCCCCACCACGCCCCACCGCCGCGCCACGCCCCCAACACGCCACGCCCCACCACGCCCCACCGCCGCGCCACGCCCCAACCACAGCACGGCTTGCCCCAACACACCACGCCCTCACCACGCCTCGCCCCCACCTGCCATGCCTCGCCCCCTGTTACGCCACACCCCCTGCCATGCCACGCCCTCACCGCCACGCCACGCCCCCTGCCACGCCCGCTGGTCCCAGGGGCGCCTTCTTGCACATTCCTGTGGTCAGCCAGGAGGGCTCCTTCGGAGGGATGGGATGTGTGGGGACCCTCTGCGTGCACCCCTGAGCCGGTTCCCAGGACCCCGCTTGGCTGCCGCTCTCACCCCAGCCCGAAAGGTCCTTCTTCCCCGGGGTCTCTGCTCCACGTGGGTGCAGGAGCTGCGAGCCTCTTGCCCTGGGCCATGCTGGGGGACACCCTCCCCAGACCCTGGCCCCTTTCCACCTGGGACCCAGGCATCTCCTGTCAGCTGAAATTCACCTTGAGGGGGGTCTGGGCACCCAGAGCTCCTGTGACTGCAGAGTTGGGGTCTTGGGCTGCCTGATTGGGGGCCCCAGGGTCCCCCCTGCACCCTCCTGGCTCCCTCCCCTGCTGGAGGCTTCCTGGAGTGAGATGAGGTGGAGGGAGAGCCACTAGGGTCCTTCCCAGGGTGAGGTGGGCAGAAAGGTCACTGTAACCCCTGCCGCCCTCCCACCTGTCCGGAACAGGACGCTGATGGTGGCCTAAACTGCCGAATACTGCAGGTCCCTTGGGGGTGGGGGAGGGCTGCCAAAGGGACCCCAAGGGATGGTCCCGGATCTGCGCTCACCGCCCCCAAACACACCCCTCCAGCCCATGCTGGTCTATCCCCTGCTGGGCGCAGTCTCCCACACAGGACCCTCCTGGGGTTCTGGGATGGGCCTGGTTCTGTTTTACTCCATGACAGAGCCGCCGCAGTGCAGGCTTGGAGGGCTGTGGGCGGGGCTGGCTGTCCCCCGGCCCACTCTCAGACCCGACCACTTACGAGTAATGAGGTCCAGGTGGCCCCTTGCGAGCCTGGATCCTCGCTGGCTGCAGGACCCACATCCTGCCCTGGAGCAGCTAATGACAGCCAGAGGCTGCAAGGCGAGACCCCCCCTTTGCTGGCAGGGCCGTGTGGCCAGCCCTCCAGCCGGCAGGTGGGCAGCCGGGCCCCAGCCTCGGGACGTGGGCCCCTGCTCTGCGTCCCCCCAGTCTATCCCCCTGGGTCCTGCAGCCTTGACCCAGCCTGGGGACTTGGGGAGAGTAGTTGACATTTCTGTCTCACGTGGCCCCTGAGGAAGTGACACCGACTGGCCTTCCTGCCCGTCTGCCTCCTGGAGTGAGGTTCCAGGAGGCCGGGTGAGGCAAGGCGCTTCTGCTTGAGAAGAGGCAGAGCCCAGAGCGATGGTGATGGCTGCCCAGCCGCGGGAGGGTGCCCACCACCGCCCCACCCCTGACAGATGAGCCTGCTGCAGCCTCTGTTACATCCTTTTCACCCCAGTAAAGCTAAGACCACTCACAGGGCTGTGACACAGATGCGCTCCGGACTGTCTGTAGGCACCACGCTCCCCAGGGGGCAGCACCCATGGGCAGCAAGGGGGTGTCCCACCGGCCTGGCCCTGGGGCCGCTGCACCTTCTGGCTCCACCTGACCCCACCGGGACAGTCTCCTCTCACTCCGCCTGTGCAGACAGGCCCAGCACAGGCCCAGGCCAGCAGTGGGAGCTGATGGGTGGGATGTGGGGACACACTCGGGGCTCCCTCTTCACGTCTCCCAGGAAATGGAGGATTTGTCCTCCAGGAAAGTAGCTGGGCTCAGTGACCAGGCCAGCAGGGTGGACGTGGAAAGAGTCTGGGTTTTGGGGGGGGCACTCTGAGAAGTTCAGAAAGGCAGCAGGAGCCTCCCCCCGGAGAAGGGCGAGGGGGTCACAGGACACAGATTTCAGGTGGCCAGCTGTAGGTTGAAGTCAGCCGAGGTGGACACCAGGCCACACTGCCTCGGGGTTGTCCGGTAGGTAGGAGATGGAATCATGATCTTTGTTACGGAAAGGATTAGAAAATGGCTGCTGAAGAGTGTTGAGTTGGAGCTGCGAGGTGGAGGAGCTGGGAGCTGAGCAAGCGGAGGCCGGCCATCCCGGGGGAGGCCCAGGGTCCAGGCCCATGTAGGGGCTGCTGGCTGCGGCCCGAGACCCGAGCGTTGCTGCAGCCCACCCCGGGCTGCCGTCCAGCAGAAAAGTGCTGGCCTTGCAACTTCAGATGGATCCAGAGTTGTTGTGCAACTCAGGGCTGGCGGAGACCAGGGCGGGCCTGCAAAAACGTGTGAGAGGAGGCCTGGGGTCTGCAGTCGGGCCCCCCCGCTCCCCCATCATCGGCAGGGAGCCCACCCGGGGCTGCAGGGCTGGGGACCTCACTGCCAGCTGCGCCTGTGCAAATATGTCCTTCGAGCCCTGGAGCCCTCGAGCTGGGCCTGGCGGGGCAGGTCCCGGCCCCCAGCAGCGCCCGCCCTGTGCAGGCCTGTGGCCCGGCCCACGTGCTAGCCCTTCCAGGAGGCGCCTGGCCCCGCAGGAGGCCACCCCCTGCACCCAGGGCCCTGTCTATGGAGCCCGCCTCAGGCTATGTCAGGGCGTGGCTGGCCCATCCTGGGTCCCACGAGCGGGTGTCAGGGCTGGTTCCCGCGCCCTGAGCCAGGTAGCTCTGCCCAGGCGGATGGACGCTTGGGGCAGAGCCTGTGGCCAGGCGGATGCAGTGGTTCCTGTTGGAGCCCCATCCACCTCCCTCGGGGGCCACTTGGAGGCCAGAAATCCTGTGAAGGAGCGGAACGGGGCTGTGGGCAGGAGGGGTCTGGGGAGCATCTCCTCGCAGCTTTCCCATGACGCCCCCATAATCTGGGCTCTTCTCCTTGGCACCCCCGCACCTCACAGCTGCTGGGCCCGGCCAGCTGCTCCTCCCCCTCCCCGGGCCAAGACGAGCAAGTGTCTGGGCACTGCGGCCTTTCCCATGGCAGAGGGGGGGCGCTGGGGGGCGGCGAGGAATTTGAGGAGGAAGCAGCAGTGGCCCGAGAATTTGGAAAATGTGTCCAACTGCTTGGAGCACTGGGAAGATGCCGGCCGGGGGATTAGGAGGAGGAGGGGGGTGGACGCAGTCCTGGGTGGGCCATGACGGATGGGGTGGCCGGGGCTCCAGCGGGAGAAGGCGGCCCATCCAAGTGGGTGAGCCGAGGAGGGCAGCTGTCCCCATCCCTCAGCCGGCCCCCTCCTGCCGGCATCTCAGCGGACACCTCCGACCCCAGGCTGCTGAGGCTGGACCCTGGGCCTGGTCTGCTCCCGCAGGCTGCCCTGGCCTGAGACCGGCCCTGGGTGTTCGGGGAGTGGGGTCCTCGGCAGGCAAGGCTGAACCCCGCTGACAGCCTCCTCCGCCAACTCTGTCTCCTCTCCAGTCCTCTCCTCAAGGGCCGGAGGTCCCCAGTTTGGGCCCTCAGTGGGGGCACCCCTCCGGGAAGAAGGGGGAGCTGAGGCTGCTGCCTGGTGGGTCTGGCCCCCGGGAACCCTCAGAACAGCAGCTGGCCCTGCCGCTTGGAGCCGGCTGACAGGTTCGGCCAGCCCTGGGCTAAGCCCTCCGTGATTAATTGTGGTGGATATTCACACCAGGGGGAGTGGGCCCTTGGCTAAGCCCAGCAGCTGCTCGTGGGGGCCCAGGGGGGCTTGGGGCGCCTCCTCCATCGTCCACGCCCCACCCTGCTGGCCTGCACCAGCTTCACCATCTTGCCTGAACCGGCCCAGTCCCCTCTCGGGGGTCTCAGGGAGGTGCCCCTTCCCCCTAGAGTGAACAGGCATGGGGGCTGGGGCTTTGATGACCTTACATAAACCAGATCGTCCCTGGGCCATGGAGGCAGCACTGGGATGTGAGATTCCAGCTGCCCCCCGCCAGGTCCGAGCTCATCTGCAGCCCCAGAGCCACAGAAAACCATGCTGCCCCCGCAGGCAAAGGCGGGCTCCTCTCCTGGGGACAGAGGGGCCCCAGGACCAGTGACTCTGTGGGGATTGCAGGCCCTGGGGATGGGGAGAGGGGAGGAGCAGGGCGTGGACCGGGTTCAGGGACCACCGGGCCTTCCGGAACATCCGACCCCGAGGGGGAGGATCCGGAGTTGGATTTTGACCTGGAAAACAAGCTTTTTCCAGAAAAGGGAGAGGGGGCCCGCAGGGGCCGCTGGCCACATCTCTCTGACCCCTGACCCCTGGCTCTGGCGTTTGCTCAGCCAGCTTTGCAGAGACCCGGCAGAAAATCCCCTGGGTCACTGACTCCCGGGCCCCCTCCTGTGTCCTCCCCACTGGCCTCCTCTCCCTGCCCACCCCTCCCGGCTGCTCGGGTTCTCCAGAGGTGCCTGGGAAAAGGCCCTGCCCCCTGCATCCTGGCGCCTGCCTGCCTGCCTGCCCCCCCAAAGGGAGCAGGAGGGGTTCCGGCTCTGTCCCCCGTGGCCCTGAGTGCGGGGCACCCTCACCGCTGTGCTCAGACAAGGGTGGGAAAGTCCATGTGAGCCGACCCCAGAGGCCGGCCTGGGCGCAGAGGACATGAGGCCTGGCAAAAGTCTCGTGCCGCCCGCCTGCATGGACAGCGGCCCCAGAGTGTGGGCCACCCCCACCCCGTCCTGGCCTTTGGTCCCCTCTCTTCACGGGTCAAAGCGGGGTCCGCCTTACAGGGCTTCTTTAGTCCTGGGGCGTCCCCCAGGGGCAAGGGGCCGCAGTAGGGCCCTGCGGACAGGTTCCCGGGGCACCAGCCTGTCCAGCCTGCCCCAGCCCAGGAGCCCTCCCAGGGCAGCGTAATTGTGGGAAATGCAGGCCACATGCCTCAGGCTCATTTATACCTAATTCAATACAATGAGCTTCCCGGGGCCTTTGATGTCCCAGGACCTGCCGGCCTTTAGTGCCTTGTGGGCTGCAAGGCCGGAAGCCATGGTTTAGGGCAGAGCTGGGCGCCTCCTCCCCTCTGCGGTGGGCTGTCGGGGACCCAGGACTGGTCTCCTCCCCGGGGAGGAAAGGCTGGTTGCCAGGCAGCCTTGGTAGCCTCTCGGGCCTCCCCCAGCACCCTGGACTCCTCCCCAGACCATGGGCATCCTCTGGAAGAGCCGGGCACTGCAGGGCAGGGAGGGCCGGGGGGCCTCGTGGAAGCCAGATTTGGAAAGCAGGTTCCAGGGTGGGCTTAGCACCCGTCAGGAGCAGCCCCAGGCCACAGGCCACCTCGGGGGCCTCCGGAGCAGCCCCTGGCCTGTGGGCGGAGGTCACACCCGGGGGACGAGGGCCAGCTGGGCCCCAGTGGGCCCGACTGGTCAGCCTCTGCCTGAGGGCCTGCGGGCAGGGGTGTCCAGGGCCTTGCTGCAGGCCGTGGGTGGAGGGTGGGTGGGAGCGTGCCAGCTACCCACGGGGAACAGGCCCTCCTGAACTCTTCCCAGGGGCTTCCTGGAGGTGGGGGCTCGGAGGGCAGAGAGGGTTGTGTCAGGCTGCAGGCCGCGGTGGACGCCGGCTGGGAGCCCAGCAGGACGGGAAGCTCGTAGCTCCGCCGGGCGTGTGGTGAGAGCGCACGCGAGCTGGAGCGGGTGCCCGAGAGCTCCGGGCCTGGGGCTGGCCAAGACAAGCTCGCCCTGCTGGGTGCAGGGGCGTCGGGGCCACGAGGGCACGGGAGCCCGAGGAGGGCCAGGGCCCAGGGCCGGGCCCCACGCCGTGCCCGCGTGCACACAGCGTCCCCCAGGGTGGCCTCCACCCCCGCCCCCACCCCCGCCCCCACCCGGAGGGCCGGGCTGGCTCTGGGGAGGGGGGACAGCTGTTGGTCTCTCACATTCCAGACTCGGGGCCAAGCATTTGGGTGAGGCTGTTTTTCTTAAAAAGTGTCATTTGAAAATAAACAGTGTTGCTGGCGCTTCTCTGATTGCCCCAGGTCCCTAGGGAGCAGCAGCAGGCAGGCAGCGTCTGGGGGTCCAGGTGGCCGGGGTCTTCCAGCCAGGTCGCCCCCCCCCCCCCCCCCCCCCCTCCCAGAACGGGCCCTGCCGCTGAGAAGGCCCACCAGGCTGGGGCCTCCCTCACCTTGCCAGTGGCTCCAGAGTCCGGGTGCCCCTGTGGGCAGCCAGGCCCGGGGAGGTGGCCGGGAAAGACAGGGTCTTCCTTGTCCCAGGGCAGGTCCAGGCAGGCCCAGCTGGTCTCACTGCCCAGGGGCTGTGTGGGGTGCCCGGAGGCCTGATGCCTCTGATTCACCTACATGCCCAGGGCTCTGGGGGGCCCAGATTCCACCCCCTGCTGCCGCCTCTGCTCTTAGCTTCTCAGTGAAGCGGGTAGGAGACCCCTTCCTGAGCTCCAGAACCTGAAGGCTCTGCGCTTCCTGGGGGGCTGCCCACCACCACACCCCCTGCCAAGGACAGTCTTAGCTAAGGCAACCACACTTTCTCCTCTTGGAACCCAGGCTAGCTCCCACCTTCCCAGGGTCATCTGAACCAAGGCCAAACCATGACCTCTGGGCTCCACGTCTCTCTCTCCTGCCTGCTGCCCACTGCCCACAGGTCGGTCATGCCGTGACCCAGCCGGCAGCCGTGAGCAAGCCCTGGGCTGTCAGTCTGGGGGGAGGCGTGTGGACCCCCGCCGGCCTGAGGGCCTGGAACCCCGTCGTGGCCCTGCGGCGTCTAGAAGCGGGGCTCACTCGCCTCTCCCACACACTTGCTGCTCCCCCTGGCTGGACAGGCGGGGGGAAGAGGGAGCCGGCTTTGGTGCACGGGCCCACCTCGGCCTGCTCCCAGGCCATGCACCCCCTGCAGAAGCTGCCTGGGGTGGCAGTTACTAGGGGGTCTCGTGGCCCCCGATGCTGAATGGGATGCTCTGTGCCTGTCCCACACTCCAAGGAGCTAGGAATCCGGCTGCAAGGCCCTCCCCACTCAGGCGGAGCCCAGGGCCCTTTCTGAGCAGAACAGCAGGCCTCAGAGGGAGAGGGTCCTCCTGGGTGGGGGTTGAGGGGTGGCCCACCATGTCCCCCTGACACCGCACTGCTGTGACACCATGAAGCTGGGCTGCCCTGGGGGCGCGGGCAGCAGGAGACCCCCACCCCATGCTAAGAGACCCTTGGGCTGGACACAGCGTGAAGGACATGGGAGGCGAGGTGGCTCCTGTCCACCCCCAGAGCAGCCCTGCATGCTTTCCTCCGCTGCGGACGTGCTGACCCTGACCCTCTGTCCATCCGGGGTGGGCCCAGCCCCACCGGCCCTGTTTGAGCTCCGAGGTCAGTGCCCAGGACTTTGCCTGGGGGCTGCGCCCCAGAGACCACGTACTCCTCACCTGCCTGACCCACCCACCCTGCCGGGGCTGGGGAGTGGGTGGCGGGTGGTGGGATGACATAGAGCCCGCCCCCCTCCGGCTCGGCCCGCGGAGGCCTTTGACCTTCCAGGAGGTTCCTCCTCTGCTCCCCGTCCGCCCCCAGGCCCCTCTCACGCGCTCACACTCTGGGGCTGTCTTCCTGCTGGAGTTTGTCCCTCCGGGCCTGTGGTGACCCCCCACCCACAAGTGCACACAACGCCAGAGGTGGGGTCGGAGCCAGCTGCACCCACGTCCTGCGGGTTCCCTCAGAGCCTGTGGGGCTCAGGGTCCCGTCCGCCTCCCTGTGGGATTCAAGGGAGCGGTTGGTGTGCACGAGAAGCTTCCTGTTAGTGCAGAAGCCCTTCCCCGAGGCCTGCCTGAGGTTCTGGCGGCAGGGCCCGCTGGCCAGAGCACACTCCCAACTGGCATCTGGAGGCCAGAGTCACCCTGAGTCTGGGACCCCCGGGCCCTCTCCCAGGAAGCTTCCCCAGACCACTCAGCAGCAGCTCCGCCGGGTGGGCAGGGGTGCACAGGGGCTGGGCCTGACCCTCAGGGGGCGCCCCCCAGTCTGGAGTGACCACAGCCAGGAGGGACAGAGGACTCAGGCCAGGCTGAGTGGGTGCTCTCACGGGGCAGGCTGAGGGGCAGCAGTCACGGAGGGAGGGTCAGGCTGCCCAAGCTGGTTGTCTGCCGAGGTCAAGTGTTAAAAAAGAGGGAGACTGTGTGGTGTGCCAGGGGTGAGGGCCGAGGGAGACCGCAAACCAGACCCGCAGCACCCCCGACAGGGGGCAGCTTCTGTCCACCAGGGGCCAGGCGCAGGGGCCGAGGGGCAGCTGGGGGCTTCCCCTTTCCCAGGAAATGCCCGCATTCGGAGACGTTGCCCAGCACCCCTCCTCTCCAGGGCCTTTCCCCTCCATCCTCACCCCTGGCTTCCTTTGTTTCTGGGCAGGGTTCCTGGGGAAGAGGCGGCCGCTGTGTGGGACCAACCCTGGGCCCCTGCTGCCCCCCGAGCTGACCCGGCCTGGGGGAGGCAGGGCTGAAGGACTGTTCCCCAGGCTGGCTGCCCCGAGAGCAGTGGGCACATCCTTAGCGGCAGTACGGCCATTTTGGACGTGGCGGGCCTTTTGCTCTTGGCTCGGGCTGGACTGGCTGCTGGCTCTCCAGGAGTGCAGCCGGGGTCTGCCTCCTCACCACCACCGGGGCAGCCGGAGAGCCGGGGGAGGCCAGGGCTCCTGGGGGGAGGCCGGAACACTCGTGCAGGGGCCCATGTCCACAAGGAGAGCAGGGTCCCAGGCCCGGGCTGGGAAGGGGGCACTGGGGCAGCGCGGGCACCGTGTTCACAGGGCGCGGGTGTGCGCTGGGGACGGGCGGGGGACCGGAGCCTGCCTGGGGCCTCCTCCCGAGGGGAGCGCGTCTGGAGCACGTTCCTGGGTGACAGCTCTGTGATGGATGGCGGGGGAGCGGGGACGTCTGGGGCCCATCCTGACCCATGGGCTCCCTCCAGGCTGGGCGGCCGCGGCCCTCGGGCCGGCCTCTTCCTACCGGCCCCAGCCTCCCCCGGGAGGGCTGAGCACGGCGTCCGGCTGGCTCGGCTGGGCCCCACTCTCAGCTCAGAGCGGAAGTGTGGGTGGCTCCCTGGGCCCCCGCGTGACAGCCGTGGGGGCCTGGGGTGGGGGTCTGCTTCCAGACCCGAGGCCTTCTTGCCGCTCCAGAGGCTCCCAGGCCAGCCGGGCGGGCGGGCAGGCAGGGGTGGCCCTTGAGCCATTTCCTGCAGACCCCCTCCTGCCCGCTTCCCACCCAGCCCCCACCGCCCCTCCTCTGCACAAGCACTTATCCGTGACAGGCACATCATGTCAGCCCTTAATCCCAGCGTCCCGGCCTCCCTCCTGCGGGCCTGGAGCCTCCCACTCCCCAGCCCCTCCAGCCCCTCCTCTGGCCCGGGGTGTCAGCCCCTGTGGGCAGGGGCCGTGCCCACCAAATCCAGGACCCGTGAAATTTGTCCTTAATTAAGTCGTCGCATGACAGGCTCCCACATGTGGGAGGCTAATGCTCTGAGACCCTCTCAGCCGCCTGCGGTTCGGGGGCTCCTGGGAGCCCAGGGGGAGGGCTGGCTGCTGGTGGGGGAGGCAGGGCCGGTCCCCCCGGGTGGTGAGCGTGGGCCCGGTTGTGCAACTACCCCCTCCTGCTCCCCTCGGGGCTCCATGCAGAGGGGCACCCGAGGCAGCGGCCTGGCCTTGGCTGGGGCGGCCCCACGGCCCCCTCTGGCTCCGAGCCCACTGGGAAAACAGCCGCTTTATCTCGGGCACCTCCGGACCTGCAAACAGCCGTGTGTCCCCCGGGGGCCGCTCTTGGCACACATGCCCTCTGCCCCCATGTCCCAGGTGAGGTCGTTCACCCTCGGACGGGCCAACGGGGGGCAGAGGCTGTAGGCCCCCAGCCCTCAGTGGGCCTGCAGGGACAGACGGGTTTGGGCTGAGAGCCTGGGCTCGGGGTCAGTCCCAGGAAGGGCCGTGGGCGGGGGTGGGGGGCACGCGGCAGAGACAGGCGGTGGGGGGGTGGCTGGAGGCTGCTGAGCAGAGCTGGGCCTGGGTGGTGAGCCCAGGAGCCATCCCGTCGTTCGCCAGCCCTTCCCTGGTGACCAACAGCAGGAGCCCACTCGTCCCCCCACCTTCTCGGCCTCGCTCAGCCACTCACCCACCCGTCCGTCCACCACCCCAGGCTGGGGGCTCCAGGGCCTGCCCCAGGCCAGCAGACTCTTGGCCTGGGAGGGCCCTCCGGCCTGGCTTCCTTACCACACTCAGCCAACTCATCCTATCTGGGTCCCAGAAACCTTTGCAAAAGCAGCAGTAACCTCAGGGAGCAAAAGCTTTAAATCCAAGCCCTTCACAGGCCTGCACGGAGGTGTGGCAGCGGGGGCCTGGAGGGGAGTGAGCCGGCCTGTGCCTGAGGCCAGGCCTGCAGACCCCGAGACTTCTGGGGTCCCCTAACCCAGCAGAGTCTGCCTCCCCTCTGCTGAGGGCTCCTTGTCATACACAGGGGCTCTGGGAAACCAGGCTCTTGGGCCAGGTGCTGCCCTGCCTGTGCCCCGGGCCTCCCCACACTTTCCCGGAGATGGGGGTCTTGGCTGCAGAGGGCCGGCCAGCCCCCCAACCCCAGGGGAGGCCCCAGAGGTCTCACTGGCAGGAGCTGTCACCACGCTGCCTCTCCCCACCTCCCCTCTGAGTAGGGGCCCCCGTCCAAGGCTGGGCGTCCACCAGAGCAGGGGGCCTGGAAGGGCTGGCCCCTTCTGCTTCTCTGAGGTCTGTGGGGGCCTGGCCAGTGTTGGAAGAGACCCACGGGAGCCCACTGCGCCACGCTGGGCCCGAGGCCTGTCTCAGAGGCCTCTCTGGACGGAGGGGGGAGAAGGTGGAGGCCAGGCCGCAGCCCCCGTGTTCTCTGGTGGGGAGCGCCAAGGTCTGGGGAGCGGATGGAGGGACAGGCAGCCCTGTGGAGCCTTGGGGGGCCTGGCTCCCAGACCCCAGAACAGTGGGCCAGTGTGTGTGTCCGGGGGCGCGGGTGGAGGCCCGGGCCGGGCTGGTCCCGCTCCATAAAGCCCGGCGGGAAGCTGTCGACTCCTCGGTGTTGACATAGAGGTGATGTCACTGCCGGCCAATGGGGCGCCTGCCGGGGGCTCCGTGTGAGCTGCTCTGTGGCCCGTGGGCCCCGCCACGCACGGGGCAGAATCTGAAAGCCACCTGAATAAACCCAAGGGGCCCGCGTCTCCCCAGGCCTTGTCTCCTGCCCGCACGCACGTGGTGCCCGGGAGGGCGGGCCAGTCTGAAGACACCCGTGTCCTGAGTCTGCTCTGTCCTCAGATCTGAGGTCCTGAGTCCCCCCCGCCCTGCCCCCGCAGCACCCCTTAACCCTGTGGGCCCCTCCTCCATCTCCTGGAGCTCCCTGCAGCTCACAGTCCCCGAGACCACACTGCACCCTCTCTCGGGAACATCTGTGCCCCCTCCGTGTCCCCAGCCCAGCCCTGCAGCCCTGCTAGGCCCGCCACCCCTCTCCGAACCCCCCAGGTGAGCCCGGCACCCCTGGCACACAGCTCGCCCAGGCCTGGCCCAACCCCTGGCGACTCGGGGTCCCCAGAGTCCCCTCATGGCCGGTGACCACCCTGTTCCTGGCCCCTCCTGGTTCCTTGTCCCCGGGAGCGCTTTTCCCAGCCTGCCATCCTCCCCTTCCTCCCTTCCCTCCGGGGGCCTCTTCCTACCCGGTTCAGGGTGACCACTCCGGCCCGCTTCCTGACCCCGCTCCTCCGCCCCCTCGGGCGCTCCGGGCCGGCCTTCCATGCGTGCTGAGGCCTCTGCAGAGCGTGGGAACCCATGGCCCGCCGACCCCTGCACCCCTGCCCCCTCCTCAGCTCTGCACCCGCAGCATTGTGGCCCCTGGGACGGCCCCGCCGGGGGGCGCACAGCCAGGCGAGGCCAGGGGGCCCGCGTGCGGTGCTGGGACTGTCCACAGGCCCGGCCCCAGGCCCGCGTGGCTCCCCGCGGCCCCAGCTGCCCGCTCATGTCCGGCCAGGTGTTCAGAGCTGGAGCGCGGCGTCTGCTTCATGCAACACGGTGCTGACAAGGAACAGAACACCCTCAGTGACCGTTTCCAGGAAACGGCGTGGGCGGGGGGCCGCGAGGGGCCCTTCCCAGCAAGCGGCCTGCAGGTGGGCTTCCAGGAAGGGGGCCCCTGGTCCTCCCAGCCCCTGGCTGAGGGCCAGCCATGTCACCAGGCGCAGCCTGGGAGAGGTGCGGGGAGAGGGGCCGGGAAGGGAGGCGGGCAAGTGGCCTGGGCCACGGCCCAGCATGGTCCCCACGGCCTCAGGAGAGGCCCACACTGACCACATGCCTTCCAGCACCTTCCATCTGCCCTTTTCAGAGTCACGCAGTCTCTGCTGGGGCCCCTGGCTTGGGAGCTTGTCAGTACAACACATCCATTCAGTTCAGTTCAGTCGCTCAGTCGTGTCCGACTCTGCGACCCCATGAACCGAAGCACTCCAGTCCTCCCTGTCCATCACCCACTCCCGGAGTTTACCCAAACCCTTGTCCATTGAGTCAGTGATGCCATCCAACCATCTCATCCTCTGTCAGCCCCTTCTCCTCCTGCCCCCAATCCCTCCCAGCATCAGGGTCTTTTCAAATGAGTACAACACATGGAGAGACCTGAACACAAGAGGGAGGTGCAGAAAGGGCTTCTGAGCCCAGGCCGGGTATGAGGTCCTGGGGCTGAGCCCGGGGCCAGGCCTCCTGGCCTCCTTGCACCCCAGCAGCATTGCCCTGCCAGCCTCCAGCGCAGGCCTGCGTCTGCCGCACCTGCGCTTGCTGCAGCCCAGAGCCCAGGGTGGGACAAAGCCAGGTGGCAGCCCTGCCCTGTTCTCCAAGCGCCCCAGGGCACCTGTCTGCTGACCCCAGACGCGACGTTGGCCCTGGTGGGGCATCATTTCCTGGACCACTGGAGATTCTTCTGTCACCTTTCAGGGCTACAAGGAGGGCTGCCCCCCACTCCCACCCCAGCGTCCACAGTCCGGCCTGAAGGTGGGCCCAGAGGTCATGAAAGCTGGGCCCAGCTCACGCCCACACATGCAGCCAGGGCCGAGCAAAAGCCAGTAGGCCCTGCAGAGCAGCCCTAGCTGGACGGGGCTCCTCCACGGTGACCGGCCTGGTTAGCGACCCCAAGCAGAGACCCTAAGGCGTGCTGTATCCACAGACCTGTGGACACACAGCCCAGGAGAGGCCCCCCGTCGAGCCTGTACCCGCCGAGAGCACACAGCCAGACCACTGACCCGCACACACAGGCCCACGGGGACGTGCTGAGGTGGACACACACGCCCACACATGTAGACTTCACTCACAGGAAGACACACATGGACACACATGGGTGTACACGCGACCCAGACACACGGACACACGTGTGGACACAGGAGTGTGGGCACACGGACACGTGAAGGCCTGTGTAGGCCAGAGGCTGGACGGTTGCTCAGCCTAAATGCCCTGTAGCAGCGTGACTGCAGCTTGACCTAGGTGTGAGGACCCTGTGAGGGTTGGGCGTCTGAGCCCAAACAGGTCTGAGCCCCTGTTTGCCTGGGGACCCAGCTCAGCACAGGGACATCTGAAGGTGGCTTTCGGTGGGGGCCTGGCTTGCCTTTCGGTCCCCTCTGGGCCCCTTCTCTAAGGCAGGAAGCGGGGCTGGGCCAGAGGTAAACACATTCCAACCTGGGGTCCCCGCTCCCCAGAGGGGCCCTGCGCAGGTGTTGGCCACCGGCTCTCCCGGCTCCGGTGGGGCCCCGGGCCCACCCCCGGCCTCTCCACATGCCCCCTGCACCCCCACAGGGCCCTCCGCGTCGCTGCTCAGGCAAGCAGCCTGGAAGCAGAGCCGGGGGCTGCACCCAGCGTGCCCAGTGTCTATGGGGTGGGAGGCGGGTGGACGCAGCCTGGGTCAGGCAGGGCCTGAGGGCCTGGGTTGTTTCCCTGGGTGGGCCTGGCAAGGAGCGCCCACTCCCCCAGGTGAGCCTCAGGATCCAGAGGAAGCCTGGAGCAGAAGAGTGGGTGTGACCAGGACTCAGAGCTCCTGTCCCCCTGCTCACCCCTGCCACAGCCCGTCACTCTTGGGGCCCCTGCTGCCGCTTGTGGTGCCCACGACACCACCTCCAGCCCCGGGAGACTGGGTTTTGTTTTCTGAGGCCAGCTCTGCAGAGCTCCAGGGGAGACTACAAGGATGGATTTCTTTGTCCTGCTGGCCAAGCCCACAGGGGCAAGTCCAGCAGGCCATGGGCCCAGGGAGGAACAGGTCTTGCCCGTGAGCTGCCGGCTGGGGCCCGTGAAAGCCCCCAGGGGTGGGGGGTAGGAGACTTTCAGGAGCCCCCAAGTGTGCCCTGGGCAGGAACATCATGAAATGCCTTCATCCCAGCGCACCGTGCCGACCACCCGCCCGGCTGGTCTGGGACTGTCCCCCCTTGCAGCCCTGGAATTTGCACGTCTCCGCTCGGGGGGAGCTGGGCCCAGAGAGGCCAGATACAGAGACCGTGGGGAGTGTGTGGGGGGTGGGGGCGACTCTTGGGGCCGGAGCCAGGGCAGCCAAGGGCCGGCCGCCCGGACGCTGGGAAAGGCACGAGCTGGGGGTCTCCCAGGCCTCTGCTATCTCCTCTCGGTCAGTCGGCCCGCAAGGCATTTCCTGACTGCCCTGAGCACGGGAAGGGGCCAAGGACCCAGCCCTCCTTCCAAGGGTTCCCAGCGTCGCGCCTGGCGCCCAGGAGCTGGGAGGCCTGGGGTGGGGGTGGGGGGTCAGAGGCAGAGGGGCGGCTCCGGCCAGCTGCTGCCTTGTACCCGGACAGGGGCCCCAAACGCAGGCGGGGGCTGCCCGTGCACCCCAGGTGCACCCCCAAGGCCAGACGCCAGCAGGACGCGGCCCCGGGGAAGGCTGTCTGTGTGCCCCTCTTCCCCGCAGCCTCACCCCTCCTCCTGCTCCCCACTGCCGCCTGCCTGATGAGCGCTCACCCCCCAGCCCCGTTCTGCCCCCCACGGCAGCCAAGCAGATTCCATGGACCTCCTGCCTGTAGCCCCCCTCAGCACAGCAGAGAATGGGGAGAGGGGCCCCCTGTGCCCCAGCCCAGCACTCTGGGCCCGCAGTGCTGGGGACGAGAGGGGGTGGTGGGCTTCCTGGAGGCGTGGCCCGCCTCCTGCCAGAACTGCAGCTTGCCTGATCCCACGTCAAGCCTACTCTCCTGGGACGATTCTAGAAAGCAGCCTCTTAGAATCAGGACTTGGGGGTCTGACTGGCGGCTCATGGTGGCCTGGGTATCGTGGGCGGGAGGGGCTCTCTCAGGGCTGACGGCCCCTTTGTTTCCCCTGCAGGGACCCTGGGTCCTCCTCACCCAGCCCCCACGTGTTGCTTGCCGCGGTCCCTGAAGTCCCGGCCCCCTCGGCCGCCTCTCCCACAGGACCCCCCCCGCCGTGTCACCAGCCCGTTCATTGCCCACCCCTCGTGTCCACAGGCCCCCCCTCTGTGTTCCTGCTCCAGGCCGTCCCCCTCCCCTCCATGTGTCCCCACCCATGTGTCTGGCCCCTTGCGGCCTGGGTGCCTTCTCGTGTTCCCTGGCCCCATTCCCCCCCCAGCCCCCTCCCCGTTCATCTCAAATGCAAGAGTCCTGAGACAAATTCCTGTAACTGAGTTTATTGATGAATCCAGGGCTTCTGGGGAGGCCCTGGCAGGGAGGGACATGAGCGAGATGGACACACAATGAGATGCTTGGTGTGCTCCTGATGTTCGGAGCCTCCAGACTAGGTGTGGGGGGGGGCCCCTCACACTCGGGCCCCCCTAGTCGGGCCCCCTCCCAGTCACCCCCAAGGGTGGGCGGGGTGCTGGGTGGGGGGCACGGGCCAAGGAGGCCTACACATTCAGCAGTGGGCACACACGCGCGCTTACACACGCTCAGAGACCAGGGCTGACTCCAGAACCCCAACCAGTGCAAACGACTTTTAGTGCAAATTAATTCAAGAGGGACGGGGAGAACGGGGCTCTGAACGCTCTGAGTCTCCTGAGCAAAGGACAGCAGAGAGAAGATCAGAAAATAGAGACAGAAAAGGAGGAAAAGGAGGGAGGGAGGCTGTTGGTGGTCTTGGGGCTGTGGCAGGGGTTGGCCACAGAGATGGAGTCGCCGGGCCAGGGTGGGTGTCGCCGCGGGGGCTGTTCTTCCGGTGGTGTGGGTCGCCTGTTCCTTTAGATCAACCTGCGGACAGAGACAAGGCGTGAGGGTGGGGTCCGGCGGGACAGGCTGGGCGGAGGGGGCGTGGGGGGGCTTCGAGAGGGAAGTACCTTCCAGAGCTGATTCCTGAGTTAAGGTGTATAGTGGTTCCAAAATGCAGCATATTCTCGAGTCAGAGCTAGAAAGACTTGAAGAAGTCCGTGTTCCAAGTCCCAGGCATGAGCTGGGTAGCACCATTTCTGCGGGGATAAGAGCGCGTGAGGGCCCGCCTCTGGGGCCCGCGCCGCCTCGCCCCGCCCCGCGTGCGGCGGGGACCCCTCACCTTGTCATCTGGAGGGTTCTGGGGGTCTGAAGAGCAGCAGTACTGTTTGCTCCTTCAGGAGACTAAAAGAACAGAGATGTCCCGACTCCTCGCGGGGCCAGCTGACAGTATTCTGCAGGAGAGAGGCGCCCGTGAGGCTGAGTGCGGGTCAGCGGGCCCGGGGTGGGGGCACAGCCCGCGTCTGCACTCACCTGGTAGGCTGGACGGTCCCGCCTGCTCTCTCCATCACGCCGGACCATATCATATCACTCCGCGCACGTCCTGGCCGCCCGGCCTCCGTGACTGGCAGGCACGACCACCCCACTAAGACGTGGCTGTGGGCAGGGAGAGAGAGAGAGGGGGGCGCTGATTGGGTGGGCAGAGGCAGCCGAGGGCATCAGGAGGGCAGCGGGCTGGACACTCACCATCGTCTCTGGTCCGAGCTCAGAGGCACCGATCCCGCTCCGTCATCGCCCGCAGAAGCCCGCCTTGGCCACGAGCTCGAAGTCCAGTGCCCCTCCCACCAGCTCGGTGCCCGGCTCCGGCCCCTCGCCCCTGCCTGCGCCCTGACCTCCCTTCCCCCGAGAATGCACACTCACGCCACCCCCCCCGCCCCGCCTAGCCTGGTCTCGCCCATGTCCTTGACTCCCCTGGGTGCTGTCCTGTCTATCATGCCCGTCCCAGGGGCCCGCGGTTCGGGTCAAGTGTCCCCAGTGTCCCTAAGTGCACTGGGGCCCTCCCGCGTGGCCCCCGGGCCGCAGTGCCGCGTGGGGCTAGCGTCCGCGGGCTGGGCCCGCGCAGCCTCCCTGCTGCGGGTATCTCTCCGGGCCTGTCCCTGCAGCCACCGCCCCCCAGGTGACGTCCCGCCGCGGTTGCCCGCGCACTGCGCTGCCTTCTCTCTCTCTCCGGCCCTCGAGGCTCGGGCTCAGGCCTGAGGATGCCTGGCCGGAGCCGCTCCTGTAACCTGCTACTAAATGAATTGCAGTGGGTGAAGTGGCGGCTGGGAACCCCTCTGTCCTGAGTCCCCGCCCTGTCCTGCTCGCCCCGGGGCCTGGGTGCCCCTTACACGTGCTGGCAGCCCTGCCTCCTGAGCTCCCGCCTGACTCTCTGGAAATGCCCTTGCCACCTGGGGCGGCCTGCGGCCCCCCAGCCCGCTCTGTCTCAGCTCCCCCTGAGACGGTATCACCTGTGCTGCCTGACCAGCCTGCGTCTTGCTCTGCCGGGAGGCCAGCCTCTCCGCCTCCCTGGCCCTCGCTCTCCAAAACCTCCTTCTGCAGGAGGCCAGGAGAGCAAGACCCAGGGAGGAGAAGGGGACTCACCTGGCCGGCAGAGCGCTGTCTTCACCTGCCCACGGCTGCCAGCAACACCTCCACGGCCCCGGCTCCGGGGCGAGCCTCTCTCCAACTCCCCTGTCCACCAGCCGCCACGACCTGAAACCAAAATTGACCGGGATGAATGCCTGGCTCCCCCTTCTTCTCCTCCACGCTGCTAGCTTGGGTCTTTTACCCTCCCACGCAGATGTTGCCCGGCCTGCGGGGCGCCCGGGAGCAAAAAATGATCCCCAAAAGGCTCCCGGGCACCCCGCGGCCCTCCCCAAGCCAGCCCCTTCACGAGTCCGCTCCTGCCAGGCTCCAGATGTCCAAGGTGATCCTTGGCCCACCCCACGCAAACTTCCCTGCACCCCACTTCCCCATATTCCCCCGGTTACCCCTCCGTTCCCCCGCTTCCCCAGTTTCCCCCGTGCCCCCCCATCCCACCCACCACCCCCCTCCCACACCCTGCTCCTCGGGCCCTAGCCCGGGCTTTTTCTAACTGGAGGCGGCCCCGCCCAGCATCCCCGCCCCCGCCCGGCCAGCCAATCAGCACGGGGACCGTGTTGGGGCCCCCGCGAGGCCCGCCCCCACCCGGGACGGTCCAGCGCACGTACCTCGCCCGCCCTGGAATTCTCCAAAGAGGGCCATCCCCGCACCCCTCCTTTGGCATCCGGTGGGGAGGCTCTGGCATTGTTCCCGAGCGCCGCGCCCCCCCCCACACCGTGTCCCTGCAGGCGGCTGCCCCCGGACAGAGGTCTGGGCGGGAGCCGCCAGATGCCCCGTGGGACTTCAGAGTCGCCTCCTGCTGCCGCTGTGGCTGAGACCACACCGTGGTTCCAGAGCCCGCGGTGTGGGGGTGCGGGGTGCGGGGCGCAGGGCTCGGGGCTCGGGGCTCAGGGCGGCCAAGGGAAGCTCTCCAGGTCTCGCGGGCCGGTGGGGGCCGACTCTCCCGCCTGAGGGCCATCTGGCCAATGGAGCCTGCTGTGAGCACAGCGCCCTGAGTGAGGCAGGGTCTCCAGCGTGGCCAGGGAGCCCCGTCCCGTCGCCCCCACGGTCGGTCCCACGTTGGGGCCAGGCGTGCCGCTGTCCTCTGCTCGTAGGCGCGCCGGGGCGGTGAGCCTGACAGCCTCCCTGGCCGCTGTAGCCGCGGTTCACATCCAGAGTCCAGACAAAGACCAGAGCCTTGAGCCCCCCAGCCACCCCATCCCTGGGGCTACCACCTAGGCCTCATGGGGGTCTTTGGGAACCAGCAGTCTGGAGGGTTTGGCCACCAAGTCCACGGTGATGGGGCCATGAGGTGGGGGGCATGCCCCAGCAAGGGACCCAGAGCTCTCCAGGTCTGAGTGCACCTCAGTTAGGGCCTTGAGATGACCCTACTCTCCTGGACATGCCTGATGGCCAGCCTTTGCTATGGGTGAACCCCCAGACTTACATGGGAAAACTCTATCCTTCACTTTGGGTGAGCCCACAGAGTTACATGGGAAAGTTCCAGCTTTGACCGTGGGTGGACCCCCAGATTTGTGTGGGAAAACTCCAACCATGGCCGTGGGTGAACCCCCAGATTTACATGGGAAAACTCTAGCCTTGACCATGGGTGAACCCCCAGATCTCTGTGGAAAAACTCCAGCCTTGGCCATGGGTGGACCCCCAGATTTACGTGAGAAAACCCCAGACTTTGCCATGGGCAGACTCCCGCATTTGGCCGTAAACAGCCCTCAGGCACAGCGGCCGCTGGCGGTGACATTCGCCCCCGCACTGCCGCCTTGCGGCCGCGTCTGTGTCCACACCTACAACCACTCAGCCCTATTTGGGGGGCGAGCATGCAGGGAGGTGGCCCTTGATGCAGCGGGGTCGGACCCCGGGATCCTCTGCCTTGGGCAGGCAGTGCCCGGGGCCCTGTGCCACCCGGGGTCTGGTGCAGGAGGGGTCCCTCTGGAGCTAGGGCTGTGCCTCACCCAGGCTCCCCATCAGATCCCTGTCACCCCCAGCACAAGTCCTTTTACTCCCCTATCCCCACTTGTCCCCCACCTTGGTCACAGGAGGCCATGTCTCTAGGGTGCTGTGGGGCCCACTTCCAACAGCACACAGGCTCCAGGGCAGACTCAGGGAGCTTCCATCGGTCGGGAAACGCATGACCACGAGACTGTGAGGGTCCCAGAGCATTGCGTGGAGAAATGACCAGCCACTGAGCACGCCTGCCCAGCCCAGATCCCCACCGGTTAATGACCCCAGGGCACTAGAGTGCCTGCTGCAACCCACTTTGGTGGCAGCGCTCCGGCAACCAGCAGACCAGCCGCAGTGAAACCCAGCGGCAGCGGCACGCCCAGACCTTTAGCATTTCAAACAGCCGAGCTGCATGGAGATGCTAATGACCGATTGTTAGGGGTGGAGGCTCCCCTTGAAGGCAGATGCAGCTCAATAACAGATCCAGAGTTTGGGAGGTCTCTCTGGGGTGGGGGCTGGGACGGGGGCAGGCAGTACACTGGACTAGAAGCACAAAGTCCAGGTTTTAGTGGCACAGGCTGCCCTTCTCATGCCAGGGAAATGTCACTTCAGTCCCACACCATGAGACTTCAGTGGGCGGGGGCGGGGGGGGCGGGTGGAGAGGGACCTGTGGCTGAAGCTGAAGTGTGGCCCAACCTGGCACCTTAGGTGGCTCAGATGAGTGCCCGTTCCCTCTATGACCCTCATGGGTTGCCGTGATATGTCTTGTGCAGACCATCAAAGTCTCTGGCCGGGTGTGAACGGACCCGGGCCGCCGCGTGGGCGAACCCCCACTGCTGATGTGTGAGCCCGCACTGCCGCCTCGCGGCCACTTCTATCCCCACATCCGCAACCCTGGGCTCTGCTCAAGGACTGTGATGGGTCTATCGGGTTGGCCCAAGACAAAGAGAGAAGACCCCCGAAATCCTCCCGCCCTTAGCAAGGCGGTGCCCAGCACCCTGGGCTGCCGAAGGTCCCATAGAAAGAGTCTCTCTCTGAACTCGGCTCCGCGTCGCCCCAGGCATAGGGACCCCTCATTCTCCCCAAGTGCTCCTTCTCCTCTCCCATCTTCAGCAGTGCAGCCCGGGCTGACTTGGGGTGACACGGGGTAGCTCGGACAAAGGTCCCGTCTCCCTGATGACCCTTGTGGACCATTGCGGTATCCAGCCTGGGTGGACCCGGGATGCCACGCGGGCAGATCCCGTGGTGGGCAGACCCCACCGCGGCCACCTTGGGCAGTGATGTGTGAGCCTGCACCGCCGCCTCGCGGCCGCTTCTGTCTCCACACCCACAACCACTCAGCCCTATTTGGGGTGAGACCCCAAGGACCCTGGGATCCTCTGCCCTGCGCATTGTGTCACCAGTGGTCTGGTGCAGGAAGGGTCCCTCTGGAACTAGTGCAGTTCCCCACCCAGGATCCCCATCAGGTCCCTGTCACCCCTGGATATAAGGCCCTTTATTCCCCCATCCCCACTTGTCCCCCACCTTGGTGACTTGGGGCCATGACTCTAGGGTGCAGTGGGGTCCACACTCAACAGCGCATGGGCTCCAGAGCAGACCCAGGGGGCCCTGTCAGTTGGGAAATGCACCTCCAAGGTCTCGTGTGGGTCCCAGAGTATGGTGTGGAGAAATGACCAGCTTCTGAGAATGCTTGCCCAGCCCAAATTCCCACCAGTTAAGGACCCCAGGACACTAGGGTGCCTATTACAACCCACATTGATGGGGTACTCTGGCGAACTGCAGACCCGCCGCGGCTGAGCCCAGAGGCAGCAACATGCACAGACCTTTAGCATTTCAGTGAACGTCATGGAGATGCTAATGACCGGCTATTAGGGTCTCCTGTTCCTCTGGAAGGTGGATGCGGCTCAATTAAAGACCCAGAATTTGGGAGGGCTGTCTGGTGAGGCAGCAGGCTGGACTAGAAGCACAAGTCCAGGTTTTGGTGGCACAGGCTGCCATCCTCCTGCCGAGAAGACATGACATAGGTCCCACGCCTTGGGACTTTGGCGGGAAGGCGTGTGTGTGTGTGTGTGTGTGTGTGTGTGTGGCTGAACCTGCAGTGTGGCCTGACCTGGCACCTTGGGAGGCTCAGACGAGCACCCTGTCTCCCTTGTAACCCGCGGGCCCACCGCAGTTTATGGCTGCGCATCTGGACCCGGGATGCCGCGTGGGCGAACCCCGGCCGCTGATGTGTGAGCCTGCACCGCCGCCTCGCGGCCGCTCTGTCCCCACACTCACAGCCGCTGGTTTCTGTTTAAGGGCTGTGACAGGCTGGCCAGGTCAGCTC
>JADEYB020000033.1:70206689-70236655 GCA_015832495.2 Alces alces
ACACGGGGTAGCTCGGACGGGCATCCCGTCTCCCTGATGACCCTCGTGGACCATTGCGGTATCCGGCCTCGGCGGACCCGGGATGCCACGCAGGCAGATCCCGTGGTGGGCAGACCCCACCGCGGCCAGCTTGGGTGGTGATGTGTGAGCCCGCACCGCCGCCTCGCGGCTGCGTCTGTCTCCACACCCACAACCTCTCAGAAATTCTCGCAGAGGAAATGGGGCTGGGAGGCCAGCCCAAGACCAAGGGAGAAGACCCCGAAATACTCTGCGCTGGACAAGGCAGGCCCCAGAAGGCCTGGGCTGCTGAAGGCCACGCGGGAAGGGTTTTCCTCTGGACTCAGTGCCCTGTCCCTGGACAGTCCTCCCCAGGCCCCCGGTCACGCCCGCCGCGGGGCAGGGCCTCCCCGGCTGCCCCTGTACCTTCTGTCACTGTCCTGTGGGTGCAGGCGGGGGCGCCCCAGGCCCACTGTCCCTGGAGGTCAGGCTCGCTGTATCATGTGGGTTCCTGGGAGGACCCGGGGCACTCCTGTGGGCCCTTCTGCCCACTCTCCGGTCACCGAGCCAGGGCCCATCCGGGGGTCCTTCTGGTTTAGTTGCGCACTTTTCTGGGATGGGTAGCCACCATTTCTGCTCACTGATGCCCTTGGGGGAGAATGGGAGGTATTTGCCGAGAGAGCTGGCAACCTCCGCCTGTTTGCATCCTAATAGGTTATTTGCATTTCTGTGGAAGGACTTGGAGGAGAGGGGAGAGATTAGCGTCCAATCTCAAAGGCTAGAGTGGACTCCCCAGTGGAGAGGCTGCCAGGCTCCAGGGCCTCTGGTGTTAGGCTGGTCTTGGTGTGACCACAGTGGGTGCTGCTCTTGGCGCGTGGGGTGGCACCAGGAGGAGCTTGAGGATCGCCAGCAGACGCGGCCTCGGGCGCGCCAGTCCAGGGCGGTGGGCCATCGTGGACAGACCCTTCTCTCTCTGGCAGTCTCGCGCCTGTGCTGCCAGCGTCTCCAGCCCCAGGCTGGACCCGTGTCCCACCATACATGTCTCCATCACTGCCGTGTGCCCCGGAGTAGCACTCAGAGCGCGCCAGAGTGGAGGCAGCTCCACCCTCTGCCCCTCTCCCAAGTGTGGGCCAGGGGCTCCCGGCTGGCCCCCGGGCCCCAAGCTGCTGCAGTCTAGCGGCCAAGCCAGCAGAAACATAACTGGTGCCTAGACTGCAACCACCGAGCTGTGTCCTGGGGACCCAGTGTGCCCCTTTCAGCCGCCAGGTAGGCGTGCGTATCCACCCGAGTGCTCAGTACTACCCGAGTGCTCAGTACTACTTCCAGGGCGGGTAACACGGGAGGCACTGCCGACGCTGAGAAGCTGGAGGAAAGTGCTGACTGGCGTCTTGCAGGGTCGTCGCCCTCCAGTCGCCTGCGGGCTTAGGGGTGGGTGGAGAGGGGCTTGCCACCCGAGTGCCCGGAGGGCAGAGAGAGGCCCTCACTCAGCCCCGGGGCATCAGGAGGGGAGCACAGGGGCCACCTCTGTTGCTGGTGCCCGGCGGGCTTCCCTGATGACCTGAGAGTGACTCCCTGGGGTGGGGGCCGGGGCTCCGTCCATCAGAACAAAGGCGCGTCCCTGCGTCCAGAGGGGCGGAGAGCAGGAGAACGGGGAGGGGGCGGGCATGGCGGAGGGTTCAGGGCGGACGGTCAGCTGGGCCCTCGGGCTGGGGCACAGCCAAGGGGACAGCGGATGGCACGGGCCCCGGGGCCACGAACAACGCAGGCCCTGGGCTGCCCTCACCCCTCACGCCCCACGGCTCACAGCCCTGCCGACTGCCTGCACCCTGCCTCCCAGGCCCTCGGGCTCCTGGATGCTCAAGCCTCAGGGCCGACTAGGCCCGGGTGTGTCGCCTGGCGCCCCGCGTGTGCCTCCAGCCCACCAGCCCCAGTCATGGCTGCTCTTTTCTCCACCCTGCCTCTCTCAGTCTTTCCTTCATGGAAGTGGTCCCATCCTCATCACTCTCTCCCTTGCCCCCTCATCTTCCAAATCCGGTCATTGAGGAGGCAGTCACCGCACCTCCATGGGCCGAACCACCTATACCCGCATCCCGTTGGCGGGACTCAGCGACACCTCCACGGGGCACCGACCTCCTCTCTGGGTACCGGCCCCCGCTGGCGCTGACCTCCCGCGTGTATCAGGGACCCCTTGCTCGCTTCTCTCCGTGGCTGCCAAGGCTTCTGGGACCCGCCCTCGGCTGTTCCGGCCTCCCTGGCCTCCAGGCTGTGACCGCGCCCTTTAACCCAGATGTAACCCCCCCCCCCCCCCCGCCCCTTCCCACTCAGCTCTCAGGTCGCCCCGGGGAGGCCCGGCCCGCTTCCCCGGCCAGCTCCTAGCGGCACTGGCCTTCGAGCCCGTCGCTGTGTGGTGGTGCCAGTCCGTGCACCTTCCTCCCCAGGGGCCCGAGGGGATGCCACCCCTGGGGCTGGGCACGCAGAAGGCAGGAGAGAGCGGGCGATGCAGCCTCGGGGAGCTGAGCCAGCCAACTAGGGGCACATGCTCCCCCAGCCTGGCCCACAGGCTCCTCAGGACGCAGGGCTCTGTCTCCTGTGTGGTGTCCCATCCAGTGACCATCCACCACTGTCTGGGCCTGGCGCTGCTGCCTCACCGTGGACCCAGCCGGCACAGACCGCACCTCAGTCACCTGTCTGCGTGGTCACCGGCCACCATGGCCGTCCAGGTACAGTCACGGGGCTGTTCTAACACCTCCGTGAGCCCTGGCTCCTGCCTCCTACTCCTGCTCAGAACCTTCTCTCCTCTTCCTCAGCTGCCGCCCAGACAGGCCTGGTCCTTGGTGCCCATTGCACCCAGTGGTAGCCTCTTCCCTGCCTCCTCACTGCACGACACCCAGCCCACCCTCTCCTGGAAGCGGGGCTGGGCCGATGGTCAGAAAGAAAGGCCATTTGTTCTGACCCTTGGAGGACATCTCTGCTGCCTGAATGAGGGTGGGCCAGCTTTCCCGATGGCTGAGTGGCCTGGTCAGGCATTGGGCAGGCCCTCCAGGGCCCCTTCCTAGGCAGCTGACCCCCACCCCATCCTTTGCTTCCTCCCTCTGTGACCCACACAGAGACCCGTCAGACTCGGCTGCAAGAGGCAGGCTCTCAAGTCAGACTGGCTTCAGCTGGATCCCAGAGCTGGGCGCCCACAGCCCTTTGCAGCTCCCGCCCTGATACCCATTTTTTCTTGCTTTTGGAGACCGTCCATCCCCAGGCCAGTGTCCGCTGCAGCACAGCATCTCTAGTGAGCTGAAGAGGCCCTCAGAGGACATGTCCACGTCCTCGTCCCCAAACTGACTCATTGGAAAAGACCCTGATGCTGGGAAAGATTGAGGGCAGAAGAAGGGGATGACAGAGGATGAGATGGTTGGATGGCATCTCCCACTCAATGGACTCGAGTTTGAACAAGCTCCAGGAGATAATGATGGACAGGGAGGCCTGGTGTGCTGTGGTCCATGGGGTCGCAGAGTTGGACACGACTGAGTGAGTGAACAACAAATCCCCGAACTTGTGAGTGTGGCCTTATTGGGAGGAGAATCTTCACAGCTGTGATGAAGGATCTCAGTGGAGGGCATCCTGGTTTACCCAGGTGGCCCTAAATCCAATGGCAAGTGTCCTTAGAAGTGACAGAAGAGAGCAAGGGCGCAGAGGGGGCCAGGTGAGGATGGAGGCAGAGACTGGGGTGATGCAACCACAAGCCCAGGGATGCCTGGGGCCCCCAGCGCTGGAAGGGGCAGGAAGGACCCTCCCCTAAGCCTTTAGGGGAGAGGTTGCGGCCTTGGGACTCCTTGACCTCAGACTTCCTGCCTCCAGGACTGGGGGTGGGGGATGAACTTTAAGCTGCGCTTAAACCTAAGAGCTTGAACCACCTAAGTCCCATCCTGACCACAAGAAGAAAGCTGGACAGACAGAATTTTGTGAACCCATCAAAGAACCAAGGTCACAAAACAAATGACCATCCCCACATCTGTAAAGAGGTGGGGGCCTTTAGTAGATACAGAACATGAGCATTCTCTTATTTGAGGTAGAAGTCCCCACATGCTGGTAGGATGATGAAACTAGAAATTTTGGTGAACTTCTGGGGTCGCACAGAGTTGGACATAACTGAAGTGACTTAGCAGCAGCAGCATCTGGAAGCCGAACAGTCGTAGAAGGGCTCTGTTCCTCCTTTGCAAGCTTACACGTGGAAGACTCTCTTCTTGAGTTTCTTTTATCTTGTTCTATTACCACTGCCCCCGCAGATGGATAGGCTTCAGTGCAAAGAAGGCTTCTTTCTCAGTGGCCCCAGCAAAGGTCCCGGAGATGGACCTCATGGCCTATCTCAGGCCTCATGCCCTCCCTCCCTTAATTCCTATGGCCCTGAAGTCCAGGTCCCGTGCAGCAAAGGTGGGTAACCATGCAGGACCCAGTGGGCAGAATCCACCCTGGCCCCCTCCCGCTCCCTGTTCATCTTCTCGAGTGCCTGCCCTGCCGGCCTCAGGCCCCAGCCCAGAGCAGGGGCACCAGCGCCTCCTGGACCACCCAGGCCTCTGCCACCGCCAAAGTCAGCTCCCTAAAAAGCGCCCCTGTCGTCTGATCTGCGTCCATGGTAGAACTCTCACTCTATCTTCAGCCCACAGCGTGGCGCTTAGACCAGACAGTGTGTCCTCAGGGGACGCAGAGCCGAGGACCACGCTGCTGGCTGCGGCCCGATGGTCTTCTCCGCTGACCGGTGCCGGGACCCTGACTGCCACCCCGGACCTGCCTGCAGAGACAGCTTGTCCTCTGGGCCTCTCCCCACTCCCTCGCAGACTGGCCCCCGCCTGGCTGGTCCAGGGAGGTCTTCTTCTCCTTGACCCCTGTCCTCCAACCCCCGGTGACCCTGCCTCTTGACAAGTGCCCGTGGACCCCGTGGACCAGACACCAGCGACTGGAGACCTCTGCACACAGCCGCCTCATGGAAGAGAGGCGTCCAGCCTCTCCCCTCTCCCAAGGGACCCCCCCAAGGGCGATGGGAAGGGAGTGAGAAGAGGGGGGCTGACGCTTCCATGGGAACGGGGGCCAGGATGCAGGGGCGTATGTGAGAGAGGCTGCAGGGCGGGCGAAGCAGCTGCCCTGCTCGCTCTTGGCCGAGCAGGGGGACTTGGCCAGGCGGGGCCCTGAGCCCGTTCCTGCAGGTCTGTGTCGCAGCAGAGGTGTTTGTTGAATGAATGAGTGAACGAGTGCCCAAGGGGTTGAGCTGACGCTGCAAGAGAGGAAAAGAAGGTGGCTTCATCTTTTCAAGGTACGGAGGTGCTGCCCTGGTCTAGATTCCAAGCGGGGATTAAGGGCCTTCCTGCTGTAGCCAGGGCCATTGTTCCCAGCTCCTTCTAGAATCATCTGGAAGTTAATCCTTTACAAAACAAATATTTTAGACATCTCAGCACGGCCCTCCAAGGGGGAGCCTCAGCAGATGGCCGGAGGCCTGGCCACGCTCCCACACCCCCAGATGCAGAAGCGCCCCACGGCCTTAGAGCAGTGTCCACAGGGGACACGGGCCTGGGCCAGGAAAGTGTCAGAGCCGCCAGCCACCTGCCTGGGCCCCCGCCCCTGGGCCCCGTCCATTTTCCTTGGCAGCTCCCGCCAAGGACAGGACATTCCTGAAGACTGAGGCTACACGTCGGGGGCCGGGGGCTGGGAGGCCAGGCGGGCCTGCGGCCGCCTCGAGGCCAAGCTTCCCCTCTGTCCTCCCTGCCCTTGGGGCTGGCCCAGGAGTAGGGCTTCTTGCCCTGTCTCCCTTCCCACACTCACGCCAGGGCCTGCCGGCTCTGGTCCTCATGCATCTGAGACCCCTCTCTGCCCCAAGTGCGTGACACGCAGGCCCAGATTCGGGGAGGCTTTGGGCCTGTCCCGGGGGCCTCCTGCAGGCCTGCATCTCCTGCCCTTCTCACAGCTGGGGGCTGGGGGCTGTGCTTGGCACTTTAACAACCCTATCTGAGTCTTTTTTCCCACACGGGCTGTGAGCTCCCTGAGGACAGATTCCGGGAAGGAGACCCTCTGCCCCCTGTCAGCAGAGCAACCAGTCTGGGAGCCCCGGAGCGGCCGACTGGGCATGGTCATGGTCCTGGACGAAGGCGGGGTCCCGGCCCGCCTGCAAAGACCAGGCAGCTGCCTCGCGGGGATGGTGGGAGGCCTGGGCAGGGAGCAGAGGGCTGGGGTGTGCAGGCAGAAGGGGCCCCAGCCCCACACAAGATCGGCGCCCCTCAGGGAGAAGGGCAGGATGTGTGGGCGGCAGGGGCAGTGCGCTTCCGTCCGGGTCTGCAGAGGGACCCTCAGCCTCTCCTCCTCTGTCCCAGCAGACAGGGGGTGTCTCCAGCATCCCTGGGTGTGTGGAGCCACAAGGCTGCGGGGGCCTGGGCCCCACAGACTCCTGGAGCAGAGCCCCCGCCTGGCGGGGACAGGCCTGCCTTGGGAGCAGGACCCACTGCTCCTGGGGGAGCAGGGGGGTGGGGGATTGGGGTGGCAGAGGCGACTGTGGGGGCACGCGTGGAGGCTGCCTGGCCCCGTGGCTCTGCTGGTTGGGTAGAGCAAGCCCTCCTGGGACCTGGGCTCAGACCGTCTGCCCCACGGCACAGAGAGTTAGGGCAGCCGGTGGTGGGGTGGAGGGTAGAGGGGGTCCGTGAGGAGACGAGGATCCTGGGAAGGAGGGGCTATCAGCCACTGGAGACCCCCGTCTCTGTTAGGAGCATCCCGGGCTGTCCTCTGCCTCACCCCTCAGGCCACATATTTCCAGAAAGAAATCATTCCCAACCCCGAGGCGCTCCACGGAGGCGGGTTTTTCCATCTGGGCTCTGCTGATGAGCTGATGAGATCTTGTGGAGGAAAGGTCCTCGTGAGCTGCTTCCTTTGTCCAAGCCCACACGGGGCCCCTCAGGGGTGCCTGGGGGCCGCTGAGGGGAGAGGCCAGCTGGGCGCACATGGGGCCCCCCCACCCCGTCCCCAGGCCGGTCCCCACCTGCCGGCACGGACTCCGGGGCTCGTGTGAGGGGGGGTCTGAGTCCTGGGGCGGCCCCTCTGCCTCCACCCAGGGCCCCTGGCACTCAGCGGGCTCCCACAGCGCGCCTCCAGCCCCCAGCTGGGCCCACCCGCCCGCCCTGCCTTCCCCGCGCCCGCGGCTTCTCCCCATCCCTGGGCCTTGAGGCTCAGCAGGCTCCCCTCCCCTCCCTGTGGCCTCACACCTGGCCCCAGCTCGGCTCCCAGGGCTCGGCTCTCAGGAGCCCCTTCCCCAGGCCCCGCCCCTGGACCCGCAGCCCTCCTCTCCTCCCGGCTCCCAGGCTCCCCTCCTCCCCAGGCTGCACGGACACGACACCAGGTGTCCCCTTAGTGGCCTCGCCGTCTTCTCTGGTGACGGGTCTTGCAGTGGGGACTGTCATGGGCTGACCTGTGTCCCCCCCCCCCCCAATTCCCATGTTGGAGTCCTGACCTCCAGGACCTCAGACTGAGCCTGTGATTGGAGACGGGGGTCTTCACAGAGAGAACCCATTCGAGTGAGGGCCCTAAGGTGGGCTAATCCCCCAGGACGGGGGTCCTCACGAGAAGAGGAGGTCCACACACAGGCACGCACGGAGGGATGACCCTGAGAGATGACAGCCGTCCACACGCCCAGGAGAGAGGCCTCAGGAGGACCAGCCCTGCCCACGCCTGGGTCTGGGGTTCCAGCCTCCAGGACTGGGAGGAAATAGAAGCCTGTAGGTGGCGCGGGTCTGTGGGACTTTGTAGGGACAGCCACGCAGACCTGCACAGCGACCTTCCTGCCCTGCCTCGAGCCCCCCGTCATCTCTCTGCTGCCCTGCTGGTCGGCAAGTGGGAAAGTCCCCCTTTGCAGGCCTGTCACAGGCGCACCCGCCCTCAGAGGGCTTGGTGAGCCCGCTTTGGGGTGGTCGAGAGCACCCTTGGCCCCCAGAACCCCGCTGTGCTCTAATGCCCCAGTGGACCCCCTGGCACAGTGCCCCCCTGGGCCTGCTCTCCGGTCTCACCCCGCCCCGGTGATGACGTTTCGAGGCCCCTCCCCTGGGCACCTTGTGATGGCGTTTCCAGGTCTGGACAGAGACCCCTGTAGGGTCCATCCCCCTGGCATTCAGATGAGGACCCCGAGGCCCAGGGCTGGTAGGGGAGCAGAGCCAGCCTGGGTGGGTGGGATGCTCCCCCGGCCTCACTGAGGGGCGGGGCCCGGCCCCCCAGGGTCAGGGGGGCAGAGCTCAGGATCCTATCTTGTCCCCTGGGCAGGAGGGCCGGCGCCTCCTCAGAGCGGATGGGAGTGGACAGTGGCTGCCTGTCGCGTGTGAGGTAGGGGGTGTGCGTGTCCCTTCTCGAAGAAGACTCGCGATGCACGGGCCGAGGTCTGCTTCCGTCATGTGTCTTCATGGTCCCCAAAGGCCCAACCTTCCGGCCGGGCGCCCTCCTCTGGGGAACTGCCCCCAGAATCCACTCCTGCGGGAGGGCCTTTGGGGGTCTTCAAGGTCCACCCACCGCTGCCCCCCAGCAGCCACCCAGGCACGGGCGGGGGCCGCCCACCCCCTCTCTGAGCAATCCCGCCGGGGCCCCCTCCTGGCTTGGAGCTCCTGGGCCGGAGGGCCGGCCTTCAGCTGCCCCTCATGCTTGTCCCCCGGGGACTTTGCCTGGGGCGCAGGCAGCTTGGACGGTTTCCCCCAGATGTGAGGCTCAGTGCCGTCTGGGACGTCTCCCTGGACACAGCGCTGCTGGCCATCACAGGGCAGCCAAGTCCCCCCACCAGGCACCGGGTCCTCCTCGGGGCTCCTGCTGGGGCCCTGGGACTCGGGCCCTGTCGGCCTGGGCTGAGCTGGCTGCGCGCGAGGCCAGTGGAGAGCAGCTGGGCTGGCTCTGCACGGGCAGTGCTCAGGGTGCCTGCGTGGGACACGTCCTCCTGGGGCCTAGGGGCTCAGGATAGGGCTCGTGCATGGAGCCCATCCTCAAGGGCCATCTGAGGTGAAGTGGGGAGGGATCTTCTGCCCCTCCCTCAGGTCCTCTCCTGCTCCGCAGTGCTCAGCGATGTCCCATGGTGTGAGATACCCAGGGAGGGCCCCCAGAGAGGGCCCACTGCCCACCTGAGCATGCATGCTCAGTTGCTAAGTCGTTTCTGACCTTTTTGTGACCCATGGACTGCATGTAGCCTCCAGGCTCCTCTGTCCGTGGGACTTCCCAGGCAAGAATACTGGAGTGGGTTGCCATTTCCTTCTGCAGCTGCCCACCCATCAGGCCCTGAATGTACCAAGAAAAGAGGCCCCCAGGCCTGGAACCCCTGGACAAGCCTGGCCAGGCCTGGGCCCCTGGGAGTAGAGAGTGGCCGTCCCTCCAGCTCTACCTTCAGGGCCGGGTGCCGGGCAGCGCAGCTCTGCCCGCAAGACCCCGTCCTGCCATTCAGCCCAGTCCCGGCCCTGGACTGTGCGGCTACCCCTGCCCTCTGGCCCAGCCCCATCTCCACGTGCCCTTTGCAGTGCGGCGGCTTGTGGTCCTGCTCCCCTGACGCCCAGCCCGGCCCTGGCTCTCCTCGGGGCCTTCCTCCTCTGGGGACTTTAGGTGGGTGGCTGGGCCGACACCCAGCTTCACTTCTACCCCTCAGCCCTCTGCCACCTGCCCCCACCCTCTCCCTTCTGCCCTGCCAGGGCCTAGGGCCCGGGGGTTGGCATCCGGGCAGGGCTGGGCAGGGGTCTTGGCACCCAGACCACCTGGGCCTGAAAACCGAGAAGGGAAACCAAGCAAATACTGTCTCCCCACGTCTGTCTCCCTGGGCCCCCTCCCCTCCTTCTCATCATAAAGTAAGGAATTTACTTTGCTCTGCCGTGTGCCTGGGGTTGCAAACAACCCCTCCGGCCGGCCCACTGTGCGGGGCCCGGGTTATTTGAGGTTGGGGGTTGCTCAGGAGGCCTCAATGTTTTCTTTTGCTTTTGGAAGAACAGGGCAGGGGCTGGCCAGGCCGCAGGGGGACCCTGCAGCTCCCCCACTGGGGCTGAGGTTACAGACAGGGCACTCGGGGCCCGTGACCTCTGCCCTCTGACATCTTTGAACTCGGGAGAACTTTGATGTCTTAACTGTGCAAGCCCACTGTCACAGTCTGGTGGGTTGAGCGTGGATGACCCCCCGGGAGGAGGATGCGGTGCCCTTGCTGCAGCCCCCAGGTCCCCAGAAATGGGCCTCACAAGCACAGCCGTCCAGGGGCCATTTGCCCAGATGGCCTGGAGCTTGACCGCCTACCTTCCTCACTCGGTGCCCCCAGACACACCTACCCAGGGCCCCCCCGCATTCCACCAGTCCCGTCTTCCTCGGCCTGTGGGCCGGCCGCCTCGTGGGATCTTCCCGGAGGGAGCCCTAGTGGCCTCTGCCCTCCAGCCCCAGGGCCAGCGTGGTAGGCGCCCCATGCCCACAGGCTGCCTTCAATGAGAGGAGCTCGAGGGGATCTCAGAGGTCCACCCGGCCATGTGGAGCCCGCAGGGGATGCAGGCTGGGGCCCAGTCACGGACAGGACCAAGCCGAGGCCTGCAGCTGGGAGGAGGTAAGACCCGCGAGGGGCCCCCTCACCTCACCTGTGGCTCCAGGGAGCAGCGTTGCCCACGAGGCCAGGCTCCGGCCAGGGTTCGGTCCTGCCGGTCCCCGGAGCACCTCTGGGCGGCAAGTGCAGGACGCTGGGGGGACGCGGGCCCCCTCTGCCCTCTGCTGCCCCTCCCCGAGGCCAGGGCTCCTCTCGGCTCTGACTGCCCTCAGCCCGGCCGCCTGGAGGCCCCACAACCTCACTCAGAGGGGAGGCTCAGAGCTTCGGCAGATGCCGCAGAGCGGCCTTTCTGGGTCCCCATCACTGCCCGTGGCCAGGGCCGCCCGAGCCCCTTGGGAGCCCGGTCCTGCGCCCCCGGCCTGCGAGTCTGGGCCCTCTGCCCTGGTGCGGACACATTTCCAGGGTCTCCTCTGCACGCAGCTGACCAGCCCTGCTCTGCCGACTGGGAACCCAATGGGCCCCTCCCTGCCTAGCACCAAGCCTTGGGCTCTGGTGGTCTGGGGAGTGAGGTGGGCAAGGGGCAGCCTCCCCAGAACGTGCCCTGGACCCTTGCCCTGTAGACCTGAGTCCTGCTCATCACTCTAGGGCGGACGAGGAGCCGGACGGTGGAGGGGTTTCAGCCTCAGACAGAGAGACGGGGAAGGGACCGTGGAGGTCAGCTGAGGGCACGGAGCCCCGAGTGGGAGGGGCCGCTGCCAAGACGGGGGGACACGGGGCAGACCCTGGGCAGAGCAGGCCGCACGAAGGTCTGAATAGGTCCAGCAGAGAGAGCCGGGCGGACACATCCGGACAGGCCTCTCCCACCGCCCTTCCCACAGGGCTCCGGGCCCACAGCTCCCCCAGCCCAGCCCCCTGACCCCTGGGCCCTTGAGCAGAGGCAGGACAGCCCCCACAGGACACCCCACCCAACCCTGCGCTGGGCCTCCAGGTCTTCCTGCAGCCCTGGGGCCAGCGGGTCACGCCCCACCGTGGCCGTCCCCTTGCTGACTGGGCCTGACCCCTCCCTCCTCCAGCTTCAGCCGGGAGAGAGGGTGGTCAGCCTGTCCCACGCTCGGAGCCAGCAGGGCCAGTCCCTGGGGTGGAGTCCAGCATGGAGGCCCGCCGCCCTCTGCCCCGGGTCTGTCTTGGCCTGGGTCTCGGCCTCCCCATCTGTCCTTCCGCCCCAAGCCCAGAAGCACGGGGGTGCTAGCCTCGAGCAGGCCCGGGATTGCGAGTTTGATTTTCCCATCGCTGCGCCCCTCCGGCCCTCCTGTTGCAGCTTCTTCTTTGTCCTGGACATGCGGTATCGGTATTTCTGAGGTTCCAGCATCCTCCTCTTGGTTGTTGAGCAGCGAGCTGCGATGTTGGAGTTCTCGCAGGAGAAGCTGGGCACACGTCCTTCTCCCCCGCTGTCTTGGCTTCTGTTGATCCGGGGAGCTAGTGTGGAGGGGAGGGGCCCAGACTGCTTCTACACCCCTGATGTGGGTTTAGGGTCCTCCCGAGACCTGGGGGCTCCAGCAAGGCCAGTTGCAGGGAGGTGAGACACCGTGATCTGGGTGCCTGGGCGGCATGGAGCCCCGTGTGCTGGGAAGGAGGCTCAGAAGAGGGGGTCCCCTCAGGGTTCAAGCCCGGACTCAGGGTTTCTGGCCTCGGTGAAAGCTCAAGCAGGGGGTGCTCTCCGGGGCCCTCCTCCCCCTCCAGCCAGCTTGGGTGAAGGCGCTCCGGGGGGCCTGGCCTGCAGCTCGGCCACCCGACCCCCGTCCCCCAGGGGCGAGGCTGAGGTGCATGGACCAAAGCGGCTGGGATTCTCGCGACGCCAGCCTTGCTGGTGGAGGCTCCGCTGCGGCTGGGGCCTTCTCCCCCTGCCCTTTATATGACAATAAGAGGGGCTGTAAACCCTGTGTGTGCACAAAGGCCCCATAAATGGCTCCTGGTGATTAGGACGTCCGCAGCAGTGGAGGGGGGGGGGTGGAACACCCCAGGCCCAGGGGCAGCCTCGGCCCCACCCCCCACGGCAGGCTCGGCCCTCGCCAAGACCGGCCCAGCTGGACCCGGAGCCCCCAGGCCGGTGACCGGCACAGAAGGGGCTGGCAGGGGAGGGGACGGGCTTGCCCAGGGCACCCAGGTGGGCAACGGGGGCTGCTGTGGCCAGCCTCCCGGGAGTGAGCTGGGCGGTGGCCTCTTCCCTCCACGTGGCGTGTCCCTCAACCGCGAGACTCGGCTTCCTCCTCTGACTCGGGGCATCAGCTGTGGAGACGGGGAACTGCAGGAGCCTCACTCTGTGAGGCCCCCCAGCCTTCACGTAGCCCCCAAGTAGAGAAGGCAGTGGCCCTGAGCTCCCAGAAGCAGGCAAGCTGAGACAGGGGTGGGGGTGCTGGGCGCAGGGTGGTGGCCGGCGGGTGGGAGACGGGAAGCTGGAAGCCCTGCAGGAGAGCTCCAGGGATTAAGCCTTGCCCACCTGCCCCCGCCAGCTCTGACCTGGTCCATCTCATGGGAGCTGTCCTGGGAGGACAATTACCTTTTACAGTGAAACTCCTGCCGTGATTGCTCTGTACAGAGAGTGCAGGTGGACCCTCAGTGGGGCCTTGGGGGCCTGTGGTGGGCTGACGGGGGAAGGGACCCCCAGCGCCACCACCGTGGAGCATTCTGGCCCTCAAATTTCTACCCAGGGCCGACGGCCTTCCTCCGTGGTGTCAGATCTCCTGTCCTTGTCTGGCCGGGAGCAAATATTTTCCCTTTAATAAAATTCTTGGGAAGAACTGCCAGCTTCTGGTTTTCAGGAACATGGCCTCCCAGAGAACACGGGGTCCCGATGCGCTCAGTAGACAGGATTGTGGCCGCAGGGCACCTGAACGGCAGTGTCGGCCCATCACCCTGGTGTAAATAGTCCCATCGTGCTGGGTTCAAGATGCAGCAGGCACCACTGGACGCAGAGAAGGGAGGAGAACCGGCCATCGTGACCCACAGCCCTGTGCCCCTGAACTTGGGAGGCTCCGCGGTTCATCTCAGCCTCCCCTCTCCCACCCAGGAGGCTGGTCCTGACTGGGCCTCCTCCAAGTGCCGAGCACCCGTCAGAGACAGAGAAGAGACCTGCTTGGCTGGACAGGACCTGCCCAGAAGAGATGTCACACGGGATCCGGGTTCTTGATTTCTCAGCACCCTCCACTGCCTTGAGCATCCTGGGGACAGACACCCAAACCTCATTGCCAAGCAAGATTCTTAGGTGGTGGAGGGTTCTGGGTCTGCGCAGTCAGGCCTGGGGACCCCCAAATGTGGCTTGCTTCATCTTAATCTGTTAAGACGTCAGCAGTCACACGTGGCTGGAGGGGCTCCTGCTGGTTGGTGCACACGCAAGCCATTTATGTGAAGTCGTGTGCACACTCAAGTGGGTCTGTGCGTGTGTGCACTCACGCGCTCCTTGGGAGGCGAGGCAGAGGCCTGGAGAGCCAGCATCACAGGGGATGGGGATGGATGAGGGCCAACCCCCTACCATGAGCGGGGGCCCGGTTCCCACGTGCCACCATCCTGAGGCATGGTCCTCTGGCCGAGCCGTGGCCCTTGCCCGTCCCCTCCGGGGAGGAGGGACATTGCAGGGCCAGGACAGTGGAGGGTGGTGGGCTGTACTTTGGCGGGGTTGGGGGACGGGGCGGGGGAGCGGGGGGTGGGCTCAGGCCGGGACTCAGCTGGGCCTCACCAGCCTCACCCCTGCCCACCCCGGCTTCCTGGCTCCCCCGTGCTGACGGGCGGCTCGATGGCTGGGGTGCTGGGCCCTCGAGGGGCTGCCTTCTTGCCCCGGCCCAGTCCTCCCCTGGGGCCCGTCTGTGTGGGGGCCAGCCTGTTGTGAGCTCGGCTGCCCGCGGGTCTCATGTGGTTTGCAAATGTAGCTCGGGCTCAGTCACATTTAACGGAGCAGGAGAGGACCATTTCTCCCGAAACCACCTGACTGGCCCCAGGCCAAGCGCAGAAAACCATGGACATCATTCTCTCCCCTTTTAAAGCAAGTTTTCTCTTTTATTTATTTTTTTCAGAGAAAATAATTCCAGACCCCATTTTTCTTTATGTGCCTTCCGGGCAGGGACCCCCCGCCCCAGGGTTGTGGAGCCCAGGCTGGGCTGCCAGCCCCAAGAGGCAGATGGGGCCTTCCGCCACCCCTGTTCCTGAGCTGAGGTTGTGCTCCGGCAGCTGCTCCCGAGGGGCAGGGAGTCCAGGGGGCTAGATGCAGGACCCCACAAGTGAGGGTGTGTGGACAAGCAGGCCCTCGGGTCGCTGGGGAGCTGGTCTTGCTGGTTGACCAGCCGGTGACCAGGCTGCACAGAGACCCCTTAGGGGCATGGGGCTCCTTCACAGGCTCACCTCCAGCGGACAGCTGGCACAGCCTCCAGCCCCGCACAAGGCTGGGTGTCTGCCTCCTCTCCTCTCTCGTCCTCCTGCCCCGGCCTCCCCATGTCCAGGCCTTCCTTCCTCCCTCTGACACCTGCCTGGCCCATGTTCTCCAGGGTGCTCACGTTTCCTGTGGCCTTGGTGGCTCAAGTTTCCCACTGGATGGCATGAAGGATGGTCAAGGTCACATGTGTCTGCTTGGCCAAAGGAGAGAAATAAAAACTTCTCCCAGCTGTCAACCAGATCAGGGCAACCAGAAAATCAAGCATGTGTGTGTGGGAGTCTGGTCATGCCCCAGACCTACGGTCCTGCACCAGCTCCTTCCCCTCCCCCAGTGTGCACAGCCTCCTTCCCCTCCCCCCAGTGTGCAAAGCCTCCTTCTCCTCCCCCAGTGTGCACAGCTTCCTTCCCTTCCCCCCAGTGTGCACAGCCTCCTTCCCCTCCCCCCAGGTGTGCACAGCCTCCTTCCCCTCCCCCCAGTGTGCACAGCCTCCTTCCCCTCCCCCAGTGTGCACAGCCTCCTTCCCCTCCCCCCAGGTGTGCACAGCCTCCTTCCCCTCCCCCCAGTGTGCACAGCCTCCTTCCCCTCCCCCCAGGTGTGCACAGGGGCCTGTGAGCCCAGAGCCACTGGCATCTCCTTTTACCCCAAAGGGCTCCATCACCCCAGACGCCCCCTCTTGAGCCCACGGATACATTTCTAGGGGCCAGTTCGTTGGTGGGGTTCCAGTGACTCCGAAGCCCTGCTTGCTCTGTGCGTGTCCAGCAGGGATCAAGGGTCTGTTCCACCTGCCCCTGTTGACGACCTTCCCCTGAGGGAAGGGTGGCAAGTCTGGTCACTCAAGAGGGCCTTGGGAGAGCCATGTGGGCAGAAAGCCTTGGCCTCCTGTGGACAGCTGCTCCAGAGTAACCTGAAGATACCTTGTCTGTGTGTCTGTGCAGTATCTTCAAGCCTTTCCAAACTCCACCCCTTCTAGGCCTCCTGGGCCAGAAAGGCCACCCCTGCACCTGCTTGCTGCCCAGATTCAGGTGTGAGAGAGTAGGCTCATCCCCACCAGTGGGGACCATCATCTCCCAGGGTAGGCACGACCCAGTCTTCTGTCTTCTGACCTAGCCTCCAGCTCCTGCCACCCGACTGGCACGAATAACCATGCCACCCATGGGGTTCCCACGAGAGAATCCTGGGAAAAGTCAGGCACCCCATTTTCCCATCCTCAATCAGTACTCTGACCCCTGGCTTCTTGGGACCACCTTCCTATCCCCAGGTGGCTGTTGGGGCCCTGGCCTGGCCTGGCGGGGCTGTCCTGGTCAACATGGGTGGGACTCTAGCCACAAAGCCTGTACCCTGGGCTAGGAGCCCAGTGGGCAGTTGGCCTTGAGAAGGTCCCCTGACTGGTGGGGAGGGCGGCTGTCACCGAGGGCTGGCCGTGGGGACAAGGTGCACATTTGCAGGGAGAGGGTGGTCCTTGCAGAATGCCCGTTGTGCAGCCAGCCCAGGGGATAGTGAGAAGAGGACAGGGCAGAGCTGGGCCTTGGGCATGGGTGGACACCGGCAGGGGGGCTGGCCAGGGCGGGGGGCACACGGACGTGTACGGAGCGGGGTCCTTGTGGGCAGGGGGCTCCCGGGGGAGGGGCCGTGACAGGCTCAGAAAGGAGGGCAGTGTGGGTGCTCAGTGCTGGCACCTGCGTGCCAGGGGCCCAGAGGGGCTGGTCCCGCCCCGAACTTGATCCATGGGGAAACTGAGGCCCGAGAGGGAGGGCATTTGCCTGCAGCCACAGAGCCGTGCGGAGCACACAGCGAGGCCCCTGCTCTCAGCACACTCCCCAAGACCGGCCTGCCTCTGCTTCTCCCCAGGGGCGTCTCCGAGCGAGTGGGCAGTGCCTCTGGGGCCCCCACCGACCTCAGCAGCAGGACAGCTGGGCGCGACCCGCCAGGCGTGCCGCGAAGTGCCCTCCCAAGGAGCCAAGCTGTGCAGAGCAGGCTCCGGGTCACTCGCCCCGAGCAAGGAAAGCAAACACGGGAAACGGGAAGCAGTTGAAAGTGAGAAGCATCAGCAAGTGAGAGCTGGCGAGGCCAGGGCCTCCAGGAGCGGCATCGCGCGCAGAGCGTGGCCGGCCGCGGGGCGTCCTTTCTGCCGTCCGCAGCTGCTCCTTGCGGCCCCCGGCCTGGGGTCTCCCCCGGCCCACCGCCTTGCTCCCACCCCGGCCCTGGGCCAGTCTGCCCGGCCTGCCCTGGGAGGCCCCCGCTGTCTGTGTGGGAAGAGGAGGCAGGACCCCGCACTCCAGCTGCTGGCCTGGGGGGCACCCGGCCTGCCCACAGACCCCCGGCAGCAGGGAGACATAGGCTGAGGGACAGCCAGGACACACGGCTGGAGCGACACTCCCAGTGCCCAAGCCTTGCGTTGGGGCAGCCAGCCCCAGTGCCCAGGTGTCCCCAAGGGCCTCTTCAGGGCACAGCCATTCCCAGCCTGGCAGCTCAGCTCTTTTCCCAGAGAGGCAGGGACGTGGGCCCTGGGGCCAGCCGAGACCCCAGAAAGGGCACGAGCGGCTGGGTGACCCCAGGAAACACAGGAGGCAGTGCCAGCTCAGGGTCCCCCCGCCCATTCTGCCCCCTCCTCCTGCACCCTCCCTGCTGGCCCTAGCTTTCAGGGCCAGGAGGGTAGGGGCTGGTGCTCACGGACAGGACGGGTGGTCTCAGTGGTGTGGTGCCCAGGATGACGTGGGACCCAGTGGGGTGCTAGGGCCTGCGCCCTTTGTCCACAAGGCCCGGCTGGCTGAGGGCCTGGGGCTCCTCTCCCTGCAAAGCCTGGGAGCCCAGGCTTCTGCCCTGCTAAGCCAGGACCACCGGGCGCTCCTCTGATGCTGGGGGGCCAGAGGGGCCGCTGGGAGATTGGTGGGCTCCGGCCAGCCTGGGCCTGGAAGGCTCACAGCCCCGGCCTCACCTCAAGCCCCGTCCTTAGCAGGGGCCGGCCTCACGGTCCCTCCCGGCCAGCTGTCCCCTCTGGTCTCTACCTCCTGCGAGCAGCAGCCCTGGCCCACCCCCAGACCCCTGCTGACCCTGCTGGCTGCGGGGCCTTCTCTGGGCCTGTGCCCCGCAGTGCCCCCGAGCCCCCCGCGGGCAGGCCAGTCAGCACGGGCACTGCACAGGCCTGCAGGCCGCAGACGGCGGCAGCTTCAGAGTCGCTCTCCATCCTCTTCCTGATGGGGAGGGCAGCGGGGACACCCGCCCCACAGGCACCAGCCAGGAGCCCCGAGTCCCCGGGATGGACAGCAGGGGCCAGGCAGAGGGGTCACCTCGGGCCCTGTCCTTCCACTCAGGGGCTCCCAGGCTCCAGTTCTGGAAGTTTCACGGCCCTCTTCTCACCGGGCAGGTGCGGCCGCGGAGGGCAGGCGTGAGCCCTCGCCCGGAGGACAGTGGGGGGCGGGACAAGCGCCGTGGATGGCGCCAACCTGGCCGGGGTCCTGGGAGCACCAGCTCACGGGCTCACTCTGAGGGCCGGGGCCTCCAGGGACAGCCCCCACACAGGGCTTCCAGGTTGAACATGCTTGTTGGCGGCCTGTTTTCCGTCCAGGCAAGTGCGCAGACGTGGCCAAAGCCCTCCTGCCCGGGGCCAGGGAGTTGGCACAGGCTCCCGCCAGGCAGCCCAGAGCACGGGGCCCCAGAGGCAGGGTATCCAGGCTCTGGCCTGAGCCCCCTGAAAACAGAGCCAGGGCCGCCCTGCCACTTCCGGGGTGGAGCTCCTGCGGAGTCTCAGGGCGGCACTAGCCCCCGGCCCTTGGCCCCCACCCTGGCCAGGCCTGACCCGGGCACTGGGCACCGGGGCCCTCACCCTCCCCGAGCCAGCAGGCCTCCCTCTTGGGGTGCGGGGGGTGGGGCGTGGGGGTGGTACCCAGCAGCGCCCAGGTTTTCTGCTCAGTCTGTGGGGTCCAGCACTTTCTCCGGGACTACACACCTGAGAGCTGGGGTGGGAAGCTTCCCTGTTAACCGGAGGCTCTCAGGGATGCTTCAGCTGGAATGCTTACAGCTTGGGAGACTGTACTGGGGGGTCAGGGGTGCTGCACACTCAGGGCCCGTCAGGCGGGACCGCCGCCGGGTTCACGGGCCTCCAGTTCAGGACCCGTGGTGGCTCTGCCCGCAGGGAGCGTGCGGTCTCCCTGGGTGGAGGCCAGGCCAGCTGGCCGGGACGCCCAAGGACGGCACAGCGCTGGGCGGCAGCGTGCGCACCCTTCCTGGGGCTCCAGGCACGGTTTGGGGGCCAGCGTTCCCCAGCCTCGGTTCTGTGGCCACCACTGCTGTTGACAAGGCCAGGAGAGCTGGCCTGGAGTTGGACAGGAAGGGCTGAGAGCAGTGACCGCCGAGCCTAGAGGCTTGGTCCTGGCCCAGCACAGCCAGGCTGGGCCTCCAGGCTGGGGCCGCTGGGATCTCCCGGCCCCAGGTCCTCCTCACGTGCCCTAATCCTCCCCCAAACCCTCCCACGAGGGCCCCCCTGCCCTTCTGTTAGGTCTGGGGGGGGTGCTGATGCTCCATCGCGGGGGTGTGGGGCTGTGGAGCCCTATTTCAAGAGCTGATGGAGGGTCCTGGGGGCCTTCAGCAGGGGACGAGCAGGCGCCAGGGTCCCAGGGCACCCCCCCCCCCACCAGCTGCCTGCCCCAAGCAGGTGAGACCGGGGCTGGGTGGGGGTGTGGGCAGAAGTCAGGCCAGTTGGGCCCCAGGGTGTGGCTTTCAGCGGGGACAGACCCTTCCCTAGGAGGCTGGCCCTGGGGGCCCCAGAGAAACCCACAGCTTCAGCCTCCGTCTGTCCAGAGGTCTCCTCCAACTGAGGGGCAGAGTTAACCCTGGGCCAGCCCGTGGGCTGAGCTTGCGGGCCTCTCCCCAGCACCTGCCTGGAGCCCAGGAGTGTGCGGTGCCCACCAGGAAGCGGCCGCCCTGCCAAGGGTGCCCGGTCAGAGCATATCTGAAATGGCCTGCTGTCTGCTGGAAGCCCCCAGATGGGGCACACCGCCAGCGTCCCCAAGGCACCCCTGAAACGCTGCCTCAATAAGGCGTCACTGAAACGCTCCTGAGAGGGGCCATGGCGGGCGGGGGGCAGGGGTCCTTCTGTGAAGTGACTCATCTCGGGGTGCCCATGTGCTGTGGGTGCAGGGTAGGGGTCACCTGCCGGGACTTCTCAGAGTGGCCACCCAGGCTCTCGGCACACCGCCGGGCGGGGGGGCGGTGCTGGGTGGGTCTGGGGGTCCGTGGTTTGGACAGAGGGTCAGAGAGCCTTCTGGAGCCGCCAGCAAGCAGAGCGTAGGTTGGGGGCGGGAGCCTGGCCCAGGGCGCTGACCGCGGAGCTGCAGCCATGATGAATGGCTTCCCTGGAGCCAGGCGGCTGTGCCAGATCCCTCAGCCTCGGGGTGCAGTCTCGCTGCTCTTGAGGCCCCGGGGCCCTGGCACAGGACGTTTGTGCAGGCCTTGGTTTCCCGGGCGCTGCTCCCAGGGAGGACTGCACGTGTGGGGCTGGCTCTGGGGGACAAGGGGAGTCCTGCAGGCCCTGCCAACCCCGGGGCAGGCGGCTCAGTGTCCAGCAGGAGGGCACAGCCTGGGAGCCCTGGGGACCACGGGACCCACGCCCGGTCTGAGCATGGAGGTGCGGTGTCCTCCCGGGCTGAGCATCCCAGCCCGGCGGACCCCACAGCGGGCAGGGGCTCCTGGGTGCCTGTGGAAGGAGGCCCAGGGAGGGGGCCTGGGCTCGTGAGGCCGCGTACCCTGTTGTGTGGCACGTCAGACACGTTCCTCTCCCAGCTCGGGCCTCAAAGCCCGCAGGACGGGGGTGTGGGGAGAGGCAGAGCGCCTGGGAGCTGCTCTGTCCTTGGGGCCTTCCTGCTCACTCACAGCCCCTCAACAAGTGACTCCCATCCCTGGCAAGCTTCGTTGGGGGGGTGGTCCCTGTCCAACCAGGCTCACCGTCCTATGCCTGGAAAGCAGCGCATCACAGCCAAGCTCTCTGGGGCAGACTCCACACCTCCTGCTTGTTTAGGGAAGGAGACCCCCACTGGTCTGTCCTCCAGGAAGCCTCCTGGGTCCTCTGTTCAGGAGACCCACCCACCCACCTCCACTCCGTGCGCGCCTCTGCCACCCAGCAGAAGCCAAAGCTGCAGATGCCGTGGTTCCCACTGCTGGAGGGGCCGGTCCCCAGGAGGACCCACGAGCCCCGGGGAAGCTGAAGCCAAGGGTGGGCCACCTGTGTTGGGCAGCTGTGAAGCTCTCCGTAGTAGGGGCTTGCTGGTCTACAAGGATCCATGGTTTGGACTCTGAGACGGTTCCCCCTAGGCGGGGCCTTTGCCGGCCAGAGGGGAAAGAAACTCCTTTCTCCTGGGCGACGCTGAGTTTGGGTAGGCCAGCCGCCTGCGTCCTTGGCTCCCCGGGACCCTGGGTTCCTGGCGGGGAGGACGCGGGCTGGTCTGGCCTGGGAGCCTCCCAGAGCGCCAGGCCTCCAGCCCTGCCTAATTGCTCTTTCTAAGAAATCCCTCAAAGCCTTTTGCAGGGAGAAAAGGCCAGAGGAGTGGCCTGGCCTCTTCCAGGTGGCCGTGGGGAACGTGGCTATAGGGACAGCAGAGCGACACCAGCTCAGAGCCAGACCCAGAAACGAGTCCCCAGGCCGGCCCTCAGCTCAGGGCCCGACTCCACTCTGCCCCTCCTCCTCGCCCCGCTCTTGCTGCACTGCACCCCACCCAGGCCAAGTGGGGCCATAGGCCTGCAGAAGTGGGGGTGGGGGGACAGCCTGCCCACCAGCCGCCTGGGGGCTTCGCTTGGGGGCTGCCTGTGGGACCAGAGGGTACCATGAGTGGGCCTGAGTGGAGCCCCACAAGCCTGTCTGGGAACACAGGGCCTGGAGTGTCAGGACACCCCCCAGGGCCAGGAACGCAGGGCTGGAGCCAGAACCTCTGGGAGCCCAGAAAGCTGAGAGGGCCCCCCTCTGGGGCCATGTTCTGTGCCCCTGGCCTGGACCCCAGCTAGGCCAGCGGTGTCCAGACTCAAGGATGCAGTGTGGACTCGCCCTCCTGCTGACCGCCCAGAGCCCCCCTCCTCCCCCTTCTCCCCTCCCCTCCTCCTCCCCCTCCTCCTTCTCCCCTTCCTCCTCTCCCTCCTCCCCCTCCTCTCTCTCCAGCCTTTTCATTCTGGTCACCCCCTCCCCCCACCTTGACGCGGGCAGTCTGCACACGGGCCTCCACTGCCCAACTCAAATGCTGGCTACCCAGAGTCCCACTGCTTCCAGCGGAGGGACTCTGAGGTCCCCACTGTTGGAGACTGGCTGAGGGGAGGACCCACTGCTTTCTCTGTGTAGGGGGTGGCCTCACAGATACTGCCGTGTCAGGCCAGTGGAGAGCCTGGAGCCCATCTAGGACTCTCCCCTGGGCAGACCCAGGGCTGCCAGGAGGAGACTTATGGCCCCGGGCAGCTGGGTGGGGCTCCCAGGCCTCTCAGACTCAGGCCAGAGGTGCCCACCCTCAGGTGGCAGGCGAGGCCAGGCCCACACCCGGGAGACGCCCACAGCCAAGGCTTCGACCCAGGAAGCCGCAGGGAGGGAAGCTGGTGGGGGCGGAGGACCCAGGCCACCACCAGCCACGCAGGCTCCAGGGTGGCAGGAAGAGAGGCTGCTGCAGCTGCAGGAGGGTCCCGTGCCCCCGCAGATGGAGTGTGCCGGCCGGCGGGGCCACAGGCCCCGGGCGCTGGGGGTGAGGCCGTCGGGGGCCGTGGCGCTGGGCTCCCCACTGGCGGAACACCCCCGCCACACCCCAGCCCAGGCTCCACCCCAGTCCCGCTCTGCGGTGGGCCCGCAACCCAGCAGGGCCCATCTCCCTGCACCCCCCCCGCCACTGACCGCCCCATCTATGCGGCCCCGGCCGGGAAGACTGTCCCTGGTCCACGACGCCGGCTGTTTCTCAAGGACAGGTATTTCCGGCCCGGCCCGGCCCGCAGAGGCCTTTTCGGGGCCGCTTCCCTTCCTTGCTAATCCTGTTTCCTGTGTTTATCCCGCTGGGCCCAGAAGGAAGCCGCCTTGGAGGCCACGGGAGGGACAGTCCCGTGGGGTCCCGGGCCGTGGGGAGGGGCTGGCATGGGTCCCATCGGGGGTCTCCGGGCAGGGCTGGTGGGCCAGGAGGGGTGTGGGTCTGTGGACACGCTGAGAGGGGGCAGGAGATGAGGGGCAGGGCAGAACAGCAGGGAGAGCCTGCCCCCCACCCCCGGGGATCAGGGACCGAGGACGGGGTCGGGGGAGGAGGGTGCCGCAGGCCGGGCAAGGAGAGCGGCCGGCCTGGCACGGGGGCTGGGGTTGCCCGCCAGAGCGGTGGGTGGCCAGCCAGGTGCGAGGGCGCCAGCCGAGATGGGAGCCGTCTGGTTACTGTTCCCGGGCTGGCCACTCTGGTGCCTGAACATCAGGGTCTCCGGCCTGAGTGGCACCTGAGTCCCTAGAGTTTGCTCAGTCAGTCCCCCGACCCCAGAGCCGCAGAATCCGCACAGGACAGACAGGCGGCAGGAGCTGGGGGCTCTCGTGGTCCCAGCGGGGGACCCAGTCCCGGGCCTGCCTGTGGGGAAGGCTTTCCTGTTCCCCATTAGAGCAGCAGAGACATCCTGGGGATGGGTGCTCCAGGCCCCTCAGGGCGAGTGAGGGTCTTGTCCCTGGTAGGGGATGCGATCGTGTCTGATGGAGGAGGTAACTCCACTCAGAAGGCGTCTGGACCTCTTACCTGCTCCAGGATCCAGGGTCGCCAGAAGGAGTGTCAGGGCCTGAGGACCTGCAGCCCTGGGCAGGCAGATCCCTGGGGGCCATCCCGCCCAGGTGGGGGCCCTCCTTACTAGGGCTCAAGCTCAGGACTGGAGGGTCCATGCCAGCCCACAGCCCCTGGGGATGCCCCCTCCCCAGGCAGAGGCCAAAGGGCCGGGATCCTAGGGCAAGCTGGGGTCCTCGGACAGATAATGCTGCATTATTGTCCAGCTGAAGCCCTCATCAGTGGCAACCTTGGCCTGGAAAAACAGGTCTGCCAGGAAAGTGGCCGGGGCACTGGGGCCCAGCAGGGAGGCCTGAGCTCCAGGAAGGTGCGGCCGGCCCGCCTGGAGGACGAGGCAAAGCCCGAGCTGTGGCTGCACGAGGCTGGCCCAGCTCTGCGACGTCACCAGACACGGCCCTGGAGGGGTGTGTGGGTCGGGGGATACCCTGCTTCCTCCGGTACTAACGTCCAGAGGGGGACACGGATCCTGTGACCCCCACGGAGGTCCCAGGGACACGCTGCTGCTGGGGGGAGGCCACTCGGGCCATCCCAGCCCCCGTGCACGCGCGCTAAGTCTCTGCCTCTCTGACCCCGTGGACTGCAGCCCGCCAGGCTCCTCTGCACATGGGATTCTCCAGACAAGAATACTGGAGCGGGCTGCTATCCCCTTCTCCAGGGGATCTTCCCGACCTGGGGATCGAACCCGCGTCTCTGACGTCTCCTGCATTGGCAGGCAGGTCCTTTACCGCCGCGCCACCTGGGGACCCCACAGACAGGCGGACAGTAGGCCACCCCGAGGGCAACAGTGGGGTCCAGGGTACCCTTCTCGGAGGCAACACGGAGCTGACCCCTGGGCCATGCCCAGAAGCTGGGCGTGGGGGGCTGTGCGCCCACGGAAGGCTCTGCCATGGGGGCGGGCATCTCGGGAGGCACACCCTTACCCCTGGGTTGGCCAGAGACAGGGCAGGGTGGAGACACGATCAGCCCAGGAGTGGATCCTGAGTGTCTGGGCGGGCGGGCCACAGCAAGGCCCTGGAGGTGGGCCGGCAGAGTCCCGATCCTGCGTCCTGGGGCCCCGGGGGGCTGGGGGGTCCACAGCCACTGCCTGTGCGGACTCTGGCTCTGCAGCTGGATCATAGGCCGTCAGGGCAGGTCAGAGCCCCTGGGGAAGCCCCTGGGTGCTTCTGAGCGTGTGGCCGGGACACCGTCTGCCGCGGCCCGCCGGGGGGTACTGCTCCAGTCGTCCACCCCCTTCCTGCGCCAGGAGGTGGGAGAAGGGGCCCAGCCAGGGAGGGAGGCATGGAAGGACCCTGCCGAGCAGACCTCGCCCACCAGCCGAGGAGGAGGGACCCTGGGCTGCCTGGGAGACGTCGAGACGAAGAGGCCACCAGCACCAGAGGGACCAGCATGAGCTGGCTGGGGTTGGGGGTTGGCGGAGCACGACTGGGCTTGGGGGGCGGGGAGGGGGGAGCAGAGCCCCTCTCCTGGGAAGGCATGTGGCTTCCATCAACCCCAGCCTTGCGGGGTCAGCCGATGGAGGCAGGGGGCTTAAGGATTTCCCCTCACCCCTCTCGAGGGACTCTGACACGCCCCCCGCCAGAGTCCGGGGTTCCTGCCTGCCTGGCGGCTCCCCTCCACCGGACCCATCTCCAGCCTCCCCCAAGCACAGTCTGATCTGAAGGGGGCTCCACGGGGATGAGGGAAGCCCCTCCTCTGTGCTGAGACCCCCTGGAAGGGAGGGGCTGCTACACTCCCGGTTCACACCGTGGGGGACTGTGTGTCCTGAGGACCCTGGCCCTGAGGGCAGTGGACGTGCGTGACCACCACCCCTCCTCCCGCCCCCGGACAGCGTCCAGCCTCTGGTTCCTCAGGGCCCCTGCCAGCAGCTCACGGGGCCTGGGGTGCCCGTGGCCCCCTCTTTCTCCCTAGTGACTCCCCATCACAGGGACCTGGTCTGCTTGTCTCTGGGCCGCACCCCCTGACCCAAGGCCCAGGGAACGGGCTCCTGGGGCCCAGGCCCCCCAGGTGCAGGCCTGCTCCCCCACTGGGGTGGAATGGCCAGCATGTGGGCCGTCCTTCCTGAGTGTCCCTCCCTGGAGGCCTGCAGCGCCCAGGAGGCCATGCGGAGGTGGGTGGCCTGGGCGTCCTGGCCACCGCCCTCTTATCAGCGTCCTCCGTTTAGACTGAGGCCTGCTGGCCGGCCTGGAAAGCTCAAGACCAGCCTCCTGGGAGCCTCATCCTGTGGCCGGGGCTCAGCATTCATGTGCTGAGCACTGTGACCCCCAGGCTCTGCTCCCAGGAGATCAGGGGTCGTGCTGTGTTCCTGAAAGCTTCAGCCCACGCGAGAACCACGGGCAGGGCCCAGCCTGCGGCTGGAGTGAGGGTCCTGCCCAGGCCACACCTGGGGCTCCCCTTAGGACTGTGAGGCCGGCCTGCTGGGCCCAGGGGCTGAGGGGTCTCTGTGCCCAGAAGGAGGGTCCCTGGTTTCAGGGAAGGGAGAGGGGGCGGGGCCTCACCTGGAAAGAGCTGCCTTCTTTTCAGGCCTCTGGGCTGCCCCGGCAGAGAAACCAGGAAGGAAGGCCCGGCTTGGGGGCTGGTTGGGAGGGGGGCAGGGGTCCCCCCCGCCGTACCCCCCCAAACACCCCACCTCAGAGGCCAAAGTGGGTGTCATGAGGTCCGCTGACCTCACGGGGGCGCAGGAGACAACAACATTTCAGCTGTTCGCAGGACAAGGACACGTGTGGGCTGAGATTTTGGGGGCTGAGCCGGTTTGTGGGGACCCCCCAGCTCCCTCCCCAGTGTGGGGACCCTTGCCTACTCCTCCCAGCTGCTCCCCAAACCCGGGGTTTCCTGACAAGCATCTCCCCCGCCCCCCAGCGCCCTGCAGCCTCTGACCACATCCCCCCCACCCTCCCCTGCACAGGGCCAGGCCTCTGGGGCGGGTCGTGGAGGCCCCTCCCGAGGCCGAGCAGGAACTGAGACCCCGGGCCACGCGGCTCCACCCAGTCTGTGCCTGTGGAAGGGGGCTCCAGGGGCACCAATGGGGTGGAGGTTGGGGGCAGGAAGGAGGGACTGGGCAGCTCTGGAAAGGCCTGAGAGGGGGCTGGGGTGCGGCCGCAGCAGGAGCCTGGGAGAGGCAGCGTGGGAGAGGCTGGGTGGGGAGGCCCGAGTGCTGAAGGCCCGGGCCGGGGGCCGGGGGGTTGCTGGGCCAGGACAGTGTAGCCAGAGCAGGACAGGAAGGCGGGGGGCAGGGGGCACTCTTGGGCCCCCAGCTCAGCTCTGTCAGGCGGGTCCCGAGGACGCTCCCTCGGCCCTGGGGGGCTCCCAGAGTCTCCTGGCCTGCTAGGGACATGGGCACAGCTCACCCTCATTCCCAAGCTTGTCAGACTCAGCTGCCCTCTGCGGACCCTCGCAGCAGGAGGCCTCCCCAGCCCCTAAGCTGACATCCCGCCTCCCTCCAGGGAAGGACTGGGCTCTGGACCTGGGGCTCCATTTCTTTGGGGGTCTCCCCAGAGGCCATTGGACACACGTTGGGTGGGGCCCACGGGGTGGGTGCCCCTTCTACCTTGATGCTGGGACCTGGGCCGCGGGGTGGGGAGGGGCGCAGCGGCTGGGGCCCCTCCCCACTTGAGGGGCAGGAGGGCGGTCCTCCAGCAGGTGCTGGGGAGCCATAGAAGGTTCCTGAGCAAGGGCGAGCCCTGACCCAGGGAGGCCCAGTGGGGGAGCTCCATGGACCTGGGCCACACCCAGCCCACCTGCAGGCTGGTGGCCTGGGGTGTGAGCAGGAGCCCCAGCCCACCTCCACCCTTCTCAGCACGTCCTGGGGTCCTGAAGCAGATACTGTCTCAGCCCAGTGGGGTCTGCCCTGACGGTCACACCGGCTCCGCCTGCCAGCACCCTTCCCAGCCCAGCACGGCCCAGGAGGAGGGCACGGCAGAGGGGGCGGGCTGGAGGGCTCTGGAAGTGCCAGGCCAGCCCCGACTCCCATCGCGGGATCGAGGGCTGGTTCCCAGGGCTGGTGTGCTCCCTGCGCCCTCCCACCTCTCCTCCCCCGGCCTCAGTTTCCCCATCTGCTCGCGGGTCCCGACCAGGTCTTGGCCTGTCTGTGGTCTGGGGGCCGCCTGGAGCTGGGGAGGCCCCAGGGGGCATCCCTGCAGTGGGAGGGGAGGTCGTGGAGGGGCAGGAGATGGGCTCTCGCCCAACACCCCCCGCGACATGCTCCCCAGCCCATCGCTGTCACTCAACTTGACGACAGGCGGCCAGGCTTGGTCCCAGGCCGCACGGGGAGTGGGCAGCCCCCAGTCCCTTCCCCTCGGGAGAGAACTGCGGGGGGGTGGGACCAAGACCCGGGGCTGGGGCCGGGGTGTGTCCTGGAAGGGACCTGATGTGTGTGGGCGAGCCACCTTGGCAGGCTGCCCTGCTCGCCACAAGGCTGGACATAGGGCCTTTTCGTGGAAGGGATGGAAAGTTGCCTTTTTTATAACATTTGTTTTTCCCCAACCTTTGCTTCCTGGCTTGTGCAACGCCCCCTCCCCTCCCGCGGCCTTCACCTGGGCCCGGGGTGACGGCTCGCAGGTGCCCCCACTCCATTCTGGCGCCCAGCCGCCCGCCTCGGGCAGGTCGATGGGCGCTCTGAGCCCCGGGGGGCTGCGGGGGGGCTGCAGGCACCTGCCCCATCAGTCAGCTGCGGCCGCTCCATGCAGGCTCGGCAGGGCCGGGCCGGGGCTGGGCAGGTGGGTGCGTGTCTGCGGGCTGGGTGGGCAGGCGCGCCCCGAGGTTGGAGTCACGTGGAGGTGCGCAAGCCTGGGTGTGCTCAGGTGGTTTTAGGAGGGGCTGTCAGGGTCCCAGTTTCTCAAGCCTCCGTCCTCCTCCTTGACAGGATCTGGCTGGTGGAAACCTGCCCAGAGGCTTGGGAGCCAGAGACGGAGGGGGCGGGGAGGGCGGCTCCGATTGGAAGAGGGGCCGCGGGCAGTGGAGGCCGAAGGTAGCGTGTCTGCTGGCAGCAGGGTCTGTAAGGTGCGGAGAGCCCGTTGCCCCGTCTCTCCCGAACCTTGGCTCCTTCTGCGGGCAGGTGGACACCTAGGTTTGCCCAGCCTTAAGGAGAGTGAGGGGCCACAGTGGAGGCTGGGGTCCTCGGCCTGGAGGCGGGAGAGCCCCTCCTCACTCACCATTGGGCTTCCAGACCATTTTCTTGTCCCCCAAGACCTCCCAGCCTCGAGGCTCATGTCACCCTCGGGGCACAGACCCTGCCTTCCCGGCTGTGCTCCTCCCAACCTCAGGCCTCGCCTCGGCCCTGGGCACTTACCTCCTCCTCACCTCTGCCCTCTGCTCCTCCTCCCGCCTGCGTTCCGGGTGATTCTCATTTGTGCACCCAGCATCCTTCCGGAGCCCGAGCCCTGAGTGCCGAGGCTGGTCCTCCCTCCTTGCCCCAGCCCCCCGGGAGCCCCGCGCTGGCCCCCGCACCTCTGGCCCCTGGTCCCCCCGCCCTCCTGCTCGTCCAGGGCCCAGTGGCCCCCAGCCCGCCTCTGTTTCCTCATGGCAGCACCCAGGTGGCGTCTGCTCTGGCTCAGGGGTGTGGGTCTGCTGCAGACGCCCTCAGCCGCCCTGCGCTCTGTGGTGCTGACCTAGCTGATCAAGGACCCCCTGACTTGGGACCTCTTTGCCCATTTGGGCCACACCACACCCCTGTCTGGGGCAACCCAGTCTTTTCCTCTATCTGCGATGTTTCAGATGCCACAGCTGACCGAGATCGTGCAGCACTGGCCCGTCTGACTGAGCGCGCTGCCCTCGAGGTCCATCGGGGGCCATGGCTTCTACGCAGGCCGCCACCTCGAGGGGCCCTACGAGCGAGCTGGCAGGAGTACTCTTCTCTCTGCTCCAGTGGTAACACTCCACACTCCAGTCTCCATCCTCAGTACTCCACGCTCCAGCATTAACACTCCATGTGTTCAGTTCAGTTCAGTCGCTCAGTCATGTCTGACTCTTTGTGACTCCATGAATCGCAGCACACCAGGCCTCCCTGTCCATCACCAACTCTCGGAATTTACTCAAACTCATGTCCATCTAGTCGGTGATGTCATCCAGCCATCTCATCCTCTGTCGTCCCCTTCTCCTCCTGCCCCCAATACTTCCCAGCATCAGGGTCTTTTCCAATGAGTCAGATCTTCGCATCAGGTGGCCAAAGTATTGGAGTTTCAGCTTCAACATCAGTCCTTCCAATGAACACCCAGGACTGATCTCCTGTAGGATAGACTGGTTGGATCTCCTTGCAGTCCAAGGGACTCTCAAGAGTCTCCAACAC
>JADEYB020000033.1:70237110-70269959 GCA_015832495.2 Alces alces
TTTCTGAATGTTGAGCTTTAAGCCAACTTTTTCACTCTCCTCTTTCACTTTCATTAAGAGGCTTTTTAGTTCCTCTTCACTTTCTGCCATAAGGGTGGTGTCATCTGCATATCTGAGGTTATTGATATTTCTCCCAGCAACCTTGATTCCAGCTTGTGCTTCTTCCAGCCCAGCGTCTCTCATGATATGTACACTGCATGTAAGTTAAATAAGCAGGGTGACAACATACAGCCTTGACGGACTCCTTTACTCCAGCATTAATACCTGACACTCCGCTCTCTACCCTCAGCACTCCATGCTCCAGCGTTAACACTCCACACTCTATTCCCCATGCTCCACACTCCATTATTAAGCGTCCAGGCCCCATTTCTTGTTCTCCATGCTCCTACTCCACTGAGTATTCCAGTCTCCGTATCTCACACCCCATTGCTAATACTCTGCACCCCATTTTCCATGCTTTTATTCTCCGTAACTCGTAATCTGTACCCTACGCTCCGTTGTTAACACTCTACAGTCCATTCCTTATCACTTATTCTCCATTCTCCGTGCCCAAGTCCACGATGGGTGCTCCATTCTCCGTGCTCCCTGATTAACAGTCCCTGCTCCGACTCTCATTCTCCACATGCTCCTCCCCTCGGTTCTGCATCCCAGTGCTTCACGCCCCACCACACGCTCAGCCCTGCATTCTCTGCACCCCAGTATTAAGACTCCACTCTCGATGCCCTCTTCTTCATGCTCCGTATTCCATTCAAGCCTGCACTCTCCATCTCTGTCAACAGAGCTCTGCAATCCATACTCCATTCTTGATGTTTCATTCTCCGTCCCTTATCCCCGTACTCCATACTCCACTAACACCCTACACTCCTTACCCCCACACTCTGTATTCCATCCTCCACGATTATTGCTCCACGCTTCACTTCCTGTTCTCCATACTCCGTACTCCATTCTTGATGCTCTCTTCCCCACCCTCATTCTCCGTTATCGATGCCCCACACCCTCCTCCGTCTTCACGCCCCTCTGGGCCGGTCTCTGTCCTTTCTCTCCTGGAAGGCTCTTCCGTTCCTTCCTTTTCTGACTCCAGGGCCTCCCCAGACTCCCACCCACCCGCCCGTGGTCTGGACCTCCGGCTTCCCTGTGGCCCGACCCCAGCCCATCTCTGCCTTCCCTCCACTGCTGAGCTTAGCTCTCCCTGCTCCTCCAAAAGCCTCCGTCCGAGGGAGAGCAGTTCAGGGCCTCTCACCTGCATCAGGAGTCCCCATAATGGGATGAGAGCCCCTGAGAAAGGGCCCCCACCGAGCCTCCTCTCCCCTCCACAAGAGAGGGCTCAGCTAAAAGGTGCCATCTGTGAACTGGAAAGGGGACCCTGACCAGTCTCCCTACACCAGCCTTGGACTCGTGGCCTCCAGTTTTGTGAGAAATAAATCCCGTCTGTTTAGGCTGCCCTCTGTGTGACCTTCAGCTGCAGCAGCCCCGAACTGAGACCACCCCCTTCCCTAAGTTGCCTGCACCCCTCACCTGGGCGGTCCGAGGCCCGGAGCACACCCTTCTGAGGCCGGGGCTGCCGACCCTGTCCCTTCATGGTTCCCCTTGGGCCGGGAGGACCAGTAGGCACCCCCGCTCACCCGAGCCCTGCACGCATCCCGCCAAGGGCATGCTGGGCGGCAGCCCTGTCTCCTCCTGCTGAGCAGGGCTTTTCCACTGGCCAGCTGCTGGCTGGACATCAGGACACTGAGGCCCCGGGGTCACCCGGGCCCTGTCATTCATGCCCCAGGGACAGAGCCCCAGCCCTGGGCAGGCTCTGGGCGGGGTGGCGAGGGGGCGGTGGGCCGCTGCTTCTACCCCTCGGTTCAGGGATAGGCGCATTTCCTGACGAAGGCCTTTGATACTCACCAAGGACCCCCTCTAGCTGGGCTGTGGGCAGAACATTCAACTCCTGTCCAGCGGGCGCTGCGCCCGCATCAGGGCATGCAGGGCCGTCTCCCGCTCCAGGCCACGCTGCTCCCCGCTGGGGCTTCCACACCACCCTGGACGCGGCCACGGAAACCCCTGGGGGAGGCTGTGCTGTCTGCAGAGCCAAGCCCTGCCAGGCCCCATGAGACCGACCTCACAGGGAAGTGACGTGCGTTCTGAAGGGTCCAAACGTGTCCCCAACGGCAGGGCCCCTAGAAGCCGCTCCGCGGTCAGACCTTGAGTTCCACAGGGCTCGTGTCATGCCCTCCTGCTCATCCTTCCCGGCGTGATCGCTCACAGGCGGTTAGTGATCAGTCACACCATCACTGCTCTTGTTGGTCATTTAGTTGCTCACTCGTGTCTGACTCTGTGACCCCATGGACTGTACCCGCCAGGCTCCTGTGCCCATGGGATTCTCCAGGCAAGAATACTGGATTGGGTTGGCAACTCCTTCTCCAGGGGATCTTGCCGACCCAGGGATTGAACCCACGTCTCATTATGTCTCCTGCGTTGGCAGGCGGGTTCTTTATCTCTAGCGCCATCTGGGATTCATGCCCCATGCCCCTCCCCTTGGTAGCCTCAGATCTGTTCCCTGTGTCTGAGTTTCTGACTCTGTTTCATGGAGAGGTTCTTTTCTGCCATATTTTGGGTTCCACATACAGGTGATGTCCCTGCTTGTCTTTGTCTGACTTACTTGGCTTAGTCTGATCATCTCTAGGTCCAGCCACATTGTTGCAAATGGCGCTGCTTCTTTCCTTTTTATGGCTGAGTAATATTCCCTTGTATCAATACGCTGCATCTTCTTTACCCAGTCTTCCGTTGATTGACACTGAGGTGGCTTCCGTGTTTTGGCTGTTGTAAATAGTGCCGCTATTGGGGTGCTTGTGTCTTTTCGAGCTAGAGTTTTCTCTGGATACACGCCCAGGAGTGGGATTGCTGGATCACGTGGTAACTCTACTGTTAGTTTTCTAAGGAGTTTTCACACTGTTCTCCACAGTGGCTGCATCAACTTACATTCCAATGTGCAGCTCCTCTTTTAAAAACAAATTTGTTAAACCTTTGCCTGAGATGGACACGCCCGCAGCGCTGTGTGTCTGTTCACTCTCGGCCGCGCGCGGGCTCTCCCCTCCAGTTGCGGGGAGCGGGGGCCGCTCTGGAGTAGCCGAGCACATCTTGCGGCGGCGTCTCTCGGTGCGGGGCATGGGCCCCAGGCGCGGGGGCTGCAGCAGCGGCGGCGCGGGCTCGGTAGTTGCCACCTGCTGGCTCGGGGGCGCTTGGGCGTCAGGAGGGCTGCCGCAGAGGCCCGTGAGTTTGGGCTCAGGCCCTGGGACGTGCAGGCTTCTGCCGCCGTGGTGTGCAGGCCCAGCTGTCCTGGCGTGTGGGGTCTTCCTGGACCAGAGATCGAACCAGATCCCCTGCTTTGGTAGGTGGTTTCTTTTCCACTCTCCCACCAGGGGAGCACCAAAGGGCAGTTTCACAAAAAGTCAAATATACATCTACCATATATCTGCCCTAACCAACCCCCTCCATATATACACCCCAACCGCGCCCCCTCCCAAATATATACCCCAACCACTCCCACCTACCATATATATTCCTCAACCACTCCCCACCTCAGTATTTATCCAAGAGGAAAAAAGCATGTCCACACGAAGACTTCTAAGCGGATGTTCATGATACCTTTATTTGGAAAAGTCCCAAACTGGAAACGAATCTCCATCAGCAGAAAAACAGATAAAAGCAAACAGGGGTAACTCTGTGTGACAGATTCCACTAGGCGGTGAGAAGGGGTGAATTAAGGCAGGCGGTAGCAGTAGTAGCAAAAGTCGCTCTGTCGTGTCCGACTCTTCGCAACCCCATAGACTACACAGTCCACAGAATTCTCCAGGCCAAAACAGCGGAGTGGGTAGCCTCTCCCTTCTCCAGGGGATCCTCCCAACCCAGGGATGGAACCCAGGCCTCCCGCATTGCAGGCAGATTCTTTACCGGCTGAGCCACCAGGGCAGCCCAGGGTGGCAGGGACAGTGCGGAATGCAAGTAGCCAAGGAAACAGGAGGACTCCCTGGCTGGTTCCAAGGATAGAAAGCTCTGGAAGACGCGACAGTGAGCGTTTGCAGTGGGGCAGTGGGGGAGGGGCATGAGGACACCTTAGGAGCCTTGGGTGTGTGTGCCACCCAGCTGGGGCTGCGGTTCACACACATACGTGTGGGTGAGTTTGACACGTGTCGCAATCTGTCAGGCTGTGAGTTGCAAACGTCCACAGGCTGCCTGTATCTCGGTGGAGCCGCTCTCGAAAGGGACGGACAAGAAAGAGGCCGAAGGTGTGACGGCCTCACTGCAGAGCCCAGCCACGGCCCTGCGGCTGCACTTGCGTTTGTTTTCAGACCCAGAACCTGCTCTTTGGAGAGGGGGAGGTCCCGCACATCATGGCAAGTGCTACTGTTGGGGTCCCTCGACTGTTCCCCCAAAGTAACCACGGCCATTCGCTCAAGTAGCTGTGTGCTCAGGAAAGGGGACCCCACACTTGTGGGGTGTTAAATACAGATCACCAGTACCCTGATCTTGAAGAGCTGCCATGGGTCCCTGTTAACGAGGAGACCCACGGGGTCAAGAAATAAACAAAGTCAGGTCAACTTCCAGCTACACTGGTCTACTGGGCTCACAGACCCACTCGGTGGCCCTTTTCACGGTCTCTGAATTCATCATTGACATTGAGACGCTTGACAGTTAGTAATCCCAACAATTGGACTATGAGGGCACTCTGAAAAGTCCAGTGAGGAAGGTTAGGGATGGAGTGTGTTTTCTTGGGCTCCAAAATCACTGTGAATAGTGAGAACTGTCATGAAATTAAAAGACAGTTGCTCCTTGGAAGAAAAGCTAAGAAAAACTTAGAAAGCGTATTAAAAAGCAGAGATATCATTTTGCCCACAAAGATCTATATAGTCAAAATTATGGTCTCTCCAGTAGTCATGTATGAATGTGAAAGCTGGTCCATAAAGAAGGCCAAGCACAAAGAATCGATGCTTTTGAATTATGATGCTGGAGAAGACTCTTGAGAGTCCCTTGGACTGCAAGGAGATTAAACCAGTCCATCCTAAAGGAAATCAGTCCTGAATATTCATTAGAAGGACTGATGCTGAAGCTTAAACTCCAATACCTAGGCCACCTGATGCGAAGAGCCAGCTCATAGGAAAAGACCTTGATGCTGGGAAAGATTGAAGGCAAAAGAAGGGGGTGCAGAGCTGAGATAGATAGCATCACCAACTCGATGGATATGAGTTTGAGCAAACTTCGGGAGACAGTGAAGGACAGGGAAGCCTGGCATGCTGCAGTCTATGGGGTCACAAAGAGTTGGACAGGATTTAGAGACTGAACAGCAATAACAACGATCCAGCAGCCCCGCTCCTGGGTAAATATCTGGGCAAAACCATAATTCGGAAAAGCGCATGCATCCCTGTGTTCACAGAAGCACTATTTACAACAGTCAAGACCCGGAAACAGCCCAGATGTCCCCTGGCAGATGAATGAATAAAGAAGATGTGATGTATGGAAATATATATCTATCATTCCACATTGGCTCAGATGGCAAAGAATCTGCCTGTGACGCGGGAGAGCTGGGTTTGGTCCTGGGCTGGGAAGATCCCCTGGAGAAGAGAATGGCAACCCACGCCAGTGTTCTTCCTGGGGAGTTCCATGGACAGAGGAGCCTGGCGGGCTGAGTCCATGCGGTCTCAAAGAGTCACACACACTGAGCGATTCACGCACACGCACACACGCGTGCACACACACACAGTGGAATCTTACTCAGCTGTGAAAAATAAAGCAACGGCATTTGTAGCAACATGGATGGGCCTTGGGGTTATCATACTAAGGAAGTAAGTCAGACAGAGAAAGACAAATAGTCTGTGATATCAGTTAGACTAGATATCTAGTCTAGCAGAATCTAGAAAATGATACAAACAGAAATAGACTCAAAGACATAGAAACAAAAATTGTGGTTACCAAGGGGGAAAGGAAGCGAGCAGGATACACCAGGAGCTTGGGATCAGCAGACACACGCTCCTGTGTATAAACACAGAAACGTCAGGCACCTACTGAACAGCACAGCGAACTATATTCAATATCTCGTGATAACCTGGAGTGGAAAAGAAAACAAAAAGAATATATTCACCTAAATCGCTTTGCTGTACACCAGAAACGGACACAGCACCAAAAATCGATTTTTCGGAAACGGAAACCGCCAGCCTGCGTTGGACGTGCGCGTCCCGCCGGCACTCCCCCAACCCTCACACGCGGGGTCGTCAACCCCCCACCGCTGACACTCAGGGTCTGTCCCTGTCGGTCCCTCCCTCCCCTCTGGTAAGCTCTTGCACGTTGCAGGCTGGGTCGTGCAGTGATGCCAGGCTTGCAGAGGCTTGGAGGCCAGGTAAGGACCCCGGCTCCTCACAGGGAGGGCGGCCACTCCCACGCAGGCTCAGAATGCCTGCCCGGCTCAGGCTGGAGCTCAGCCTCCCAAGGGCATCCATCCAGTCACACCAGCTCCACCATCGGGGCCCCAGGTCTTCCCGAGCAGGGCGGTGGCAGCGGCCCCACACCAAAGGCTTGGACACCTGATGGTCACCCTGGAGCTCACCTCTCTCTGGGAGGCACAAGGGACTGGCTTTCCTGATCAGGTCCCCGGCGTGCGCGCGTTGCCTTCAAGTTTTCACGGTCCTTCCGTCGAGTAACTTAATCACAACCCCGAGTTCTGTTGTCCGCCTGCCATCAGCCCCCTCCTCACCCCGTTTCAAATGCCAGAACCACCGCTCAAGTGATGAGACAGGGCCGAGATGGCATTGGTGGGAGGCCTCACTCACCTCCGTGCTCTGAGCGATATTTCTTCTCCAATTTCCTTCTCCACCATCCAAGGTGCCTTCTGCAAAGATACATGATTTTCATAGCATGAAAAAAAAAATAAACAAACCTCAGCCTCTTTATAAAACACAAGGAAAAGTAGACTTAGGAAGAAAAAATGAAGAGCTTGTGCAGCTGACAACACCGACGGCCTCCTAGGCCTGAGGGCCGCGGAAGTGACCGCACCCATCACGGTGACCGCGGGCCAGCCCGCCCCAGCCCGCGGGGCCTTCGGCGCTCAGTCAGCCCTGCACCGAGTCATCGGCGAGGCCCCGGAGGGGCACGTCCTTCAGGGGAGCCAGCTGCCCTCTCCCACAGCCCATGTTCTTCCTCCAACTCACGTAACCGCTCAGCTGGGCGTTCAGAGGGGCCTCCAGGTGGGACCCCCACTCAGCCCCCTTCCATCGTCCCGAGGAAGAGAGGGAGCCCCTCATTCTGACGGGTGGAAACCGAGCTGCTCGTGGGCTGTCCCCTGGGGACATCCCTTGGCCACGTGCTGGGTCAGGTTCAGGGCTGAAGACTGGAGTAGGGAGCGGGCCGCCTGGGGAGGCCTGGTGCTCTGAGGGTGGGCGACGTCCAGCAGGGAGGACAGGAAGAGGGGCTGGCCAAGCGCAAGGGACACGACGCGTCTGGGGGGCGAGGATGGAGCCAGCGAGAAGGCTGAGGGGGATGGCAGGGAGGTGCCAGCACCAGCTTTGGCCGCCAGGTCCCTGGAGACCCGGGGGACCGCACGTAGAGGAGGATGAGGACAGGAGGGCAGGTGGGGTGGGGCAGAAAGCAGCAATTTGAGGCTCAGATCCACTCAGAGGGATCCAGGTGCTCAGGGCATCGAGACCGCGGGAGGTCCCGCCCCCACACCCAGCCCCTGCCCCGGGGAAGACGTGGCGGCACTTTGGCCACGGGTGAAAGCTCTCCGCGGCTCCCACTGCCCTGGATGTGAGTGTCTGCACACTGGGGGGGCCGGCAGGGTCCACTGGGCAGGAACCTGGCGGCCACATGGAGGTGTGGAGCCCAGACCAGAAGGGGCATAGAGGACGCTGACCCGGAGGGGGTTGGAGTCGCTGGAGAGAAAGATGATGGTGGCCTGAAGTAGGTGCTGGGCACCAGGCGAATCCAGCTGCTGGGCTGTGCTGGGGCGGCTGGTGTGATTTCCGAGCCGGGCAGCCAGTCTGGCCCACAGGCAGAACTTTGCCTCTTAGCCGGGTCCCGGAAGATCTCTGGGGAGCACAGTCAGGAGCCCGCGCGGTGGTCCAGGCACGAGAGGCAAGGAGGGAGACAGCCTCCAAGGGGCCAAGACAGTGGACCGTGCAACGTGCAGGTGTGTCTGGGAGTGGGGGAAGGGGGCCAGAGGGCACAGGGGTCTGTGGGCAGGCCGTGGGCAGGGGCTTCCAGCGGAGAGGAGACACAGGTGAGAAATTATCAGGAGGGCGGGCTCGATAAGATCCGAGACTGATTCAACCTGAGCCCCAGGGAGAGGGCATGAAGGGGGACCCCAGATCCCAGCTGGGGTGACTGGATGGTGCTGCCCCAGGTGCGAGTGAGGGCAGCGGTGGTTCTGGCTCCAAGGAACGTGGAACGGACACGCAGATGAGTCTGCAGCTCAGGAGAGGTGGCCCGAGGGGTGGCTGTCTGCAGGAGGCGGGCACCCCAGCGCTGCCCAGAGGATGCCCAGGACAGAAGTACCCCAGGGACTGAGCCAGGGAGGTTGGGCCTCTGCCCCGGGCCCCCGACACCCTTCCATGGCCTCCCACCCACGCCCTTCCCAGGCTGCCCCATCCATCCACAGAGCTTCCGTGGGAGCCCCTAACCCAGCGGGGGTCTGGTGGGGGCAAGGCACCCATCGACAGGTGGGGAAACTGATGCTCAGGGGGTCAGGGCTCCCCCAGGGCTTGTGGAGGTTTGACTTGGCGACAGAGCTGGACGGCAGGCTTTGGACCCCTCACCCCACTGACAGCTGCCCAGACCCCAGCGTGGCTTCTGTGTGCCGGTGACGGGAGCCGGGCGCAGTCAGCTGAGGCTGGCCTGGAGATGGAGCTCCCAGGGCGGCAGCCCCTCCTCCCCAGGCCCTAAATGCTTCCAGACCCTGCTCTGCATGGCCTTATCTGTGCCTTTGCTCCATCTCATTCATCCTGAGCCCATCTCCCCTTCCTGTGTGCCCGCCCAGGGGGTGGTGCACAGGGGGGCCTCAGGGTAGGCCAGTGAGGCGCTGAGCGGAGCGTGGAGCTGGTGAGGGCATCCCTCTCTGTTCCTTGGGTGCGGCTGGAGGCAAGTCTGCCCCTCCAGGATGGAGCCCCATCCCCACAGCCACACCCGCCACAATCCAGGTGTTGAGTGTAGGTGGGGGTCCCACGGTTCCGCTCCTGGAATGCAAGCTCCTCACAAGAGGAATCTGTTTTGATCACAGCTCTATCTCAGCATCTGGAACAGTGTCTGGTGTCCACTGAGGCTGAGTACAGGGTGAGTGAGTGAGGGAGTGAATGAATGAATGAGTGAGTGAGTGAATGAATGAGTGAATTAATGAATGATGAGTCAATGAGTGAGTGAATGAGTTATCCAATGAATGAATGAGTGAATGAATGAGTGAATGACTGAGTGAATGAGTGAGCAAGCAAGTGAATGAATGACTTAATGAATGAGTGAGTGAATGATAAGTGAGTTAATGAAAGAGTGAGTGAATGAGTGAATGAATGAGTGAGTGAGTGAATGAATGAGTAAAGGAATGTGTGACTGGAGGAATGAGTGACTGAGTGAATGAGTGAGTGAGTGAGTGAATCAGTCAGTGAGTGAGTGAATGAATGAGTGAGTGAATGAGCATGTTAATGAGTGAGCAAGCAAATGAATGAGTGACTCAATGAATGACTGAAGGAGTGACTGAGTGATGGAGTGAGTGAATGAATGACAGAATGAATGAGTGAGTGAATGAATGAGTGAGTGAGTGAGTGAATGAGTGAGCGAATGTGTGACTGAAGAACTGAGTGAGCATGCTAATGAGTGAGCAAGCAATGAATGAGTGACTCAGTGAGTGACTGAGGGAGTGACAGAGGAATGAATGAACCAGAATGAGCCCGGGCCGAGCCTCCCTGCCTCGGCCCCCACCCTCCCTCCTGCTTCCACTGACCAGGCTGAAGAGAGTAGGGCAGGTCTCGCACACACCTGTGCCCCGCGTCCTGGACGCCCTGGTGCTCCTGGGGTGCTGTCCTCACTTCCTCAGGGCCCCGTCTGGGGCTCCCGGATCTCCCCGCGCATTGCCACGGGCTTCCCAGCTGGATGCTCTGTGAGCCGGCCCTGGTCCACCCCAAGCCCTATTGGTCTCCAGGCCTCAGAGCCTCTGTCTGGGACAAGGAGGGCCCGCTGGAGGCTCAGGGGTCTTACCCTCACCTTGTGGTCCAAGGGGTTGAGGGCAGGTCTGGACACATGCGGAGCAGCGTGGGCCCCGCTGCCCTTTCTGGAAGGTGCCTGGCACAGCCCCGGGTCACTTCCCATCATGAGCACGCGTCCTTCCGGGCGGACCCCACCTGGGGGAAGGGGCAGGATGGAGGCTGGGAGCTGGGACCCTCCAGCCTCGAGCTCAGACCCGCTCATCCGGGCCCTGCCTGCAGAAGTGCACACGGACCCAGGCAAAGGCGCTTCCCGGCTCGGCCTTGAGACGCTCACCACCCTGCTGGACTCTCCTTCCTAAAAGTGGCTGTTGGGCTCCACAGACCTGAGCCTTCTCTGCCTGCTCTGGAAGGTGCTGCCGGGGATCAGGGGCTCCTAGAGTGGGTGCAGAGGGCACCCCCGAGGGAGCCCCGGGCTCTTTGATGGCTGAGTGGGCTGGAGTCAGATAGAGGCCCCAGGGCTCCTTGACTTCCATAAAGATCCAGAACCTTCTTTGTTTGGGGCCTGGCGAGGCCCCCTGAGGTCAGACACTGCGTGGCCGGGCCCATGTGCCTTTGGAGGGGGATGAAATCAAAACAGCCTCCCTGTGCTCAGACTCCCCATGAGGCTGGGGGCTGCCAGCCGCCACACCCAACAGGGAATGGCTGAAATGGGATGGAGCCTTCCAGAAAGGAGCCGCCACGTCCTCTTTAGGTGCCAGGTTGCCCGGTTGGAGGGTCCCACCCTCGGCCCCAGACAGGCTGCTCCACCATCTCACATCCAAGGGGCTCCAGGTCCAGGGTCAGTGAGCGTGGAGGGTCCAGGCTGGGGCCTTCCTGCAGAGCTGTGTGCACCCTGGGGAAGGGGGATCTATCTGGGGACCGGCCCACACGCCCCATGTGTGGCCCCAGGGGACGCAGCCAGCCTAGGGTCTGGTGTGGGTTCAGAGCAAACCCTGTGCTGATCCAGGTCTGGGAGGCTCAGGGGTGCTGGTGCCTGCTCTCTGCGTGTGTCTGTGTGTCTGAGTGTTTTCTTTGGGAGCCCGGCATTGACTGTGGCTGCCCGCCAGCTCCACAGGGGCACACGGGGTGGTTGGCAATGTCTTGGGGCCCCCTCGCCTGTACCTCACTTCTGGCTCAGGTTTTTGTCCGCGAGGCCCGTCAGCAAGGGCCACTCTGTGACCAGGAGCCCTGTCCTCTCAGGTCCAGATGGAGACCCTGGTCCTGAGAACCCCGGACCGGCCACTGCCGGCACCACCCGCCTCCGCCTGGGGGACTTGACGGGGTTCTGGGTCCCAGGCGGCCACGGCCAGGCCGCCAGCCCACTGTGAGGCTTCGCTCTGTAGCCTGGCATCCTCTGTGTCCTTGGCCAGGGCCTGGGGCGGCCGCCTGCCTGGCTCCCCAAGGGAAGGTCCTGGGAAAGGGGTGACCTGGGGGGTCAAAGGGTCCAACCCCTTCCAGTAGGCCTCCCAAGTCCCACTGATGGGGCCCAGCTGGGCCCACCACCAACTCCAGGCTGGAAGCAAGAACAGCCTCTGAGGGTGAGGACAGGAGAGAAGCTGGATGCTCTGGGCAGTGGGGGTCAACACGTGACAGGGAGGAGAAGGTGAGTGGGGGGGCGGGACTCCATCTCCCCTGGCCTCTCCCCTACGGCTGGAGTCTGAGCCTTTAGGGGGTGGCTCGAATACAGGAGACACAGGAGACCCTTCTGGATGTAGGACCCACGACAGGAGGGGCAGGGAAGGCACCCTGGGCAGCAAATTTCAGCTCCATAGACAGAAGGGCTGGCCGAGAGCCACGGCCCCTCAATGCAGGAAAGTGCTGAAAGCAAAGGCAGTGAGCATCCCATGGCTGGGAGTGATCAAGCAGAGACCAGCTAGGAGAGCTGTGGAGGCGCGCTCAGGGGGAGTCTCGGCCCTGAGCACCTGGGACCTGCATCACTGCCCTCAAATAGAGGGATCCTGAAATTAAGCCACAGCCGGCAGGTCGGAGGCTCCCACCGCAGCCACAAGGCGGCTTGTTGCTGGAAATGGGCACTGAATTCAGAAGAGCATCCTGAGGGCAAATGCTGACTCCCACCGAGCCTGCGTGCCCCGTGCCGGGCTGCCTTCCCGTCCGGATGCTCTGCAGGCACCTGCAGCTCGTTTATCTGGGCGAGCACTTGAATGAGGACTAATTTCAGTCCAAGAAAGATGGAATCAGATGCCTGACCTCTAGGGATAGGTACCCTCTGGCTGGGGTCTGCCAGGTGGTCAAAGCTGGCTGCCTGGGCACCTTCCTCCAGGGTGAGGCCACTGACGATCACGCGCATGTTGAAACATCACAGCCGCCACCCCCCCCAGTGGGCTGAGCAGGGCCATGGAGCAGCATTCACGGCCCCCCATGCTCAGGTCAGACGCCCCCGTGTCCCTGTCTCCAGGCAGATGTCACAGCTTCAGGGGCCTGCCAGCCTCCTCATTCCCCCGGCCTTGCTGACATCCCACACCTGCATTTTTCAGTCCCTGAAAAGATATTTGAATATGGGGCTTTTGCCCCTGTTTTGATGGACAACTTCAGACACTTTTTCCAGTAGTCATGTACAAATGTGACAGTTAAACCATAAAGAAGGCTGAATGCCAAATAATTGATGCTTTTGAACTGTGGTGCTGGAGAAGACTCTTGGGAGTCCCTTGGACTGTAAGGGGATCCAACCAGTCCATCTTGAAGGAGATCAGTCCTGCATATTCACTGGAAGGTCTGATGCAGAAGCTGAAACTCCAATACTTTAGCCACCTGATGAGAAGAACCAACTCATAGGAAAAGACCCTGATGCTGGGAAAGATGGAGAGCGGGAGGAGACTCAGAGAAGGAAGGCCCCTGAACCCCTCGCTGGTGCCGGTAAAGTCTGGGCACTGGCTTCACCCCAGCTTCCCCAGAAGAGGATTGGACCACAGCGCTCCCTCCCCCGAGCCTGGCTTTGAAACCAATCAGAGGAGAGGAAGCCTCCAGAGAGGGGGTGCACGTGGGGAGTGGGGGCCAGCGAACAGATGCAGGACCTTCAGGACAAAAGGGAGAGGGGCCCACCTGAGGCGGCCATGCTCTGTGGACAGATCGCGTGGCTTGTCAGTCCCCTGTAGCTTGCGTCCAATAAAGGGGGGAAATTTATGTCTGACTTTCATCCTGGGGGCTCTGAGAGCTTGTGAGGGGTCTGGAGCAACAACTGGAGCCCCCAGAGTGGACCGTGGATGGCTGGTGGGGTGGGGGGGGGCAGGAGACCCAAGGATGGTCAGATCTGTCCATGGTGGTGGCCGGGGGGGGCAAGGGGGAGCCCCTGCAGGCAGGGCCAGTTCTCGGGGCCGGAGGGGCCCCAGGGACAACCAAGGGCGCCAGTGGCCGAGTCTCAGCACAGCCAGTGGGGTGCGGATTCGTGGGTCGGCCCGGAGCTGCCGACAACAGCTGTGAGGCTAGGATGTGCGTTTGGGCTGGAGTGGGCAGGGGGTAGGCCGGCTCAGCGGGTGTTGGTGAGCAGACAGGGGACAGGGAGTCTGAGTGTTAGGACAGGGAGGAAGCAGTGGTCCCCATCGCCGCGCCGAGGAGAGTCCAGGAGGGTTGTATGACCCACAGGGCCCCAGGATGTGGCAACCACAAGGTCAGCGGTGAGCTTCTGGACGGTGGTCATCAAGTGCAGATTCAGAAAGGAGGATGCTGGGGCCAGGGGCTGGGGCAGGGGTGGGAGTGAGGGTTTAATGGGGACAGAGGGTCCATTTGGCAGGATGGATGAATTTTTGGAGACAGATGGTGACCTTGGTTCTTCAGCATGAGTGTAATTAATGCCACTCAGAAACAGTTAAAATGGTAAACTTTCCATTATTGTGTATATTTTACCACAATCAAAAGAAGATGGAATCCACTTTGTCGTCCTCTATTTTTAGATTTTTATGTGGCGATTTGGCCATGATCTGGCTTTGGCACAGTTTGAAAAGCTCATCGTTGTTTAAGCAAAGTGGAAAGCCCTTTATTCTGTGTAAACTGTGGGGGAAATCCTTTAGTCTCTTGAAACGCTACTGTGTTGAGTTTAAAAGCGGCAGATGAGGCCTCCATGGGCTTCCTTGGTGATAGGGAATCCGCCTGCAGCAGAGGAGCTGCAGGTTCGATCCCTGGGTTGGGAAGCTCCCCGGAAGGAGGAAACGGCAACCCACTCGTCTTTTTGCCTGGAGAATCCCATGGACCGAGGAGCCTAGCAGGTTATAGTCCATAGGGTCGCAAAGAGTCAGACACAACCGAAGCGACTTAACACGGATGCACAAGCCACCGTAAGTGCCCAGACCAAGCACCGCTGTGAGATTTAGTTAGTTGTAAACGTCTGCTTTAGCCACTTTGACCACCTGCATCTTACAGGGTCCGCCAGTGGCGGCTGGGGGCCGAGTGACGGTCGTGTTTCTGTAAACTCCTATCAGCAGGCAACCTCTCCTTCTAGACTGGCTGCCTCTGGCTTCTTTCATTAGGGGAACTGAGGCTTTGCAACACAGACCCAGAGACCTGGGGCCCACAAAGCCTAAAATACTTTACCTCTGACCTCTTATAGAAAAAGTTTGCTGCTTCCTGATCAAATACATAGGATACTCCAATGCCGAGTATTCCCTCAGAGTTTTATGATTCTTCCTCTGGGTCACCACGGAAGCCAGCTGCAAGACAAAATTAATAAGAAGCTCAAATGCTTCATCTGCCAAACAACGGCCCCAGGATTGGAACCTGAACAGCTGAAATTCTGGTGGTCTTCCCGAGGGAGGCTGCAGAGGAATAGCATTCGCAGTGAAGAAGTGGCAATCCCGCTCATGGAGGGGACACGTCTGACATGCTTCTAGGTCTCAAAGAGAACTGAGAAGGCATATAGGGGGCTGGGAGCCCTGCCTAGTAGTCGGAAGGTGGGAGTCATCCCACCATGGGAGGGATTGCCCAAAGACGGGGAGCAGGGTCCAGGCGGCGACAGCAAGGTCCCACAACGGGGATGGGACAGCAGGGTTCTCTGGCATCCCTAATCACTGCAGATGGTGACTGCAGCCATGAAATTAAAAGACGCTTGCTCCTTGGAAGGAAAGTTATTACAAACCTAGACAGCATATTAAAAAGCAGAGACATTACTTTGTCAACAAAGATCTGTCTAGTCAAAGCTATGGTTATAAAGAAAGCTGAGTGCCGAAGAATTGATGCTTTTGAACTGTGGTGTTGGAGAAGACTCTTGAGAGTCCCTGGGACTGCAAGGAGATCCAACCAGTCCATCCTAAAGGAGATCAGTCCTGGGTGTTCTTTGGAAGGACTGATGTTGAAGTTGAAACGCCAATATTTTGGCCACCTGATGTGAAGAGGTGACTCATTTGAAAAGACCCTGATGTTGGGAAAGATTGCAGGCAGGAGAAGGGGACGACAGAGGATGAGATGGTTGGATGGCATCACTGACTCAATGCACATGAGTTTGGGTGGACTCCGGGATTTGGTGATGGACAGGGAGGCCTGGTGTGCTGCGATTCATGGGGTCACAGAGTCAGACACGACTGAGTGACTGAACTGGACTGAACTGAAATGCCATCGCAAGTGGCAAAGCTCTGACTATGGGGGAGACCATGTGACGACGGAGATGGAGTGAGGCAGATACAGCCCAGGACGGCTGGGAGCCCCCGGAAGCTGGAAGAGGCAGGAAGGACCCTCCCCTAGACCTCACAGGGAGCTCACTGACCTGCAGCTGGGGTCAGGGACAGCCCCCCCGGAGCTGCTTCCTAGGGACAGCATCCCCAGAACCCTCCCTGAAGGCCATCTGCAAAGAGACGGGGGGTCTGGGCTGCAGCCCCTGGAGCAGCCCACCTGCCTGGCAAGTGCCTCGCATCCCAGCCTGGGCTTCTCGGCTGGACACACGGGGGCCAGAGAACCCAGGGCCTCACGCCGCCTCTCCCAGAAATGACGGCACCCCCCCCCAACCTCTGCTTCCTGCTGCCCGCGTCCCAAGGGCCATCTGCCCAGCATGCACCTGGACGGCAGCTGCCCATACCCCAGCCACAGCCCAGGCCAGGGACCCAAGGAACCGACGGTCGGAGGACAAGGGGCAGCCACGGCTGCCGACCGACAAACCAGGGTCCGGTTGACAGCAGGTCCTGGGCACCCAGCATGGGGGTGGGGCAAGAACCAGGGAGGGACCAGAGCCCCGGCCGCCCGCGGGCCTTCACAGTAAGAGCAGGCGGTGCCCTTCGCTCGGCTGATGGGCAGGTGCCCCAGATTGGGCCTCACAGCCCAGCCGGCGCCCTGACTACCGGGTCCCACGGGGTGCTGGGGGACTGTGCGTGCAGGGCCTCAGGCCTTGGGGCTCACCGGGGCAGAGGTGGGCTGGGTTGCAGAAATCGGGCAGTGTCCCTAACCCCAAGGGCCCCCACCACACGCCTGGGCTCCCCACCACACTCCCAGGCTTCCCCAAATGCCACTACTCGGAACCACTTGGCAATGGAGCCCTGTCTGGCTCACAGGGTCAGTGAGAAGACCCTGTGGCCCCCACGCCAGCCGAAAACAGCTCAGTCACCAGAGCGCGCGTAGCTATTAGGTTATAAATCGGAAACAGCCGCATTCTGCCTACGTCTCTGCCTGCTGCTTCCTAGCTGAGGGGCCCAAGGTCCAGCCAGGCCCCGGCCTGTCCCGAGGACACAGGCCCCTCCAGTCTCTACTCCCGCGCCTCAGGCTCCCGCAGCCGCTTCGTGAGGATGGAGGGGAAAATAACTGTAACTGCAGGGTGATGGCCGTTAGCGAACCTCATCGCGGGGACCCTTTGGCAATGCATGCGCCTGTCGGACTGTTTCGATGTATGCCTAAAACTAACGCATTGTTCTCTGTCCATTTATCTCAATTGTTATTATTTTACTTTATTTCGGGGACCACGCCCTACCGTTTGTGGGCTGCTAATTCCTCGACCAAGAACCGAACTCATGCCCTCAGCAGTGAGAGCACAGAGATCTAACCCCTGGACCACCAGGGGACTGCCTTTCTCAATCTTTACAACTCCAGCATCAGGTGCCGTGAGCTGCGGTGGGCCCCGGCCTTGTTGCCACAGCCTGGTGGGAGCCTCCTGGGTGGGGATCAGGGGAGAGACCTGTTCACGACCCCCACACGGAGTCACACTCTGGGCCTCTGCCTGCATGCAGACTCCAGCAGCCGCTGCCTCACTCGGCCCGGTCCGGGGCTCTCCCGGCTCCTGCTCACTCTGCCCTTCTGCAGCGGCCCCCGGGTCTGTTTCCAGCCGGCTGCCGGCTAAGGCCAGGCCCCCAGCCAGTCCACAGCTCTGCCTTCAAGACCTGTGCAGCCCCAGACACCACCACTTCCCAAGGCTTCACCCCGCCCATCCCTGGCCCACCCTTCAAATGCATCCCTGGGCAACAGGCAGAGGGGCCCTGGTAAACCGGGGCCAGAGCCCTTTGGAGCTCCCGGGCTTGTAGGAGGAGCAGGGTCCCCAGGATCGGCCAGCTGGGGCAGCGAGGCTGTGGCCCCCGGGGAACTCCCAGAGGGGGGAAGGCTAGCTTGGATGTCCCCCACTTACTGTCTCCTTCTAGATGCCCCGGCCCCACCCAGGACGCCCACCCACCTGGGGGCTGGCTCGTCCTTGCTCCCTGCCGGCCACGGGCTTCTCGGGCTCTCACGTGCTCCTCGACCTGTGTGCTCTGGGCAGCTCCCGTGGGTCATCCCTGCCAGATCCAGCCCTCACCAGCCACCCCGGGCTCCTGGGGGCGGGGCCGGGCCGGCCCTGCCCCTGCGCATCCTCAAGGCAGACGCCCAGCCCGAGCAGGAACCAAGAACAGTCGCTGATGAGAGAGACGGGCTCGCCTGGTGAGTCTGGGTGGGGGACGGGCTGCGGGCGCGGGCGCTGACTCTCCCCAGGGAGTCTCCCACCTGGCTGCCCAGGGAGGCGACCCCCCTGCCCCTCTGAGTGGCCGCTTATGGCTCCGCCCGCGGGGTGGCGGCCAGCCTGCCCGCAGTTTGGACTTTCTGGGCTTCCAGTCCAGTGCCCTCCTGAGCTGGTGGCGAGGGGTGTTTGACCACAGGCGGTCACCCCGGCCCCTCCGGAGTGGGCCTTGTTAACAGCCCCTGCCTGGGTCTCCTTACCTGTGACAGCCCCACCTCCAGTGCCGGCCAGCAAGGGGCCCCTGGGGGGGAGCCTCGGGAAGCGGCTGCTAAATCAGGTCCCCGAGTCGGCGAGCCAGACGTGGTCACAGAGGAGGGAGATGTGGTTGGCACCGAGGGGCTGACATTTGAGCTGGGTATGGAAGGCGTGTGGGGCCTGCAGCAGGAAGGAAGGAGGAGCTGCCGCTCCCGGCAGAGGCGGGCAGAGGCCCAGGTGGTGGGAACCGGGGCACCTGGAGTGCGGGAGGAAGAGTGAGGGCCCGGGCTCCAGCCAGGGGCCTGGGTTAGAGCCAGGGGTGCCGGGGAGCCACAGAGGGCTCCAGAGAGAGAGCCGTGGCCTCGGCCCTCTCAGCCGGAGGGCAGAGCCTGCCTGGCCACAAATCAGTGATCAGCAAGCGGTCCCTGCGGTCCCACCCCCGGGTGAGACGTGGCACCTCATCTTAGGCGCTCCCAGCCAACCACGGCCACGGGCATCGCCCTCTTAAAGTGACAGAGCCCTGGGGTCTGGCTCGAGGCCGAACACAGGAGGTGGGGGTGGGCGGGAGGGCGGGCAGGCGATGGTGAGGGGAGGGGGCACTGCCTGGGCAAAGGGCAAAGACAGGAATGTGCAGTGCGTGTGCCCAGAGAAGAGCCGCCAGACTTGGCCGGGCCCTAGACGTCCGGAACAGTGGGAGCAGGCCGCCGAGGCTGGCCGCAGGCCCACGGAGTCCTGTGGCTCCCAGCCCAGACACGCGGCCCAGGGGGCGTCCTGAGGTCCCTCGGAGACTGGCCTCCAGGCTGCCAGCCTGGACCTGAGTTGAGAGGCACGGAGGGGACAGGTCAGCCCTGCCCGGTGGCCTTGGGGCTGCCACCTCCTCACTAGCATGCCCCTCCAGCCCGGAAGGAAACTGGGAGCCATCACAAGCTAGAACTCGCAGGTAAACAAAGCAGGAGATCTGGCTGGGAAATGGAAGGCCCAGATCCCAGAGGGCCCTGAATTGTCTCCATGGGCTCCCCTGAGTCCCTGGGGACAGCAGGCTGACCCAGCGAGGCAGGGTCACCAAGGACAAGGTCCTAGTGCGGAAGGCGGAGGTTAGCCCCTCGCAGGCACATAAGGCCCCGATCACGGACGCTGACCCCACAGACAGGTGGGCCCCAGGACCAGTCCCGCCCTGGGACTGGGGGGCCGACCCGAGCGATGTTGAGCAGAGAGATCTGAGGGGCTTTCACTCCACTGTGTCCCAGGGTGGGTGCCGAGTCACTGTGGGAGGCCCGGCGCCCCCCAACCTTCCTGTTCCTCCAGCAGCCCAGCCCTGTGGGGGCCCCTGGTCTGGGCCCGACAGCCGCTAAGCCCCCAGACCACCCTGGACCTCACTTGGCCTCATCCACCTTCCTGCCTTCCGCTGCCCCCAGGGTCCCCCTGTAGCCCCCAAACCCCTTCGCTCCCCAGCCAGACTGACCCCCACTGTTAGCCCCGGGGTCCCCTGCCTCCCGCTGACAGGGCCCTGCCCTCTGGCGCCCCCAGGCCTCCTGGGGTCTTGCAGCATGCTTGCAGGTTCCCGGAGCCCCTGCCGGGGGAGGGGCATGGCTGCCCACACCAGCCCCTCTCAGCAACCTTAGCCCTGGCTGCTGCCCACCATGAGGGAGGCAGGGGCTGTCATCAGCTGGACACCCTGTCCACACCCCATGACTCAGCCTGGCCGCCCCCTGCACCTCCCCAGTCAGCAAAGACTCCCCAAACTGGCCGCCACCCTCGCTGAGAGCAAGTCCGTCCACCAACAGCCTCTCTCCTGTCTCTCGGTGTTGCCTCAGCTGCCCTGACTCACAACCAAGCTCCTGCGGGGCCCCCACTGGCCTCAGAGAGCTGGGGTCCAAGACCCCCTGCCTCGAAACCACACAGGGAGGTTTCAAACCCCTCCGCTGAGCCTGAGATTCTGGAGTCCTGTCACAGAGAAGGTGGGAATCTCAGGACGGCTTGTATATGTCTCCTGACGGGGAGCTCACCCCTTCATGGCACGACTGACCCTTCAATTGTTAGAAAGTTCTCTGTCTCCGTGGTCCCCACTCAGGGTCGTCTCCCAGGCCCCATGGGTCTGGTTACTGGGGGAAGTGGCAGCACCGATTTTGAAATCCTTTTGAAAATGTTTTTCCTTTGTTTTGTTTTATTTAGAAATTTCCCAAATTTTTACCAAGTTAAAGACACAACCACAAGAATGTGTAGCCTGGGTGGACAATTGGCATAAACAACCCCTCCCCCACTACCCAGCCTCCCCCCAAACCACTGCCCCCCAACTCAGCAGCAAAATATGCCAAACATGTGTAAGAAAACAGCAGTGCAAACAGATCCAGGCCAGGGGCACAGATATGCACACACACACACATGCACACACATTAAAGAGCACGTGTGCACCCACATATATGTATATATATATACACGCACAAAAACCCACACACACATGTGCACCCATATATGTATATATACACACATGCGAAAACCCACACACACGTGTGCACCCATATATATGTATATATATATATACACACGCGAAAACCCACACACACGTGTGCACCCACATATATGTATATATACACACACAAAACCCCCACACACATGTGCACCCATATATATATATATACACACGCGAAAACCCACACACATGTGTGCACCCATATATATATATACACACACGTGAAAACTCACACACATGTGTGCACCCATATATATATATACACACACACGCGAAAACCCCCACACACATGTGCACCCACATATATATATATACACACACGCACGAAAACTCACACATGTGTGCACCCATATATATACATGAAAACTCACACACATGTGAAAACCCACACACACGTGTGCACCCACATATATGTATATATAGATACACACGCGAAAACCTACACACACGTGTGCACCCATATATATATACACACATGTGAAAACCCACACACGTGTGCACCCATATATATATATACAAACGCGAAAACACACACACACGTGTGCACCCATATATATATATATACACACACATGTGAAAACCCACACACAAACATGCAGGCATGCACACACAGAACCATGGAAACACTCCCTGCATGCATGTGCAAACACACATGCGCACGTGCATTCACACACACATGCACGCACGTGAAAACACACACACAGACACACACACACTGCTGTGCTTTCCCCAGTCCAGGCTGCCAAGTAGGAACAGGTCTGCGTGCGGGTCAGTGTGCTGTGTCCAGCCCCCCACGGTCCCTGCCAGCAGTGGTTTGTCCTCTCTCTGCCTCAGTTTCCCCATCACCTCCCTGGCCCCCAGGCCCTGTGGAGAACCCAGCGGGACTGGAATTCCAGGAGCTGCTGGCCAGCACATGCAGCCACGTGACGTGGGGCCCAGGTCCGTGTCCCACAGTGGTCCTCAGAGCCGGGGGCCTGGGGACCCTCCAGGGCAGAGTGGGTGCGCTGGGGCCTTAGCAACCCTCCCCCAGGAAAACTTGACCATCAGACCATGGAGGATCTCTTCTTAGAGGGCCCTGGGACTCCAGCAGCCTGGACACAGTGTTGGGTGGGGGGAGCAGGGAGGACCCAGGACCAGCCACAGCATCCACCTTAGAGCCCGCGGGCTGCACCCCGAGGACACCCCAGCTCCTGCTGTGCCTTCTCCAGCCTGCCATGGACCACTGTGGCCTCGAGGAGCTGCCCTGGTCAATGGCCTCCAGGGTTGGCTGGTCCATTGCCTCCAGCCCAGGTCCTCTCCCAGCTCCTCGGCTGTCAAGACCAGCTTTAAGAAACGGGTTCAAACTCAGACCTTCCTTCACTGGAAGCCCCTGATCATCACTGCCCTGCAGGCCTGAGAGCCAGCTCTGACTACTCCTGGCCCAGGGCTGGGGGGGTGCCGGGAGCCCCGCTGGACCCTAGGCAGCAACACTCCCCCCAGAGGGAACAGGACTGGCAGGGAGGTTTGGGGCCTGGGGGGGGACTCTGGGGTCCAACGGGAGGGTCTTGGAACCAGGGCTCACGCCTCCTGGATGAGGAACAAGCCCGCTCAGCGAGGGAGGGCGGGGCTCGGGGAATTTCGCTGGCACGGGGACAGGAGGGAGAGGATCTTGGCCTTCCGAAATGTTTACTACATCAGGAAACTAATTCACTACGCACGGGATTCAGTGACGAGGTACAAAAACACACGCACGCGCACTCGGGATAAATTGCGTCCAGGCCGGTCACCCTCGGCCCGGCCTGGGGAGACGGCAGTCACACGCCCCGAGCTGGGGGTCAGACGGCTGGGGGCGAGGGCAGGCCGCATCTCACCCCACCCCACCCACCCCGGCCCGGCCCGCCCCGCCGCGGCCTGTCACGGTTACACAGCTCCAGACTCTGTTTCCTCATTAAGGCCCCACCAAGGGGGGCCGCTGACCCGCGGCCTCAGGAATGTGCCTTCACGGAGCCCGGGGCGGGGACTCGGGGTGCCCGCTGCCCATGCAGGCCCTCCCACCGGAGGCTCTCCGAAGGCTCTCCCACCTGCCCAGCCTGCGGGCCCCTGGGGAAGTCCATAGCACCCCGACATTTGGCCAGGCCAGCCCCAGCCAGGACAGACAGAGCCCGGCTGCACTCCTGCGGTGGACTGGCAGGTCCTGGACCCAGAGTGGGGACAGGCATGCTGACCCGGGTCTGCCCACGGGCGCCTGAGCCCAGCACAGCAGACCCAGGGCAGCGCGGCCAGAGGCTGTGTGCGTGCGGGTCAGAGAGCACAGCTTCGGCCTCGGTGGCTGGGCCACGCCCCCCCAACACAGCCGGCACCAGCCAAGGCTCTCCGGACTTGAGGGTCCGCGCAGCTCACACTAGCCCCGAGAAGCCAGGTGAGGGATTGCCCGCAGCACAGACAGGAAACGGAGGCTTAGAGAGTCAGCCCGCCGGTCAGGTCCCCCCGGCCGGAGCCCCTCAGCCTCCCGCCTGCCTAGCCCTGCCCGTCCACCCCTGGACCCACACCAGGCTCCCCACTTCCCCTCCAGGTCTGAGGCACCATCTTTCTCGGGAAGCGAGCTGGTCACCCCCCTCCCACCTCACCCCAGCTCCCCGGGGCTCTGGGGCGACTGTGCAGCAGCCAGGGCTGCCCTCGGATCCAGATCCTGTTAACACTTGCCTCCCAGCCCCCAGGGCACCGCGCTGCCCCCAGGCCTGCGGCCCCGGGGTCCTGAGTGTCCTGAGCGTCTCCCCATCCCCACTGCCATGCATCCCTTCCCCTGGTCTCGGCCCCTTCTCCCTGAGCTGGGAGCCCCCAGGACAGGAACAGTACCCTGCAAAGCGGCCAGCCAGCTCCACGGATGCCGGAGAGGTGAGTGGCAGCTGGGCACCCCGAGGCCTGCTGGGACCCCCACTGTGGTCCAGGGGGTCCTGGGCTTTGCTCTGTGGCTGCTGGAACCCCAGGTGGAGCTTCAGGTGGACAGGCATGGTCCTTCAGCTGGTCACCGCACCTGCCCACTGCAGGCCCGTCCGGCCAGCTGTGGAGGGAAGAGCCATGCGGCAAAGGCTTCCAGGCCAGGCAGGGAAATGTGGTCATCCGGCCCAGGGACCCCCGGAGTAAAGCAGAAGCATCTGCTTTCTGCAGAGATACGCACCCCCGCGTTCTCCATCACGGCAGCCAGAGGCGGGGCGGGGCCTTCCTTGACGAGGGGTGACTCCTGCTCCATCTCAGGCCCCACCCATCTCAGCTTCGAGAGCCTGGGGTCCCCCTCTCTGGAGCTTTATGTCACCCTCCTGCGTCCCCCCAACCCCGCACAGATGACCGATCCCGCCTCCCTTGGGTACCCACCGGGACGTTCTGTACCAGGACGGGACTGGTGGCTCCAGGAAGGCGGAGCTGGTTTGCATTTGATGCTGTGGACAAACCAGCCCACTGCCCGGCACAGGTGACGAGAGGCGCTGGGCTGGGCCGGACGGGACGGGCAGCCCGGGAGCACCCCCCCCGGGCGTGCGGCTGCACCCGCCGTAACCCGGCCAAGTGGAGGCCAGCCCCGAGAGCCCGTGCAAGCAGCAAGGCGGGGCGCGGGCGGAAGCCGTCACCCGGGTCTGGCCCTGGGCCACCGCCCAGCAGCACCCTTGGCACGAGCCCCTGCCAGACACCCCTTTCTTCCCCGTGACCCCGTGGCTTCCTGCTCTTCTTGGCCCCGAAGCTGGGTCTGCCTGGCCCTCCAGACAGCCCGAGCCTCCTGCTCGGCCACGGCAGCCCAGAAAGTGACCACAGCGTCTGGGGACCTTCCAAACCCTGGATCCCGGCCATGGCCCTGCCTGCTGCCTCCGGGCGCCCAGACGTGGCACAGGCGGGCCTGAGGGACCCACAGAACATCTGGATCCTTGCAGAGCCATTTCCAAGGAGAAGAGGAGGCGTGTTCCCGGGAAACCCCGGCGGGGTCACACATTGACTCACCGGGGCCCTCGTGTGTGGGTCAAAGGGGGCCTCTCCAGCGAGCGCCCGGGGTCCTCCCCTTCCCCGCCCAGCCTCACCTCTGCCCCGCCCACCGCCACCCTCCTCCAGCCACGCCAGGCCTCACTGGCCTTGTCCGTGCCGAGCTCCATATCGGGGCTCACGGCTCATCCCTCCACCCACGCCAAGCTCCCCAGACATCAAGATGCTCCTCTTGCTCCTGGAGCCAGCTCTGACCCTCACGGGGATGCCCGCCCACCCCAAGGCAGCTCTCTAGCCGGCAGCCACATGCACTCGGGACCCGAGCTGCCCCAGAGCCACATCAGACCCTCCCCCGAGCCTCCCCTTGGCACCCACTCACCCGAGGATCCGGCCACACACGGCCCTCCCCGCGTCCTCAAGAGTCAGGGCATCCCTGCCTCAGAAACCCCTTCCCCGTTCCTTTCAGAGGCAGCACCCCGTCCTCCCGTGGCTCAGCTTCAATGCGCCTCTCGTAGGGGGCCACGCGCAACTGCCGTCCTTGCCCACAGCCTCTCTCAGGAGCGTCAGGAAGCAGGCCCCCAGCCTCAGTTTCCCTGTCTGTGAAGTGAGGACGCCCCCAACACTGCCTGCAAGGATTGCGTTGGGGAGGCCATGAGTTAACACGCAAGATGCTTGAAAGAGGGCTGGGCCACAATGGCGCGCAGTGCTGGGGAGTGGGAATGCGCAGTTATTTGGTGTCCGTGGGATGTTAGGTTCCAGGGGCAGGGTGGGCCTTGCCCTGGGCCTGTCCCTGGGTGGCGGCATCAGGGTGGACACGGGGCAAAAGGCAGCCAAGGGAATGGGTGCCCAGGGCTGGGGCCCAGTCAGTGTCTCTGGAATCTAAGTGCATCCCGGGCAGGCAGGTCCAAGGGGCTGAGAGAGGCTCTGCCCAAGGAAGGGCTGGTGCACACCCCCCAAAACCAAGGGCAGAGAGCCCCAGATGTGCTGCCGGAGCCCAGGGGTCTCTCCGCCACGTGGGGTCCACCTGACTCCAAGCTGGGCCGGTAGCCGGGGCTTCCTTGCTGACCCTCGGCGGGAAGGAAGCAGAGAGGCCACCACGATGGTCCTCAAAGCTCCTGATAGACTCGAAATGGAGAATTCCGTGCTTATCCTCAGATGGGGGCTAAGAGGCCTTCCTCCATGGTGGAGGGGAGAGAGAGGGGGCCCTTGAGGGACAGGGTGCCTGGGGGCTGGGGCGTGGGACCAAGGACAGGAGACAGCCGGCCTGGAACCGTTCCCCACTGGGGACCCAGCCTCCAAGGGCGCAGCTCCCAGGAGCAGCAGTGGGGCTGGGGAGGGCCGGGGGGCTGGCCCATCCTCGCGGCCGCCTCCTTCAGGCCTCCCACTCCCCACTATGACGGCGGGCGCCCCGCCAGTGAGGCCTCCAGGGAGCTCTGTCCCCAGGTGGGGCGTAGCCTCTGGACCCCCAGCCGCAGTCTCCTTGGCCCGTTCACATGCCTCAGGCCCTCGTCCACTCTGCACCTCCTCTCTGGGCCGAGCGTGTCTGAGGCAGGGGCCAAGGGCACCTCCTCTCGGGCCAGCGGGGCCTCTTGCCCCGACGGCGCTGGCATGGGGATGGCCCCAGGCTGAGTGGAACCTCGAGGCCAGGAGTCCAAGTCCTGGGGGCAGCTGGGCCTCTTGCCTCCTGCCCTGAGCCGACGAGGTCCCCCAGGGCCCGGAGTCCCCAGCCCCGAATTCAGGGCAGCTATGTGCATGCCCACACCTGTCCTTACCCTGTCCTGGCGGGGTCAGCGCCCTGTGAGCCAGGCCAGCCCAGCTCTTGACCTGCGCCCCGGACTCTGGGGAGCAGTTTGGCTGAGCCCGGCCCAAACGTCCTAGAGACAGACCCACCCCAACCGGCTAGGGTGCCGTGAAGCCCCCACCTCGGGCACGGCAGGACCCTGGTCCCTCCAGGGGCACCTGTGGCCTCCCCGGGCCCCGTGCCTCCAGTTGTTCCTGCGCCTGCATCTTCATCGCAAGGGTATAATAAATGTCTGCGGGCTGCCCTGCCGGTTGGCACAGCGCACCCTCTCAGGGAGTGGCCTCTGGGTGCCAGGCTGCTGAGCTGCGTGCCACGCCCTGCACGCAGCCCCGAGGGGAAGGCCGGGCCTGGCCCCACGCGACCGTCCGCCCGAGGCCAGGACCAGGGAGCCACTCGGGGCCATGCCAGCTGCTGTGTCTGCTGCCACTCAGCCCCTGCGGGAGCACAGGAGCCGGGGAGGTGATGAGGGGCTGGGGGCAGGGTGATGAGGGGGCAGGGGGTGACGGGGGGACAGGGGAGGGTGATAGGCGAGCTGGGAAGGCTGATGGGGGCCGCTGGTCACGGTGCCCACGCCACAAGACAGCCCACAGCACGGGCCACCCCTGAAGCCTGTCCCGAGGCTCCCGGGGTGGGTGTGGGGCAGACCCCTGCCCTCCCCGTCTGTGTGCTAATTCCCTGGGCCCTGGCGCCCTGGCCGCCACCAGCCTGCCCTCTACAGAGAGACTGGAGCCCCAGCCTCCCCTCAGGCCCCTGAAAGCTCCCACTCCTCCGTAAATGAGAGCGCACTCAGTTCGGCCAACGTCCGTTTATTCACACACACGCTTGGTGGGCACCTCCTGCATGCGGGGCTCCGTGTGCCCGTGACCGATGACAGCTCAGGCCTGGCGTGGAGCAGGGGGTCCGCGGGCAGAGCCTGGCCCACCTGGGCACCAGCCAGAAGCCATGAGAGGGCTGCACTCCCCGAGTCTGGGGAGCCTGGTCCCCACAGAACACAGTCCACGTACCTTAGAGGGTGAAGCATGGGCAGGTGCCAGCCCCAGGCCTGGTCACCCCAGACGCTGACGTCACCGGCTGCTGGGGGCAGCTGGGGTCACTTCCCAGGCCAAGTGGAAGACAGGAAGCCCGCCCTGCCCGGGAGGCAGGCGCCACCGGCCCATCTCCCAGCCGGCTCCGGCCCGGAACCTCAGCCAGGCCCCACCTGCTCCCGCGGGGTCTGCAGGCCCCATGCACTCTGTTGAGGCCTGAGCCCAGGGCAAGGGCCAGGGAGCCTCAGACCACAGGTCAGGGGTCCCCTGGGACGGCCTGTGGTCACTGAACGGGGCCTGAGAGTCAGCCGTCAGAGCCCAGTGACCAGGGGCTTTCAGAGCTCTGCTCCAAGAGGGCAGGAGCGCAGGACAGCAGGCCGGAGCTGCAGATAGCAGGGTGGACCGGAGGGTCGGGTGAGGCTGCTGGGGGTTGGGGCCTGAGAGGTGGGCTCAGGCCAGACTGAGCGCAGAGGCTGCCCCAGCTGGCAGACTCGGGGAGACGTCCAAATCCGCTGCACACAGAGGGGAGCCTTCTAGGGCTAGCTGTCCGGCGAGGGATGTGTAGAGCTTGGAGCAGGGGTCCTGGGTTCACTGCCACTACCTCCCTCTCGTCACCGTTACAGCCAATGCCGGCCTGCACATGAGCTGCACGCCAGCTCTAGCCACATCAGACTCTCTACAAACCCAAAACGTCAGGCAGGGTCTCTCTCTCTCATCTCTGTTTTTTCTGTCTGGAATGTCCTTCCTTCCTCCACATGGAAAACTCCTATTCATCCTTCAAAACCTTGTTCGAATGAGATGGGCACTCAGGAGAATGACCATAGAATTAATAGGTCACGTGCCCAGTTAATGACCGTATAAGTGAGCGACCAGGATTCCTGAGAGTTAAGACAGGGCCCGTGAGTGTTTCTGCTGGGAAAACAGACTTAAAGTGGACTTGTGGCCGCCTACCTACCATCCAAAGCTTGTTTCTCCCCTTAATGCATGATAGTCCCAGGGACCGGGGCACTGTCTGCTAGAGCCTGGAACCCCAGCAACAGGGCCCCCGTGTCAGCCATCTCCTTGGACAGCCTTGGTTTCACCATCCCAGCTTCTGCTGGGGACACTGAAATTGCTGAAGCAGGAAGATTCTTGCTCCCCACTGACCCTCACCGAAGTCTCGGCAACTCAGTGTAACAGAGTCAGCCGAGACCAGAGGAACGAGGCGCTTGTTCGAGGTCACGCAGAGCTAGGAGGGACCCTGCCCCACGGGGACCTTGGCCCCACTGGTGCCTCACGTATGTCTCTGTCATCTGCATCATGGAAAATGGAAAGTCTTGACGGCACAGCCCTGGTCCCAGACATGACTCACAATAGTTCAAATTCTACCAGCCACAGACGAAAGGGACAAAGTGAGGCAGCGTTTTGCTTCTTGGCCAGGGAATTTATCCAAAATGCTTTCTTGGCAATGAGCTTCCAATGATCAAATCAAGATGCTACAAAACTGTTAGGTTACAAATTGGATGGGTGGGTGGTGGATGGATGGTTAACAGATGGATGGATGGATGGATGGATGGGAGAATGGATAAGGATATAGGAGGGGAGTGGGTAGGTGGATAGATGGCTGGATGGATAGATGGTGGATGGCGGGATGGACAGATGGGTGAATGGATGAATGGGTGGATGGATGGATATTGAATGAATGGGTGGTGGATGGTGAATGGAGGGGTGGATGCATGGTTGGATGGGTGAGTGTAGAAGGGAGGACAGCTGTGGACATATGAATGGCTAGGTGGGTGGATGAGGGGTTGGTGGATACCTGGAAGGGTAGATGGAGAGTTGGATGAAGGATCAAATGGATACTTGATTAGCGCTTTCTCTGACCAAAAGGCTGTAAGTCTGAGTCACAGAGAGTGACTGGAGAGGTACCCTCCACCCTGAGGCTGTGGACTGCAGGGACGCGTATGCCGAGCGGCTTCTCAATCCCCAAATAAGGTGGACAAAGTCCACTCTGGCCGCCTGGGGAGCAGGAAGCCCGGGAGGGGTGGGAGGCCCTGCTCCCGGGGCTGAAGTCAGTTCCTTCGTTTCTAAACAATGGGCCTGGACTGATCCTTGCCCTCTGCCGCCCTGCTCCACCCAGGCCGCCTCCACCTCTGACGGGGTGCTGGGGTTCTCGGGGCTGGATGCCAGGGAGCTGAGGGTGGGGGGCTGGAGAACAGAAAAAGGGCCCAGCAGTGGAAAAGGTGATGCTCCTCTGGGTAAGGCTCCTGGCCTGGCTCCGACTGCCCTGGATGCCCCCCAGGCTTCATGGAGAGACCGGCCTTTCTGCAGGGCCTGGGGAGGACTTGGGGCTGTCTCCCCCACATCGCCCAGAGCTCTCCTTGGCTTCTTCTCCATGTTCGTTTCCTTCAGGTCACTCAGCTGAAGGCCCAACAGCCCCCTTCTCTCTCCTCCATCCCCTTCCTATTGCTGGCCCTCCCCCAGCTCCCCACCTTTCCCCCACCATGGCCAGTCTGGACTCTACCTCCCTCCCAGAGACCACCAGCTGGCAGGAGAGCAGACTGGCCAGTGGGGTAGAGTCCAGGTCTGACCCAGAGGCCAGGAGAGGATGGAGGGTGGAGAGAGGGGAACCACGTCAGCCCCTCGTCCGCGGCGTCCGACAGCAGCTCCTAGGATCCATCACTCAGCCGTGAATCTCTTGGACCTGCGCCGAGGCTGGCGGGGCCAACCCACCTCTGTGTCTCTGGGAGCCTGTGTCCTCAACCCCCGGGAAAGAGGGCCCTGTGCTGCGGGACCCAGGACTCAGGACCTCATCCCCATCCACGCAGAGGCCAAGCCTCAGGCAGCGTGGGGTCCAGCTATGAGCCAGGTTGGCTGGTCGGGGAGGGTCCAGAAGGGCAGTGTGAGGGGTCCAAGACTCCAGCCCCAAGTGGGGGTGGTCACGGAGCGGTGATCCTTTCAGCCCTGGGTGACACAGCCAGCCCACAGGTACAGACATTTCTGGGCTGTTATTGAATCAGTCAGTGAGAGGACAGGTGGTGGATGATGGATGATGGATGATGGGTGGATAGTGAATGGATGGATGGATGATGGATGGAGGGAGGGATGGATGGATGATGGATAGACGTGTACCCCTGGATCACAAGGCAGACAGGCAGAGGCACAGAGGAGCAGCCCCTCCCACACTGGTGCGTACACAACACACAACACACATACACACATACGCATGTGCAGCGGGCACCATGGTCAAGGCTCCCAGAGCTGTCCCTCCTGAAGTCCTTAGTGACTGGGCAGACCCAGGGCCAGGGTCCCGGAGCCTGCCCAGCGGCCCCTGGTTTCCTCCTGCTCGCTGCGGGGAGCCACATGGCCTCGAGCACCTGCTAATCTCCTCTGATCCTGGCAACCTCGAGGTGACGGCATCCTCAGGGACCCTCGGCAGCCCAGAAGGTACCCAGGAAGGGGCCACGGGCAAGCCTGGGTCGTGGGGTGGCTCCACCCAGTGCTGAGACCTGGAGAGCTGGGCTCGGTGGCGACCAGGCCCCTTACGGGAGGGTCTCGGGCCCCGCTCAGAGGCCCCGGGCGACAAGCGGCTGCAGGCCCGGCCTGTTGCTAGGATTAGCGCCCAGATTAACCCACCAAGTTTCCAGAACCCCGGGTGTCAGGCTCACCGGTGCTATAGAAACCTGGCCGGGCTTCGTGGGTGGGATGGGCTCCGGGGGTGTGGGGGCTCTCCCCTCCAGGCCCAGCCACAGCCCCCCTCCAAGCAGGGACCAGGCCTCCCTGGGCCCAAGCTCCCACCCCGGCCTGCGGGGCGCCCTCCTCCTCAGCGCTCCTCGCCCAGGGAAGTCTTAGTTTTCCAGAATCAGCTGTTTTCCAGATACTGGAATGAAAACGAATGACCGAATCGCTCTGCGCCTGCAGTGGAAACACAGAACACTTCCTGCTGCCCACCCCCCCACTTCTTAATGCAAAAAATAGCTGAGCCGATTTACCCCGGGGGCCAGAGCGCACCTTGGAACCTCACCCCCGAGGCCCAGCCCAAGGGCCGCCTCCTCGGGTCCCCTCTTCCCGCACACCCTCCCCACCCGCCTCTGCTCTGGGCAGGGCACGGGCCAGCCCTGCCGGCCAGGAGTCTGGGGCCTGGGGCCAGCCCTCGCTGGTGAGGCGGCCAGAACGTGGGGCCATCAAGGGGGGAGGCACTGAGAGTTCCTGCAAACATCTCCAGGCTGGACTGTAGGGGATGCCATGCCCGGGGCGGGGGGTGGGGGGTGGGGGTTGTGTGGGATGGAGCTAAAATGGCAGGCGGGAAGCAGCCCCTTCCCCAGGCCACCTGCCCAGGGCCCTCCCAGCAGCACCATCTACCTCCAGGCCTCTTTCAGCAACCTCCCAAGTCTGGCCCCGGGCCCCACCTGGGCCTCTCAGATCCTGCTGCATCGTGGCCCCTCCTTCACTCCGTCAAGGCAATTGCATCCCTCCAGGGGCTCCAGAAGGACCTGGGATACATCCTTCCTGGGCACCTCCAGCCCCCAGCAAAGGCCCTCAGCCCCACCTCCAGCCCCTTGAGACTGATGGCTGCAGCTTCCTCTGCCACACCCCACCGTGCCCGGCTTTGGCCCCGGCCCCTTCGGGCTGTTGACTCAGCATCCTCTGACACTGAGATCAGACCCTCCACTAGCCCCTGCCTCGAGAAGAAGCCATATCCTTCTCAGAGCTTCCCAGGCCAGTGTTCCAAGCGCCCCTCCCTACCCAAGTGACCTCAAGACCCGCTCCTTTACCACCCCCTACCCGAGGAACCACACCGCTCCCACCTGGGACTTTGCACCTAATGCACATGCCGCTGCTCAGTCTTTACCCAGAGGCCCATTGGGCATTTGGTGGTGAATAGACAGACAGATGGACGGATGGATGGACGGATGGATGGGTGGATGGATGGATGGGTGGATGGGTGGGTGGATGGGTGGATGGATGGATGGATGGGTGGGTGGATGGATGGATGGGTGGATGGATGGATGGGTCGGTGGATGGATGGATGGGTGGATGGATGGGTGGGTGGATGGATGGGTGGATGGATGGATGGATGGATGGGTGGATGGATGGACAGATGGACGGATGGACAGATGGACGGGTGGATGGATAGATGGATGGGTTGGTGGGTGGATGGATGGATAGATGAATAGGGGGTGGGTGGATGGATGGATGGATGGATGGATAGATGGGTGGGTGGGTGGATGGATGGACAAATGGATGGACAGATGGACAGATGACGGGTGGATGGATAGATGGATGGGTCGGTGGGTGGATGGATGGATAGATGAATAGG
>JADEYB020000033.1:70270377-70288445 GCA_015832495.2 Alces alces
ATAGGGGGTGGGTGGATGGATGGATGGATGGATAGATGGGTGGATGGATGGGTGGGTGGATGGATGGATGGACAGATGGACGGATGGACAGATGGGCAGATGGATGGATGGATGGGTGGATGGATGGATGGGTGGATGGATATATGGATGGGTGGGTAGACAGATGGATGGATAGACGGATGCAGTGGGTGGATGGATGGGTGGATGATGGATGGATGGATAGATGGATGGATGGATGGATAGATGGATGGGTGGATGGATGGATGGACGGATGGATGGACAGATGGACAGATGACAGGTGGATGGATAGATGGATGGGTCGGTGGGTGGATGGATGGATAGATAAATGGGGGTGGGTGGGTGGATGGATGGATGGATAGATGGGTGGATGGATAGATGGATGGACGGATGGGTGGGTGGATGGATGGATGGATGGACAGATGGATGGATGGATGGTTGGGGGAGTGAGGGTGGATGCACAGGCTGATGTGTGGATGCCTCATGTCCCAGCCTCTTGGCCCTGACCTCCCACTTCTGTCCCCTCCAGCTCCCTGATCTGGCCGCACACCTCTGCCCCTGCTGCTGCTTAAATCTCCAGAAGTTGCCAGTGGGTTGGGTACTTAGAATGCTCTCTTTAAGCCCCTCACCCTCACCCACAAGCGCAGACCCAAACCTTCAGAAGATGCAGACTCACTCTGTCCTGCCATTCTCAAACACTCCAGGTTCCCCTTCCTGCACCCGTGCTCTGCTCCTGAGATGAAGACCCCAACACTCATGGAGAGGGGCCCGCCCTGCTCCACGCTCCTGGAACCCCTTCACCCTACGTGCCCTGTGGTAGGGCTCAGCCTCTGCCCTCCCCTCTGCCCTGACAGGCCTGGGGCAATGCTGCGTCTCCTTGCTGGCTCAGGTCAGCAGCCGGACCCCGGTCACCTGCTCTCTGTCTCTCAGGATCGCCTCTCCACCGCCCTGTCACACTGCAGGCCACATGCACATGGGGCCCTTCTGGTCTCACCGCCAAGCGAGTGTCCAGCTTCGGGAGGGAAGGAGGCCTGTGTGGGGTCCACGGCAGGTGAGGCAGAGTTGGTGAGGCGGGCGGTGGGCGCTGTAGTTGGCTCTCCCGATAACTGGAGTCACCTTGCCACACAGCCAGGGCTCCGCGCCTGCACGGCTCCTTCCTTCCTTCCTCCCTCCCTCCAGGAGAAGCATCTCGAACACCTCCACTCGCCCCTCCCTGCCCCCGCAGCCCCGTCTCCCTCCCTGACCCTTCCTGCCAGCAGGCCAGCCCTCACTGCCCTGCCCAAGCCCACCGCACCCCCGTCAGCCCCCAAGGTCGCTTCCCCCCCGTCTGTGCAGAGACGGCTCGGCTCTCTCCTCCTCGGAGTGAGCTCAGTGCTGGGAACAGGATGTGCTGGGAGCTCTGTTAGGGGGGCCATGAGGGTTCTGGGGTGGCCCCTGTTCCTGGCACCCCTCCTGTGCCATCTTGGTAGGCAGGTCCCCAGGCCTCTCCCTGTCCAGCCCACCTGCCATTTGAGGGCCGAAGCCTGGGGAGGATCCCAGCCTTGCTGACCGGGCGGCAGAACCGGGAGGTTGGCACCCCCGCCTCGCCCCCCAGCCTCCCCAGCACGGAGCCACTCCTGGGCTCCACCGCCCGCCCTGGGAGCCCTGGCCCTGAGCTGCCTGCCGGCCAAGCGTTTAAAGTGAGGCCTGTTGTGCAGGGAACGTCACAAGGCCTGGGGCCAGAGCCGAGCGGGGTCATTTTTTTTTTTTTTTTTATTAAAAAGCAAAACCTAAACCAAGAAAACAAAGTGATTAAGTTTCTCCTCGGAGCAGCGGGCCCATGAGGACTAGGACGCCCAGCTCCCTGGCGCGCCGACCCTCCACCGCTCGCGGGAAGCAGGCGGACTGTGTACACAAACAGGAAGCGGCTGGTTTTCCCCAAACGTGAGGGCTGGCTAGGGTCCCCAGGGCACGGGCAGCAGAGATGGGGGCTGGAGCCAGAAGCCCGGTTGGGTGGGCTGCCCGCATCCTTGAAGAGACCTTCAAGGGAGACCCCCAGCCTCTGATGCCCAGGCCAGGGAGAAGGTGTCCAAGGCATGGGGCCCCCGCACACAATCCCCCACCACCGTGGGCCTCAGTTACCCCATGTGGGCTGCCTGACCCTCCCCAAGGACTCGTGAGTTTAAGTGGGGCTCCGTGGGGGCCAGGGGCCAGGGATACTGGGCGGGCATCCTGCAAGGCATCAGGGGTCACCTGCACCCCTTCCTGCCTGCTGCCCCATGGCTGGGTTAGATTCTGGGCCAGGAAGAGGGGTGCCCCCTCCCAGTCCTGGGGTCCTCCTGGGGCCCTCCTGGGGCCTCTCTGTGGAGTTCGATTGAAAGCAGGGACGATCCAAGCAAAAATGTGTGCAGCCCCGCGAGGCACCACCCTGAGGGAGGCCTCCACCTGGTTTGAGGGGGACGTGAGGGGGGTTCCAGGAGGAGACCCGGGGTCAGGGGCTAGTGGGCCACTCTCAGCCTGGGGCAGGAGTGAGTGCCCTGTCACCAGAGCGTGTAGAGAGAAGCTTGCCCAGAGAGGCCCAGAGCACGCTGAGCTCTGCATGGACCCCCTCGCAAAGCCCCATGGAGACACGGGCTGGGGGTGGTGGGAACATCATGGCTGGGACACCCCGTTCAGCATGCAGCGGGTGCTCGGGGCAGAGGAGAGGAGGTTCTGAGCCGGGCCACTCGTGGGGACAGGCTCCAAGTGTGAGTGGTCAGGAGCACACCAGTGTCTGTTACGCTTCCCCCAAAGAGCCACAGCAAGAAAGCTTACTCGGAGAGACTCAGCCTCAAGGCTCCATGTCTGAAGGCGCGGGCCTGCCTGCCGGGGCGTGAGAGCCAGCATCTCATCCAGCGGGCTTCTCCCCAGACAGAGCGAGCTCCTGGGGCAGCCAGGAGACCCGGAGCTGGGGAGCAGGTTCCCTGCATTTCCTGGTGGGTCAGGGTTCACGAAAGCCTCCCTGTCCATGCCCGCTGTGAGAGGAATAAGAGGAGACTTAAAAAAAAAACAAAAAACTTTATTTGCTATCCGAGTACAGTTGTGGTGAGTTTCAGGCGTACAGCAAAAAGTGATTCAGTTACACATACACACGTATCTGACTCTTTTTAAATTTTCCCGTTTAGGTTGTTCCATAATACTGAGCAGACCTCCTTGTGCTTTGCAGTAGGTCCTTGTTGGTTGTAAATTTCACATATAGTCATGTGTACATGGGGGCCTCCCTGGGGGCTCAGTGGTAAAGAGTCTGCCTTCAATGCAGGAGAACCAGGTTCGACCCCTAGGTTGGGAAGATCCCCTGGAGGAGGGCAGGGCAACTCTCTCCAGTGTTCTTGCCTGGAGAATCCCATGGACAGAGGAGCCTGGCGGGCTACAGTCCACGGGGTCGCAGAGTCGGACACGACTGAGCGAGTCGGCAGGAGCAGTGGTGGGTACATGCCAATCCCCGAGTCCCGAGCCACCCCTCCCCAGCCCCACCCGCTGGTGACCACAAGTCCACTCTCTGAACCTGGGAGTCTGTTTCTGCTTCGTAAATAAGTTCATTTGTGTCATTTCTGTTTAGAGTCTGCATAGAAGCGATATGATATTTGTCTCTGCCTGACTTCACTCAGTAAGACGCTCCCTAGCTCCATCCACGTTGCTGCAAAGGGCATTATTTCATTCTTTGTAATGGCTGAGTAATGCTCCACTGTATGCATGTGCCACACCTCCTTCATCCGTTCCTCTGTGGATGGACACTGAGGTAAGAGGCGAGTTTTATGGGAAGGCTCTCAGCGGCAGGGCAGAGCGGGGCTTAGCCGGCAAGATGTGAGAACATGTCACAGGGAAACCAGCTTTAGGACGGAGTACCACCAACCCCAGGATGGAGCTGTTGCCCGGCGGGGACAGACAGGACCTGGCGAAAGACCCGGGTGTTCACACAGACAGCGTCAAGCCACAGAGAACACTGTGAATTACGCCCTACCAAGTCCTTCCGGCAAGGGGCCAAAGAGGAACGGCGTTCAAAACTGTCCTGAGGAAACCCACAAGCCATTTGAAGTGAAATTGGATTAAAGAGAAAAGCTACAAGAAAATCTGCACACAGAGGTCGACATAAACCAGCTTCACACAGAATCATCCAAACGCAGAAGCAACCAAGATGCCCTTCCGTGGGCGAATAGATGAATAAACTGGTCCTTCGGGACAATGGACTGTTATTAATTATTCAGTGATACAGAGAAATGAGCTGTCAGGCCACAAAAGACATGGAGGGAATGTGAATGTTCACGACTGAGGCGGAGAAGCCGGGCTGAGAAGGCCACGCGTGGTCTAAACCCCACCGCGTGGCATTCTGGAAAATGCGGGACAGTGGGGACAGTAAGGCTCAGTGGCTGCGGGGGTTCACGGCGGGTGAGGGATGAGCGGGCAGAGCTTGAGGGTTTTCAGGGGAGCGAGACTCTCTCTCGGGACCCCGTGATGCTGTGGCCATGAGTACCCACCCTTATACGTCTATCCAAGCCCAGAGAATGCTCAGCTCTGAGGGTGAGCCCTGGCGGGCAGTGTGAACGTCGTTACCTGTAATAACGTCTCAGTAGGAGTTCATTGATGCTGACCAGTTCCCCGAGAGCAGGGCATGAACGGTGGGGGTGTGTTGCGTGTGTTTTGTGTGGTGGGCGGGGGGTAGAGGGGACTCTGAAGTTTCTGCGAAGATTTCTCATAACCCTAAACCAGTTCTGCCCTCGTCTGAGGACTGTGAGGGGCGGATCTTTGGTGCCGCTGCCCACAGAGCACAGACCGTCTACACAGCCCGCCCATGTGGTTCCCTCGCTCCTATGGTCCCTGTCTTAATGCGCAGAGAGATGAGACCCCGCAGCTTGGACACAGAGCTGCTCCCCAGCCCTGGCTCCATGACCTCCGTTCCGCATTATTCTCGCCTCGGGACCGCCTGACATTCCTGAACATTATAGAGGATCCCAAAGAGCGTTAGTTGAGGGAGGGTGGCATCTGCTGAGATTTGCCAGATTAGGCGTTAACACTACGCATGGAAATGTTCTCAAATATTTGAATTTTTAAAAATTAAAAAAATATATATATTCTAGGCATTTCCCTGGTGGTCCAGTGGCTGAGACTTCATCTTCCAATGCAAGTGATGTGGGTTTGATTCCTGGTCAGGGAACTAAGATCCTGCATGCCTCACAGCCAAAACAAAACAGGAAACAGAAGCAATATTGTAGCAAATTCAATAAGACTTAAAAAAAATGGTCCACATCAAAAACTCTTAAAAATATTCTAAGTGAATTAAAAGTCACAAGATACTCCATATTAACATAAAGCATCTTTTTAAGCGAAAAAGTCACGAAGCTTTTCGAGACAAAGCACATTTAGTGGGAAGCGTGGCATGGCTTTAGGCTCGGGAAAGCTCTGTGGCTGGGGAAGGTAAGTGCCCGGGGAGACGCAGCCCCTGGGGAGAGGGAGGGTCACTCAGCGGGCTTCCCAGGACTCCGACAAGGGGTGGATTCTCAAAAGTTAGCGCACTGTGGGGTCTGAAGCCCCATCGGCAACCTCTCCAGATGCTGTTTTTTTGAAAACCCCTCCATCTGGGAGATGAACGAAATGATGAACAAGCAGAAGGGGGATGGAGCAGAAACCCCGGTGACCCCAGGTGATGCCAGGAGCTGGGTTGCAGAGCTTCGCAGTCTTCCATTCCGCACGCATGTGGGGGGATTCGGGAAACTCTCCACCGCCTGTGCAGTCTTGTCTGTAAATCTACAATTGTCCCAAAGTAAAGCTGATTGGGGGGAAAACGCCCCCGGTCTGTCTGGCTCTCTCAGGGGACACTTCCCTGTGTGTGGCCACTGGGACGTGCCGGTCCCCAGGTTAGGCGGGAGCATCCAAGGTCACGCTCTCCAGGGTTGAGAGCAAAAACTCGGGTCCAGGAATGCCGTCACCTGGCTCTTCGGGATCTTTCGGGACTGGAACGCCGCGCATGTGCACGTGCCCCAGATTCTGCTTGGAAGTTTGAAAGGGATCACCGACAGCGGATTCCACAGGCTGTTTCCATCGAGGCGACAGGACGGTCCTTCTCCTCGGAGAGCGCAGCCAGCACATGCAGGCTGGTGGCCCCTGAGCCTGGAACTCAGGCCACCCAGCGAGGGCTTCTCCGGGGGGTGCCAGCCGCTGCCTCGAGCCCCGCCGCCGTGTTCACAGAGTATCAAGACACACTCCAGAGTCCAGCTTCGTGGGATTAATAAAGTTTACTACTTTGTCAAGTGCGTTCTCAAGTGCAGCTGGCCGCCGGCCTGGGCGCCTGCTCCGCGGCTGCCTCTTGGAGCAGAGGCCAGCAGGCTGGGAGACCCTCGCTCCAGCCTCCCCCTCGAACTGCCGCCCCCCGCCCCCCGCCCCAGGCAAACTCCTCTCCTATAAAGATATCTGGTGGGAGAACAGCTCCAGTCCCCTCACCCCATCGTCCCCGCCTGTCTGCCCTCCTGATTCAATTCTCCTTGGCCTTCAAGGACTTCCATGAGCCTCTCCTCTTCCAGGGAGCCCTCCTTGACCAGCTTCACCTGGAGGAATGCAATTCCTGGAGCTCCCACGGCCCATCTTCTCCTCTATGTGTTCTTGGCTGCCCCCAAGTCGGGTGCAGACTTCTCAGGACGGAGTCCCCCGCACCCTCACACCTCCCCCTTGTCCACCCTGAGCTTCTCCACGGCTGTTGCTGCCTCCATGAGCCTTGCCTGCCGGCCTGGCAGCGGCTGGACTCCTTTGGTTCTGGGAGTTCTTTAGACCCCCTGGTGAAGCGCTGGGAGAAGAGCCCAGCCTCCGTGCTGATGGCAAGCCGAGCGTGCAGGGAGACTGCGGCCTGTGCTGGGCAGCTGCCCCACATCCCTCGTCTGGGGCACCCTCAGGAATGCCCTTCCTTGGACGTCACAGGGAATCAGACCTGAAATCCTGGGGTGCTGGGAGAGGCTTCCACAGAACTCATGGTGGGAGGGGATGACCAGGATTAGGGGGCCTGAGCCCCTGCGGCTTCCTCTCCCGGAAGCCCCAGGCCGGGCTGGGCTGGGGGTGGCATGCTCCAGAGGCGCCAGCCCCAAAGCAGCCCCCTTTCTTCAGTCGTCCCCGAAAGTGGTTCTCACTGGCAAGGTCCCCATCGCCCGCAGGATGGGGTGCCTAGCCCTCGACACTGCGCTCAAGGCATCTCTCAGATATCCTCGGCCTGCGAGATCCCACCTGTGCCATTGAGAGAACAGACTTGGCACAGACCTGGCCCACACCTGCCACAGGTGTGGGCATCCCTGCTTTTCCTTGTCCCACCTCCTTCCAGGCCCGGGAAGGAGACCCACCTGTCCCATGACCCATGGAAGGGACACACGCCTCCTTCCCTCTGCCCCGCACCCCCACCAGCTTCTGGGCCCTGGGTGTGGGAGATGCCTGGAGGGGCACGGGACGCAGAGGGGCCTCCCGAGGCCAGCTTGAGTGAGCTCAACGTTTCTCAGCATCTCATCCTCTCACCTGGCCTCCACTTTTCTGTTGAGAAGTCTGCCACCTTTAGCACATTGCTCTTGGTAATATAATATGTCCTCCTTTCAAACTTGTCCTTTTGAATTTTCATTTTCAGCAGTTTCACTTTGATGAACCCAGGCGCAGTTTGCTTCAAATTGATCCACTTTGGGTTTTGCTGGACTTCTTGGGAGATTTTAGCCATTATTTCTCCAATATTTTTCTCCCCCATTCTCTTGCTCCTCTGCTACCAGGACCCCGATCACCCGTGTGTTAGACTTTTTAATACCATTCATATGACCTTGAGTTTCTGTTCTTTAAAAAACAAATGTTCTTTTTTGCTTTTGCTTCACCTTGGATAACGTCTCCCCGCCTGTCTTCAAGTTCAGAGACTCTCTCATCATCTCCATTCTGCCACTAATATCTTCCAGTGATTTTTTTTTTAAATCTCAGAGACTGAATTTTTCTGCCCTCACAGTCCACTTAGATGTTTCTAGCATTTTCTATGTGCTGAAATTTCCCATCTTTTCATTCATGTGCATGTGTTTTCCTTTATCTCCACAGGCATCGTTATCCTAGCTCTTTTGAAGTCCGTATCTGATCAGTCCAGTATCTGAGTGACCTCAGAGCTGGCCTCGGTTAATATATTTCCATTGAGAGGAAAGTTCCTATCCCTAGGCCCCCAGGTATATCATGTCGTCTTGATTTGTATCACACATTTTGTGACTGTTCTGTTGCAGAGACACCTCGCACCTGGAACGTGAGCAGAGTTTATACATAAAATCTGTAACGTCCCCTTCCATGGCTCTTTCTGGGATTCCCGCCTCACTCTTCAGCAGTCTTGATTGCCCCAGGGCCCTTCTCCTGGTTCCTCAAGCCAGAAAGATTGGGGTTCAGGATGCCTGAACTATGACTGCCTTTCCAAAACAACCTGCTTTTTGCTAACTCTCTGGAGCCCCTGGGTAATTTTTCACTTGTTTGATTGCCTGTTGTCCAAGGTTTCTGATTGTTGTCTGCCAGAGGGCTGGTTTGTCAGAGGCTGACTTCTCCACGTAAGAAGTGTAGACGAGAGGGGTTTCAGGACGGGGCGGGGAGGGCAGAGGGCAGAGCCAGCGAAAGCGCCCGACAGGCCACATCTTATTAAAAAGAAAAGCACTGAATTTGGCTGCATGGATGGTGGTGGGCTGATTTCATAGGGTGGTGGGCTAGCAGGCTGGGAGGAGGCAGCAGGCGGAGCACACGAGCTTCTTCTCTGGTGTTAGGGAAATTCCTTTCGGTGTCTTCCCTAGTAAACAAGTTTTATAATGGGGAGTGCATTTTGAATGTTATGGAACATGTTTGGGCACTTATCTATTAAGCTATTACTGTATGGCTTTTCCTCTCTTTCCTATCGTATGGCCTATTAACACAATGATATTAATGGATTTCCTAATGTTGAGTCATCCTTGCATTCCTGGAAGTAAACTCCACTTGGCCAGGGTGTATTATTACTCTAATTCAATACACGGCTGGATTTAATTTGCTCATTCCTTTATTTACAGTTTTTGTGTCTATCTTCACATGTGAACTCGGTCTGTGGTTTCCCTTTTTCTGTGTGTCCTCCTGACTGGGTATCAGGGTTATGTGAACACAGAAAATGATTCATAATTGTGTTCATCTTCTATGCTTGAAACGTCTTGTACAGTAGAGGGCTGATCTTGAACGCTGAAGAAAAAATAACTTGCCCATAAAACTCTCTGGGCCCTGTGCCTTTTCCTAGGATAGGATTTTACAGCTTTCAGTTGGCAGCCTGTTTATTGATGAGTTCAGATTTTCTAGGTCCTTAAGACAATTTCCAGATGCATGTTCCCTTGTTAGTCGCTCAGTCATGTCTGACTCTTTGCGAGCCCACGGACTGTAGCTGTCCAAGCTCCTCTGCCCATGGACTTCTGTAGGCAAGAATACTGGAGTGGGTTGCCATTCCCTTCTCTGGGGAATCTTCCTGACCCAGGGATCAAACCCTGGTCTCCTACATTACAGGAAGATTCTTTATCGTCTGAGCCATCAGGGAAGCCCATGGTCACTTAAACAAGATCTTCAAATTCCATTTAATCAGTAAATATCTTCCAATCCCTATTGTGTTCCCAACCCTAAAGGCAGATAAATTTCTATACGAATCAGCATGGAGCATGTCTACAGGGATAGACACCCAGTAAATTTCAGTCTCTGCTCTGTCCCCTGCTCCCCCATTAGGCACAGCCGCAGGGACAACCCAGGAGACACACGCTGACCTGCAGTCCCCTTGGCTGTTGTTTAGCTTGTTTAGCTGCTCAACTCTGTCTGACCCTGAGACCCCACAGACTGCAGCCCACGAGGCTCCTCTGTCCATAGGACTTCCCAAGCAAGACCACTGGAGTAAGTTGCCACTTCCTTCTCCAGGGGATCTTCCTGACCCAGGGATTGAGCCCACGTCTCTTGCATATATCCACCCCTATATATATCTACTCATCCATCTGTCTATCCACCCACCCACCCACCTACCCACAAAGACATACATTCATACATACATACATATACACATATAGACACCTACCCATACACCCACTCACCCATCTGTTCGTTCAGGGCGCCCACGCTGAGTCTCTGCTCTGCACCAGATACTGGGCGAGGTACTGGGGTCCACGGAGATAGAAGCTAAGTGCTTAAGGGCTGGAAGACCAGGGTCAAGAAGGCCCCAGGAGGCCGCCATAAGAACAGAGCGGAACAGGATAAGAGGCTGGCCCGGGACCCCGGGATCGTCAAGCTCCAAGCAGGCCTGGTCCACAACCTGAGCGGGGTGAGTGCTCAGCGGCTGTTGGGAGGAGGCGGCCTGGAGAAGGAGAGGGCCAGAGCCCCAGGTGGGAACCCCCCGCCCCCGGGGTAACTGCCCTGACCTGGGCACTACTGCAGGCCTGCTCTCCCTGTTACCGTGAGTTGATGTGCCAGGTTCCTCAGGCGTGACGATCGTCTCGAGGGTGGGGATGGACCCTTATCCATCTCCTGACTCCAGGGCCCGGCTCAGAGCCTGGCATGAACATAAATGGATAAAAGATGAGAGCGGGGAGGACCAGCGGTCAGGAGGCGGTGAGCTCACAGGGGTGTTGCAGGCGTCGCGGCGGGGAGCATCCCGCCTGCTCCAGTGTGGGCTCCTTCCCCTCCCACTGAAGCTCTGCACCCAGGCCCCTGGGGGCGGACACCCCTGCAGCCTTAGCACCCACCTGCTGGCACAGCGCGGAGCCGCAAGAGGCCTGGAAAGCCTTTCTTCCTCAGAGTGGCCTGGCTGGACAAGACCCTGGCCGGCGGGCATCCCAGGCCCTGGGGCTCAAGGAGGGTGGGGGCGAGAGCCGCTTGTTCTCACTCCTCCCCCTCCCCAGCTCCGCTGAGAACCAAATCGCCTTATCAGAAACTCCCTGGAGTGACTGGTTAACCAAATAGCTAGAATTCCTGCTCAGCGGCACATCTGGTCCTGATCGCGGGGAGGCCAGGGATGACAAGGAAGGGAGGGGGGAGCAGAGGTACAGGGCCAGGCCTTCCCAAAATGATGCTGGGCCCGACTGGGGGCGCGGGCTGCCGGCCTGGCAGCAGCCGACCCAGCTCATCTCCAGGACTGGGGGCGGGAGTCCCCCCCCCCCCCGCCTCCACCACCTGCCGGGGCGGGGGGCCTGGACCTGCCACGGTGCAGGGGCGCCGGGCCCCCACTCCCGGCTCTTCCCCACCCTACGCTCCCCGGGAGTTCTGTCCCCTCCACCTCTGCCCGCGCCCCCACCCTCAAGCTCCTCCTGGTCTCCAGAACCAACCGCACCCGAGCGGCTCCGCTCAGACCTCAGGTCGCTCCAAAGCCACCCAGGCTGTTCCCTCTGCCTTGAACGCCCTTCCAGCCTCGGCGTCAGCAGCAAAGTCGCCCCCTCTGGGTGGGCCTCCTCGGGCCCAGGGGCTTCCAGGCGCCTTTGCCTCAGCCCCACCGGTGCTTGTGGATCTGCCCGCAGGACACCTGAGCCCTCAGCCCAGGAATTCCTGCTCCTCTGCTCTGGCTGCCTGGCCCCAGCACAGGATGAGGGGTAATGGAGGATGGGAGACGCCATGCGGGCCACGGAGGGGCCAGGGGGAGGATGCCTGAGGGGACGGAGCCCCCGGGTGAGTCGAGCATAGTGGTCAGAGTGGGAAGGGGTCCACTCCCTCCCCCTGGCCAGGGCGCCCTGCGTCCGGCAGGCCCCCACTTCTGGGGTCCAGCCTGTGCCTGGCCCTGCTGGGTCTTGGGAGGAGCCCTGCCTCACTCTCGCCTGGTCTGGGCTGGGACCCCCAAGGTCTCACCTGCCACTCTGCGGACACAGGCCTCCCCGGGCGCCCGCCCCAAGGACAGAGGACGTGCCCCCCGCCGTGGTGTCCATGCAGAGCTGGACAAGGGTACACAACCCCCAGGGGGCTAGGGCAAGGAGGAGCTGGGAGAAGGGGATGCCATGCGGGGAGGGCAGGCGGATGATGGGCTGAACCCAGCCATCCCATGGGTCCGTGAGAAGGGGTGGGGCCTGGGGCTGATGACAGACTCAGGTGGGGGCTTCCGGGGACCCCATCAGCCCGCCGCATCCTCTGTGTGGGCCTGTGGGACCCCCTTCAACTAGATGGAGGAGCTCCCTCAGCCCCCAGCACTCCAACCTGGGGGTGCCCCCCTTGGCCAGGCCCCGCACCCCTTCTGCGAGGCCGCCCAGCGCGGAGGGCCCGGCCTGGGGCGAGGGCCAGTATAAACAGATCGTTTCTGTCTGCCTGGGGGGGTGGGGGTGGGGGGAGTTGTCTTGAGCTTTGTTATGTTCTGAAAAAAAAAAAAGGCAAAAAATTTGGGTCACAAACCACAAACTGTTTTGCTTTCGGCATAACTGGCACAAACAGGCATTTTCTCTGTGGTTTCTGGCCGTGGAGGCCAGGGTTGGCTGGGCTGGGGAGGGAGAGGCTGGAGCTGCCCTAATGAGGCCAGAGGGGGCTGGGCAGGTAGGGCCGGGCTGCCCGGGGTGGCCACACCTGCTCGGGAGTGCCCGCTGGGTACCAGGCCCTGGCCAGGGGGAAGTGAGGACCCCTCCCCTGAGGGAGCCAGGACCAGCCAGGCAGGTGGACGTGGGTTACTAGGGATGAGGCCTTGTGGGAAGGCGGGGCTCTCCCCCGAAGGAGGGATGCAGACGGGCTGGGAGGCGAGGGGTTCCCCGGGGCGGGTGTGTGATGGGGTCCCTGCCCCCAGCCTCCAGGGCCTTCTTCCTGGCTGGCTCTGCCCTGGGGGCTCCCCCGAGGGCTCTGGAGAGCTTGGTCGGACCTGGTGGTGAGCGGGACGATGCACCTGTGGAATGACAGGTCTGGGGACAGAGGCAGGGGGCTGAACGCCAGGCCCCTCGTCTACACGGAGGGGCGGCCCCGGGCCCCAGAGACCTGGGGTGGGGGCAGTGATGAGCCAGGACAGCAGAGCACAGTGGAAAGCGTGCAGGGTGTTAGCGAGCCCAGGAGGCAGAGCAGTCAGGCTGTGTGAAGCCGGAGGGGTGAGGGGCAGAGAGGGGGCAGGCAGAGCAGGAGCCCGGAGCCAGGCATGGGGGCGTGGGGACTGAGACGTGACCCCCGAGGAGCCAGAGCGTGCTGGGTGCCTAAGACCCCAGGAAGGCCTGGCCTGAGGCTTACACCCCTTTGCCCGGTGGCCCATGGGAGCCATGGAGGATCCATGGGGAGAGCAGGCCAGGGGCCTCTAGGCGCACGTGGAGAGTGGCTGGATCAGAGACCGAGGCTGGAGGCAGCAGGGTCCAGTGGCTGGTCCAGTGGCAGCCGAGGACCGAGAGGGAGGGAGAGGACCCTGGAGCAGGTGAGGGGTGGCAGCCGTGAGCACGCCTGACCGGGGGTCTGCCGTGTACTGAGGGGGCTGCTCAGGCCCCGGCACGAGTCACTTTGCAGCTCAGGTGAAGATGCCAGGGGGAGACACAGTGGGGTGAGCAGCCAGGAAGCTCCTCCAGGGCCTCCGGCTCAGCAAAGGCAGGCCCTCCCGGGGCTCACACTCAAGCCCAGGGTCACCTCTGGCCCCCCCGCGTCCTCTTCACTCAGCAGGTGGTCGGGGGGCAGGAGCGCTCCTGAGAGGGTGCTCGGGGAGGGCCTCCCGAGGGGCACCCGGACGCCCGCAGGGACAGCGGTCCCAATCCAGGCAGAGGCAGCCGGCGCCCAGGCCATCAGGCAGGGACACCACGCGTGTGCTCAGCCAGCCCCGGGCCAAGCCATCACGAGGAATCTGCTTGTCTGTAGGGGGCAGGGCACGGCCTATGTTTCAGAAGACCACCTGGCCTCCAAGCAGCGGTCAGGAGTGGGGATACGCGGGGACCCACCAGGAGGGTGGCGTGCCCCACCCCCTCTGCCCCGCAGACCCTCACATAACTCGTTTCCTCGATGACGCTAACTGGATGGCCTAAGACTGTAGAAATTCATTCTCGCCCAGTCCCGGAGACCAGAGGCCTGCAGTCAGCTTCACTGGGCTAAAATCAAGGTGTCCAGGGCCAGGCTCCTTCCAGAGGCTCCAGGAGAGGGTCCTTCCTTCCTCTTCCAGCTTCTGGGGCTCCTGGCTTGTGGCCGCGTCCCCCCAGTCTCTGCCCCAACCTCACGCGGCCCCTCCTCTGCCTCCTTCCCCCGTCCTGTCCTTGGGTCTGGGCCCTCCCTAAATCCAGGACGGTCTCATCTCCAGACCCTTCACTTCATGACATCTAAGACCCTTTGCCCAAACCAGGGCACATTCGAGGACTCTGGGGCTTAGAACTGGACACGTCTTTCTGGGAAGGACACTATTCAACCCACCAGCCCACCGCCACTGGAGTCCCCAAATGTCCCTTGAGTGAGCGCCAGTGGCCTCTGATCTCATCCCCCACGCGGACCCCTCCCCCTGTGGCAGCCCCACTCCTAGCCCGAGACGCCCCAGTCTTTCACCCTCCTCCCAGGAGACTCCACCCTCACCTCCTCCAGGCCCACACTCCGGAGTCACTCTCTCCTCCTGAAAATCACCCCAGTTTCTGCCTCCATGACGCCGAGGCTGGGGCGCAGCGTGTGGGCATGAGTGGAGGAATGAGTGGATGAATGGAGCCATAAGCGTGCGCTGAGAGTTCGCAGAGCAGGCGGAGGGGCGGGAAGGGGACTGGGCAGACTGGGGCACCTGGGACCCGGCTGGGCCCGGCCAGGGGCGGGGCAGCGATGGCAGTGGGCTAACGCTGGGGCTACTCAGGAGGGCCACCGGAGCAGGGCTGGCTGTGCCCAGGGCTGCCCAGCAGAGGGAGGCTGCAGGGGTCTTGGGGGAAGCGGGGTGCGGGCAGAGGCAGGGGTGACCCGGCTACAGTGGGTGAGCAGGCTGGGCTGCCCGGAGCTGGGGGGGAGGGAGACCCTGGACCCAGACACCCGAGGGTCTGGGGAGGGGCACCGCTCTGGGCTGCATGCACAGGGCTGATGGGAGACAAACTCTGAGCTTGTCTCAGGGGCAGGCAGCGCTGGGCAGAGGGTCCCAAGCTGGGCCCACACCCCAACCCCAGCTCACGGTGCCCCCTATCCAGCACAGTCTCTCCCATCATTCTTGATGCCGCCTCCTTCAGGCAGCTCCCCACCCCAACGCTGAGCTCTCAGTGGGCATGGGCAGCGTGGCCACCCCGGGGACACCCCTCGAGACCCCCGAGGCCACAGCCCAGCACCAGGCCAAGCAGTAAGTATCAGAGAGGGAGTGATTGGTTCACAGGCAAGGTGTCCGCTACCCAGATGGGGCAGAGAGCCTTGGGTGCCCACTGGCAGACCTGCTGACCGAGGGCGCTGGGGTACATAAGGTGGGGGGGGGGGTGGGCAGCCCTTGAGCATTTCTAGGCCAGCCTCACTGTCTTCCGAGGAGCATGGGTACTTAGAAGTCAGAGGGGTCTGTGAAGTGGGGCAGGGCTGAGTCGGGGAGGGCTTCTCAGTCTTGGGGGTAGGGGCTCCTTTCTGCTCATGCAGGTGGGCACACAGGTGATGAGAGTCCCCAGCTGTGAGTGGCCCCGAGTCCCCATCTCTGACACTGGCAACAGTCTCCAGAAGCTTCCAGAGCCTGGCCGACCCCCATGACCTGTCCCCGAGGTTGGGAGAGCTCCCTGGGGTTGACTAACAGTGAAGGCTCTTTGCTCCTCATCAGTGGGCTCCTGCAAAAGCCCCCAGGACCCTGCCCGCCCCTGAACTCTGAGGACCTGGACCTCGCGATGGCCCCGGAGCCCCCCTCCCAACTGCTGAGGGCAGCAGGCCGTCCAGCGGTTCTCCCCACACCCCGTCACCGTGGGGGCCCAGAGGAGGTCCCCCCTCTTCCCACCTACCCCACCCCCTCCCCAGGGCTCAGACTCCCCCTCCCTTCCCCCACCAGGCACCCCAGCCAAAGAGCAGAGGACTCAGAAGAAATAATTTTAAATGCTTTATTGGGATGGCGAGCGATAAAGGTTAAAGACAAAACCCAGGCTGTGGATTCTGCCAGAAATAGCATGTTACGGGCAAGAGGAGGAGAACACGGCCGCGCGGTGGACGGGGCGGTGGGCATGATGACACTCGGTGTTCTGCGCGTGGGGGTCCTCGCGTGATGGAACAGAGACCCAAGAGGGGGTCCCGCTGAAGACAGCTGGGGGGACTCGGGGAAGAGACAAGATGGAGGGCCACGAGCTGGGCGCGGAGGTCGGGAGGGGCCCCGGGTCGGGATGGAGCTGACCCACGGAGAGCTGCCCGCTGTGTCCGGGGTGGACTGGCACAACCGCCCCCTGGGTCGTGTCAGCCCCGTCACCGGGGCCCCGCGGCATCGGGCCTCTAGCTCACTAGTCGGGCTGCCATGCAGGGGGACTGCGCTGGGGGCAGAGGTGGGGGTGAGGTAAGCCCCCAGCCGCCCGGGTCCCTGCCGCAGCCCGAGGTGCCGAGAGTGGTGGCCGCGTCGTGTCACCAGACCCGAGGGCCTCGGGGCCCAAGCGACCCAGCGGTCAGAAAATTGCGCAGCTCTTCTGCTCTGCGGGGCCCGGCTCTTCCGGCCTCTCCTACCACCCGACCTCACCCCGCCTGGACGCCAGGAAGCCCTGCGGAGCTCCGAGCTTCCTGGGGGCAAGACGGGGCGCTGAGGAGGCGGGCAAGCTGTTCCCGAGGGGTACGGGGAGAGCCTCCCCAAGTGCGCGGAAGGCGGCCACCTGCTCCCGCCTGCTGGAGACCTTCACTCACACATCCATAGCCCCTTCCCCCCTGGCCAGCCGGGCTGGCCAGGGGCCCCACCTTGGTGGCCACCGAGCACCTTCCTGACACCTGGAGAGACACCTCCCCGCCCCCTCCTCCGCCCCTCAGGACCCCCCGGGGACCAGCCACTGTCCCCCAGGGGGCCAGGCCGGGCAGCGGCCGTCTCCATTCCCCTGACTTCTCTGGGGGGCACAGTGGCCAGCACCCCCACAGAGGCTCCACTCTCCACTCAACCCAAGCGACAGGGACAGATTAAAAAAAAAATTTAAAAAAGGCGATAAATGGCGGAGGGCAGGATGGCGGCAAGGCCGCGGGTGACGGTGGTGACTATGTGTGTTCCTCGTCCTTGTCACTGCCCCCCTGTTACGTGGGGTGGGGAGCAAATTGATAAATGAGCGCGTAAAAAGCTAAGGAGGGATAAAAAAAAAAGGAAAGATGCCCCAGGAGTAATTAAAGAGGGGAGATAGATCAATTGGCGTCAATTTGGGTTCTAATTTCTGTCTGTAATTCTGCAAGTGCCTCGCTGTTCCTTCCCCCCCGAACGTTTCTCTCCAAAATCTTGCTGGACCGCTTCCTGCCTAGGAATGTCCCCCCACCCAGCCCCCACTGCCCCCCACCCACCCCTCCATCCTCCAGACTTCCCACACTCCCCGTCACCTTTGCCAGCCTCCAGGGGGGCCCCTCATTTCTGAGAGGCTTCCCCAGGAGGCTGGCAAAGATGATCCCTAGGTGTGCTCGGGGGAGGGGGCTCCCCAGATCTTGCAGGAGCACACCCAGGGGGTCAGGCTATGTGGTAGGGCTTGTCTGACTTAGCTGCAGCCATCTCCCGCCTGGCCAAACCGTTCCTCACTCTGCACGATGGTCGGTGTGTGGATGCCCCTGGGGTCTGGGGGCACCCAGGACTTACATTCTGTGGGCTGTGGGGTCAGGACAGGTGCCGAGAAGAAGTGGGGATCATCCTCTTCTCGGAAAGATGGAACCACCTGCCTGAGGCCGAGATACACCTTCCCACCATGGTGCATCCCAGGGGACAAGAGGGGAGCACGGAACAGGAAAACCTCATCGTGGGGCAGTTCAGAAAAGAATTTGGGATGGAATTCGGTCTCAGCTGCACAAAGGCTGGGCTCGGGTGTCCCTAGAGAGAGAGTGTGTGTGTGTGTGTGTGTGTGTGTGTGTGTGTGTGTGTGTGTCTGCGTGCATGGATGCATGTGTGTGTGTGTGCGTGCATGGATGCATGTGAGTGTGGATGTGTGTGAGTTTGCATGGATGTGTGTGTGTGTGTGCGTGCGTGGATGCATGTGAGTGTGGATGTGTGTGAGTTT
>JADEYB020000033.1:70288620-70342277 GCA_015832495.2 Alces alces
GTGCGTGGATGCATGTGAGTGTGGATGTGTGTGAGTTTGCATGGATGTGTGTGTGTGTGTGCGTGCGTGGATGCATGTGAGTGTGGATGTGTGTGTTTGCATGGATGTGTGTGTGTGTGCGTGTGCATGGATGCATGTGTGTGTGTGTGTGCGTGCATGGATGCATGTGTGTGTGTGTGTGGATGTGTGTGTGTGTGCGTGCATGGATGCGTGTGTGTGTGTGTGCATGGATGCGTGTGTGTGTGTGTGTGCAGGATTGTGATGTCAGATTTTGGAGTGTGGGGTTGTTTTGCCAATTCGGTTTTATTTTATTTTATTTTTGCCAATTCAATTTTACCAGCGCGATGCGGGGTTTCTGTTCCGTGCTCCCCTCCTCTGGTCTTACGGGGTCCCCTCACTGCTCTGTAATGGTCTCAGTGATGGAAACTTGGAGGAGGAGCAGGTTTGGGTTTTTGGTGTCACACTGCTGGTGCCCGGGGAGGGCCTGGCAGCGGCGGGGAGATGGCTGGCCAGCAAGGACAAACCTACCTGCAAATTTGGCCCCTTCCTTTCTCTTCAATGATTAGATCAAAGCCAATTTAAGTCCAGATCCAAAAGGGATGAGAAGGAAGGGGGGGGGGCCGAATTCTTTTTTTTTTTGCCAATTGTTTTTAAGCCAATTTATTTTTAGTATTTTTTTCAGCCAATTGATTTTTTTTTTTTTTAGAAGTTTTTGGAAAGCTGGTTTGCTTTTCTGGTGTTGTTAAAAAGCCAATTCGTTTCAAGGGGGCTGATTGAGGGGTTCATGATTGCAATTTTGGTTGTATAATTTGGAGGTAATTTGGGGGGTGATAATTTGGGGGGATATTTAAAGCCAATTGGTTTTGTACATTTTTAGAGATGTTGTTCTGATCCCCTCGGCCAGGTGGAGGGGGCCGAGAGGGGTGTTGCCTGACGTGGGGAGGTTGGGGCACAGAGGCTGGGATAGGGGGGCCCGCAGACAGGATGGTACAGAGATTTCAGAGAGGGACTTAGTGGGGCGGTCCCGACCAGGAGGACGGCGCGAGGTAGATGGTATCACTTGGCAGAATTACGACATTTGGCTCACTTCTAATCGCTGGATGCCTCCGAAGAGGCGCCCCCGTGGGTGGCAGGGTCCTGGGTGGGCAGAGCAATCAGCGGACGGTGACTCTTGGCCTCTCTGAGCGCCTCCAGCTCCTTGGCGAGCGTGCGACCCCGGCGCGCTCGCAGGAAGGCGGGCAGGCCCCTGCGCAAGCGCTGCGTGGACTGCTTCCAGATGTCAGAGCGGAAGAACTTGCCCACGGGGTATGCGGTGAGGTCGTCCTGGGAGAGGAAGAGCAGGTCAGGGGCTGCCCAGGCCCCCGGGGGACTCAGGGGCAACGCCCAAACTGCCCCAGGTGCCCGAGGTGTGACAGCAGGTGTGACAGGCCAGTGCCAACGCCCCCGGAGTGCAGAGGGCTCCCTGGCCGCCCTCTCAGCTAAGCAGCTGGCTGCGCCCCGGCCCCCTGGCTCTGAGGTGCCAGCCCCGCAGGGCTGCAGGGGGAGAGAGGGGAGGGTTCCCCTCGCAGGGGCTGGGCCGGAGCTGCGGGGCCATCTTACCGGAAGCACGGTCGTAGAGGCAGACACATCCCTCTCGGACTTGGCGGGGGTGGCACAGTAAGTCTCCAGGAGGGCCAGGTCGCAGCTTCGGAAGCAACACTCTTCCACGATGCCACGGCTGCGTCGGTTTATGCGGCTGGATGGTCGGCCTGGCGGTCCCCCAAGGAGGAAGGGAGGACAGGTCAGTGCCTGCCCCTGGCAGAGGCAGGGGTCCTCCGGCCAGCCCCCCACCCCCACCCTCGGGACAGGACACCCAGTGGCCCCGCAAGGACAGCCAGCTGCAGCCTGGAGTGGAGGAAGGAAGCGAGAGGTGGGCCCCAGAGAGGAGAGAAGGGACAGTGAGCGTGAGTGACCAGAACCAGCCCCTGGCGTCTTGTGCCTCCTCCTCGAATGGCAGGGGGGTCCCGACCCCGCGTCCTGGGACCCCAGGGTCCCGGCCCGAAGGCCGGCTGGAATGCAGGTGCCACCCCTGCAGCAGCCAGGAGCCGAGGCGCCCATGGCCCTAGAGACGCCCCCGCTGAGACCGGCAGGAATGGAAGAAGGAGAAGACGGGAGGAGAGGAGTGAGGAGCTGCACAGACCACGCCCTCCTTTCTTCCCGCCCTCCCCTCCCCCCACCGCAGGCTCCAGACTCGGCCACGTGAAGTCCCCGCCTTCCTTCCGCCGTCCATGGGGGGGGGGGGGCGGGAAGGGAGCCCCCAGTAAGGGGTCCGGCTGCAGGGTCAAACGGGCTGGGGGCTCAGCCCAGCCCGCCCGTCAGGGGGGCAAGCCTGTGCCAGGGCCGGCCGGCACTAGGCGCTGCGGTGCCACTTCCTGCCCCCAAGGGTGGCAGAGAGAGAGGCCAGGAGAGAAGCCAGGGCAGGCAGGGGCCTTGGAAGCATGGAGAAGCGGTGTGCTTTTCAGAGCAAAGCGCTGACATGCCAAGACGGGCGTTTCCGGCCCATTTCAGAGTGTGGGTAAGTAAAAGCTGTGGAGAAAGATGCTTCGTGGAGGTGGTGGGCCGGGTTCGAGCCTCATGGCCCTCGCCCGGCTGCCCCAGCCGTGTCCCCACCCCCGCCCCCCGCCCCCCCCACGGCCCCGAGAGGCGTTTGGCTGAGCCCAGGAGTGCACACGCCCCACCTTGAGGGTCAGGCTGCCCCTGCTCCCCCGTTTCCCCTGGAAACCAGGTGGACACTCTCCTGACGGTAAAGAACCGGAGGCCCAGACTATGGGGGGTGAGGGCAAGAGCCCACGCTGAAGGAGAGGTCGCCTCCATTGGGGACACGCCCTGCTGCGGGGTGGAGGGGGGCAGAGGGGTCCGTGTGCCCAGCCAGGCGCCCCCCGGTCCGGAACCACGAGAACCAGCCAAAACGCTCAGGCCATCAGGCAGGCGCCTGCACCACGCGCTGCCCTCGAGCGTGGGTCCCGCCCAGGCCCTGACCCCCTGCCTCCCATCAGGGCAGCGGGCCCCCTCCTGGATGGAGCCAGGCGTCCCCCCACATGCACACTCACACCCCCAGTGACAAGCGCTTTTATTCTTAATGGCGTTCAACCCATTTGATTCCATTTCAAATCTAACAGTCCACGGATACGTGCCCATTGCCAAGACGTGGACAAAAGCTGCGGGAAGCCGGTGCCCACAGCTCTGCCCGTGGGCAGCTCAGGGAGAAGCAGGAGGGGAAGGGCTGTCTGCGCCCCCCGCCCCCCCGGGAGGCAGGCCTTCGGCCCCCTCCGCACCCCACCCGCACTTGCTGCTTCAGGACTGACTCCCTGTGGACACACCTGCCCATTCTCCCTGGACTGTGAGTCATGTGGCTAGAAGCCTGGGCCCAGCCCCCCGAACTAGGGAGGCTGGAGGACCGGCAGAGGCGACTGAGGAGCGTGGGGAGGACTCCGGCATCTACGCAGGACCTGCTGTGTGCGCCCCCGCCCCCGGCCCCAGGGAGCTACTCACTGAAGTAGAAGCCGCGGTCCCCACAGACAAACTGGAGGGTGTCCACCAGCTCCCCGCCGCACAGGGTCTCGCTGGGGCGGTAAGCAGCATAGCAGCACGAGGCGAAGGCCAAGAAGGTGAGAAACGCCAGCACCGACTTTCCCGCTGAGATCCCCATTGATGATGACTGCGGGAAAGACAGAGGCGTGAGCGAGCCCCGCACCCGCCACGCCCGGGGCCGGCCCCGCCCTCCGCAGGTCCCCGGATGGCTCAGCCAGGACATGCCCGCCCGCTCCCTTTGGGACCCTAAGCCCAGCCACCTCCTAAGTCCAAGTCCAGTTGCAGATTTGAAGCCTGGCTTTCTCCTTAATCTTAATTGCTTTAATTACAGGAACAACAAGAGCTTTCTCTGTTGAGGCTGGTGGGATGCAGAATCACCCCACGAGGAGGGCAGGGCCGGGGGTGGAGCCTCTCTGATGGGCACCAGTAACTTCACGTGGGGATCACTGTCCCCCTGTATTATCGCTGAGGCTGGGCCACACCCAGAGCGGCAGGGGCCGGTGCTGGACACTGGACCTGGCCTCCATCCTATGAAGTCATGGGGGCGGGGCCAGCACAAGGCAGTGGCCACTTCTGGGGCCTCCCTGCACCAGCCAAGATGGCAGAGGGCCCCACCCCAGCACAGAACATGTGCATCCCAGAGGACCAGCCGGGCAAGGGCGCCAGGAGGGCCGGCCTCCCTCCCCAGGCAACAGCGGGGGTCCCGGCCCCGTGCCTCTCCCTCCCAGACAGCCTTTCCCAACCTTTCGGCCTGCGGCTGAGCAAAGGTCAAGGGTCTGGTGGTTGACACGGGGTGCCAGCCATGCTCCCGGGAGCCTCGTTCTCCGGCATCACTTAGTTCCCGGACCCCGGTCCTCCCTCGGGTCCCCAAAACACACATGAAAACCAAAAGCCTCCTTTCCAGGCCTCCCATCGCACTCCCAATGGCCAAGGGCCTCAAAGTCCTTCCAGGAATACCAGAGCCGCTCCCCTCTTGGGATGCCAAACCCCACCCGGAGAGCTGAAGAGAGCAGGTCAGGCCCCCCCGGGGGGCCAGACACCAGGTCCCTTCAGGGCCGATCTGGGGGAAGAGACACACCTCAGGACACACCCCCTCACAAGGCTGCAAGGCTGTAGACTGGGGTGAATAGGCCCTGTAAAGGGGAAGGACCTTGGCTTCCCTTGAGACACAGCAAGCCACTTCCGCCTGTCCAAAAGGTGGAAGCCCCCCAGCCATGAGCCCCTTCTGGGAGGACAGTCACGGCCCGGTGCCCCGGTCACCCTGAGGCTACTCAAGCAAGGGCCCGGGTGGGCTGCCCACACGCGTCCGTCCCAGACTCTGCACCCAGCGAACACGGGGCACCGAGCCGCACAGCCTTCCCAGCCTGGAGCAAGGTTGCTGCATGCTGGAATTTTGATGCAATAAATCGTGTAGGAAATGAGAGGACTGAGGAGGAAACTCAGTCTCGCTTAAGCTCCTGACAAGCAGGGGCCAGCTCCAGGGAAGATCTAAACGGCCACCTCGCCCACCGCCCCTGGCTGGGCGAAACCCCCGGCCTGTTTCCCTGCTGCCCCACTGCCGCCCTCTCCAAATTCTGAAAGCAAATTTAGCCAGCTAGGAATTCCTGCTGTCCGAGCGGCAACTCCATCTTTCTGCAAGCCCAGCCGCTTGGTGTGGGGTCCAGTCCAGGACACCAGCGGAGAGCCGAGACTGGACAGCAGGCAGGCAGCCACGCGGGCCAGGTGAGCCAGTGGGCCGAGGAGGGGTGGGGGGCAGAGGCAGGGAAGCGGGGTGGGGGTTGAGTGAGGGGCGGCGGCAGGGGCCAAGGGGGCTGCGGCCGGCGGGCGGGAGCCGCAGCGCAGCGGGGCCCTGGCTCCAGAGCCGCGTTACCTGCAGCTGGACAGGAGGCTCGCTGGGGCTGAAGGAGGATGAGGAGGAGGTGGCTGGAAGGCTGCCTCCGAGGAGAAGCTAATGTCCAGTTTGCAGGCTGGTCAGTGCCTCAGCTTTTATGTCTGGGCCGGCTCCTCCCAGCCCCGGCTCCACCCTGCCCCCACCCCGCTCCCAGCTGACCACTCCCCCCGCCCCCTTCGCTCCCGCCCCCTCCGTCCTCCCAGCCAGTCCCTCCTCTCCTGCACCCCCAACCGCTAGCCCCAGCGTCTCTTAGCAAAGTACCAGGGCGGGGGAGGGGGGCTCCTCCTGCACCCCCAGCCCATCTCGGCACAAGGAAATGGGGGGGGGCGGTTCCGGAGGGGGTTGCTTTCCACCTCCTTGTATGGAAACTTCCATCTGCCCACGGGGGCAGGGGCAGTTACCCTCTCCGGACGGTCCATTCCGGGCCCCTCTGAGCCCTGGACCAGCCCCCCTCCACCCAGATTCCTGGTTGGAAATGTCGGGGACCGAGAGAGGGAGGCGGTGGGCGGGGGGGCGCCGAGGGAATGCGGCGTCTGGCAGGACTCTCTTGCCAACTCGGCCCCCCTCGCTCCATCCTGGCCCCGCCCACCCAGTTTTCCTCTCTCGGTCTTGCTGGCAAGGAGTCAACATACCAGGGTGGGTTTCTGAGATTTGCGCCCCTTCTCATTACACGGCCGCCGCCCCCCCCCCCCACGCCCGCCCTTGCCCCCGCACGGCACAAATCACGAACTTTGAGTAACAGCCCCCTGCACCCGCCAGGCGACCAGGAAGTCGCTGTGCACAGAGCTCACACCTCCCCCGGCGCTCCCCGAGTCCCTCCCCCGCCCCCACCCCTCGCCCCTTCCTCCGCGGCGCAGGGGAGAGCGCGGGGTTCGCCCCAGGGGACGGGACCGCCAGCCCCCCAGCCCCGTCTGCCCGGGCCCCGCCGCCCCGCCGGGCCCGGCCCGCACGCCGCTTACCTGAAAGCCGGCACAGGGCCGCCCACCTTCCTGCTGCGTATTGCAAACCGAACAGCGGGCGAAGGCCCTCCTGCCGGACACTCCTCTGCCAGCGCCGCTCTGGCCGAGTCGCGGGGGCCGAATGTGCGACGGGGCAGAACGGGGGGATGGCTTTTTTTTGGGGGGGGGGATAAATTCTCTCTGATTCTTTAGGGAGGACGGGCTGTCTGCGGGCCGGGGCGGGCCAGATGTTGTACTTTAGGGGGGGAAAGGGTATCGGGAAATGAGGTCAGCTGTTGTATCAAGGACAGAGAGGGGCAGAGATAGTGAGAGAGACAGAGTGAACGTGAAAAGGGGGGGCCGAAGAGAGGGCGAGAGGGAGAGAGGACAGCGAGAGGCGGGCAGGCTCACAGCGGGAGAGAGCAGCGGAGAGAGAAACAGAAAGCGTATAATTAATCCACTTTGGGACGGCGAAGGCGAGAGGGCGGGCGTGGAAGGGGAGGGAGTTGGAGGCAAGGAGCTGGGGGGGACGGGAGGGAGCGAAGGGAAGGCTGCGGAAGAAGACGGGGGGCCGGGACCAGAGGCCAGAGAGGGGCCGGGGAGCGCAGAGAAGCCGAGGAAAGGGCGCAACGTCGGGGGCCGGGGAAGGTGCTGAGGGGGGCGGAGCGGAGGCGTCACCCGGGCCGCGGGCGCCCAGCTCGGCTTGGGCCGACGGAGCCCTCGGCCGTCGCAAGCCCGGGCCTCGGGGGGGGTGGCGGTGGCGGCGCCGGGGGCCGCTCGGGACGCAGCGAGGAGGGGGAGCGGCCGGGCTGCGCGCCGGGGAGGGCCGGAGGGGGGAGCGCGGGGGATGACAACGCCGGCGGCCTGCGAGCCGGACTGCCTGCGGGGGGGACCGCCTCCTCGGGCGAAGCGGGACGGGCGTTGAGGTAGACGAAGAGGAGGCGGCGGGGGATCCGCAGGCCGGCGGAGCCCGGCCCCGCCGACGGCGCCCGAGATGGGGGTCAGCAGCGTAGCGGACGGCGTCGACGCGGGACCGCCAGCCGGGTGGAGGCGCTGGCGGGCGAGGGCCAGGAGGCGAGGGCGGCCGGAAGGGGGGGCCGGGGGCCTGCCTGGCCTCACGCAGCTCCGCCGGAGAGCAGGCGAACTCTGGGCGCCAACGCCCGGCTCTTATAGTCGAGCCACCCGCGGCTCGGCGCCCGCTCGGGCCCCGCTGGCCGAGTGCCCGCGCCAATGGGCGCTCGAGGGGTCCTCGCCCCGCCCCCGGACCGCCTCTGCAACTCGAGCCAAGGGGGGGCCAGGCTTGGGGTCCCGGGGGGCAGCGGTGAGGGGGGGGCTGTGGGGTGCGCGGGGACAAGATTGGAGTGGGGGCAGGGATCCTCAGAGTTCGAAAGAAATCTAGAATCACTATTCTAAAGTGTGTGGGGGCCCTGTCTGAGGTTCCGGGGTGCCAGAGTCCCTACATAGTACACGGGAGACCCGGGACGACCAGGGTGGGCGGCGTCACATGCCCTAGCGACGGCCGGATCCCCGCGCCCCACCGGGGGTCTAGGCGGCGGGGGTGCCCTGTGTGTGCGGGCACAGGTGGCGGTCCCCCCCCCCCAGACCCGCCGGGACCTGCTGGAGAAGCGGGGAGTCTCTGGGCTCGGGCGAGGCGCGCAGTCTCCACCTGCCCGAGCAGGCACAGCACCTCACCTCGAGCTGCAGCCGGAGCCCGAGCGCCCCCCGGTGCCGCGCGGGAACTGGGGAGTAGCCTCGGCGGACGCCAGGTGCGGTACGTGGAGAGGGCCAGCCGGGCCAGGCCCGAGTCTGGGCCAGGCATGGGGCCGGCCCGGGCTGCGCCCGTGTGCCAGGGAGGAGACGAGCAGGGCGGGAAACGTCGTTCAAATCCTACCTGCATGACCGAGCTCACTGGGGTGCGTCTAAGCAGCTCTCCTTTGGGGCCCACCCAAAATATCCGGATAATGGTTCCCCCGTCCTCTATGCGTTGGACTTGCGTAGATTCGGGTTCAGCCCCGGGGGCCACCACGGTCACTTGAGGGTCTGGGGAAACCATCTCCTAGAGGGTTTGGACGATGTAAGAAGTCGGTGTGATTTTTTTTTTTTTACCAAGTCAAAACCACGCACGAGTCCCCGCGCCCCACCCGCCCCAGGAGCCCCGACCACGCGCGCCCCTCCAAGGGGAAGGGGCCGCCGGCGGCGGAAGCCCGAGTCCAGCTCGCACCCTCGCTCCGCCATCAATCACGTCTCCCGCGCTCGGCGCGCGCCTACCCGAGTCCTCCGCCCGGCGGCTGGAGGCGCCCGGGCGGCTGGAGGCGCCGAGCCGCCTGAGCGGGGGTGCGCCTCTCCTCCGCGTCCCTCCTGCCCTGCGCCCTGCCGGCCCCGCTTGGAGGTCGCCGAGGCGCTTTCCCCCCGTTGTGATCGTTGCACAGAGCAAAGGAAAGCGGCGCGGGTCTTCGGGGCCCGACCCAGCGCGCGGGGCGGCCGAGGGGTTGGCCCGCCGCACGGCTCCCGCGCCCCGTGCCGCTGTCCCCGGCAGCCGCTCGGGACGGCGGGACGGCGGCGGGTGGGTTTGGGAGCCAGGCCGGGACGCGAGGCGGCGGGGAGCTCACCGCGAGGCTGGAGGCCGAGGCTGCGTCCGCGGGCGCGGAGGAGTCGAGGCAGCGAGAGAGCGCCCTACGGCGAGCGGTGGACGCGCTGAAGGTGAGCGAGACCCCGGGGGCAGTCCCCAGTGTCCGGGGGCAACGCCCAGTCCGTTGGAAGACCCGGGGACAATGCCCAAATTTGGGGGAAACTGGGGGCAATGCCCAGTCGTTCTCCTGGACGCGGGAGAAGCCCTGCCTACGTCCTGGCGGACACACTGCCCGATCGAGTGTGTGTGGGGAGGGCGAGAGAAACTTCCCGCATCCGAGGAGCTCCGGGGATTTCGTAGCGGACGCGGAGAGGCCCAGAACCGGTGCCCGCGGGGCGCGGGGCTACGGAAGCTGCAGAGACCGCGCTGGGGCCGGGAGCAATGCCCCACTGCCCGGACGCAGTGCGGAGCCGCCTGGTTTGCAAGAAAGAGAAAGAAGGTCCTGAAGCGGGGACCCAAGGGAGGGTGCGTCGGGGACTCCAGAAAAAGAACCCGAGTCTGGGGGCCGTGGAGGCTGCTCCGTGCAGCCGGGGGCCAGGGAAGCCGAGTCTACGCTGTGAGGACCCGGGCATGTAGGTCAGCAGGCTTGTGGGACAGCCCCGTTTGTAGGGCAGTAGGTCTGCGGATGACCGTGACCGGAGCACAATTCTCCGGGTGGAACTTGGGAGGTTCCAAAAGGGCAAAGGGTCTAAAATTCGGGGAAGAAAAACAGTGGGTGGGTCTTGGGGATCCAAGTGCGGTGGAGAAGAGTGGAGAATCATTCCCAAGATTTAGAAATTCAGGTTAGTGGACGCTTGCAGCGCCCGAGCAAATTCACTTCCATAATTGTTGTGGCTTCTGGGAAAATTCTCAATGTCCTTGAGAAACTCAAGAAACACATCTAAATTTGGGGCAACCTGGGGTGTGATCAATACATTTGGAGAAGGTGGGAAATCAATATCTTTTTAATATTTTAATTATTAAATTGGTTTTGATTAGTTTATTTTTGGTGAACAGGAAAAAAATATTTTCCTGGGCACTGTCTGCATTTGGGGACCCCCTAGGAAGATATGGCCCAAGTGTGGGGGATCCGTGGAAATTGTTCAGTAGAGACTGATATCTAAATTTCAGGGAACCTGGTTAATAGCAAGGAATCTTGTAGGACGTAGGCCTGTGATACTTGAGATTTCCAGGACCTGGGGGTATTTTTCGCTATCTGGGCAATTTCATTTTGGGAGGCCTGTGGAAAATTGCCTAAATTTAGGAGGACTCAGGGTAAGTAAGGATCATAAAATCAGGGGACCCATAAATCAATGTTCAAAAAAGTTCAGTTTTGTGGAGAAGGGAAAAAAAGTCTCAGTTTATTTTGAAGGGCTAGCAGGCAGCATCACAATTCAGAGGCCCCAGAAAATAATTTTTGAATCTGGGGATCCAAAGAAGTCTTTCAAAGTCCCCAGGAGAACGGAGGGTCAATATCGAAGTTTTAGGGGGAAAGGATTAAGAATTCCTAGGTGGTGGGGCCTGGTGGTCTACAGAAGATTGGCAGTGTCTGAGACCCAGGAAATGTTGACTGAATTTGGGGTGATTCAGTGAGTGCCTGGAGAAATGCTTTGGGCCCGAGAAATCAGTGCCTTTCTGTGACATTGCATGTGTCTGGGGAGCTTAGAGAGGGTGATGCCCAATATTGAGAGTCCAGTGTGTCCACACACAGGGCACCGGGAAAAGGTCCAGTCGGTTGGCCTGGAATTTGGGATCAGTTCTGAATTTTAGGAAACCCGGATTCTTGTCAGTAAGCTTGTGGGGCCCAGGGAATTTTTTAATATTCAGAATGTTATGAGGCGGAGAAAATATTCAGGATATTTGGTTACTGGGACACTCAAAAGAGCTTGGTAAAACAAGATACAGGCTCTGTGCAAGCGTTTGTTTTGTGCTTGGCTTGACCCGGAGGACCTGAGAGATGCGTGATTTGGGGGGACCGGCCTGATCCACGGTCACAACGAATAAGTGCTATGTGTTTGGGGGCCTGGGTAACAGTGTCTAAATGTCAAGGAACCTGACTAGTGGCAAGGAAGCTTGGAGAGCCCCAGAAATGAATGCCCCATGTCTTTATGACCCACCAAAAAAATTGCTCAGTGAGTTTTGGGGGCCAGAAACCATCTTCTCAATTTTGTGGAACTCAGGAAATCAGAGCACAGACTGTTTATGATTCAAAAAGAGGGTCACTGTGCTTTGGGTTTAATGCATAAATTTTGGTGAGGCATAGGCAGCAACCTTCCAACTCTGAGGGTTCTGGGGAAATTGATCAGTCTGTTGTGAGGGGGTGGCAGGGGTGGGGGGACCTGGAATTCTTTACCTAAAATTTAGGGAACTCAGATTGGGGCCAATAAATTTGTGGAACTCAGCAGATTATGTCCTAAACTCTAATGAAGCGGAGGAACAGGGCTTCGGCAAGGGGGAGCCGGGACAGGGGTAATAAGCTTGGGAGCCCCTGTCGACCAAAATTATGGGGACACAGGAAAAGAGCCCTGTTCTTTGGGAAAGATGCCTTAATGCCAAAAAAACACCGTGTTCATCCTGGGGAGTCAGCTTGAGCTCAGGACGTGGAGTTAATGTTTAAATTTTTCTGAATAGGGTTTGGCACTGTGTAACTCCGTAGAACCTGGGGGTGGGGGTGAGGGTGGGGGGTACAGTAAAACTGTTAGGAGCCTGGGTGGGAGAAAAAAAAGTAAGTGTGGGGACCCAGGTCACCAGTGTAAACCTGGAAAAGCCAGCAGGGGCTTATGTGTTTTCAGGTCCCCAGAAATTAATGTCAAAAAAAGAAGGAAAAAATCCTGTGACTTGGGGAAATGCTGAATGTATTGGGGGAGATCAGGGAGGAAATCTTAAATTTTAAAAAGCCCAGAAAAAATAAAAATAAAATAACGTCTGCCCTCAGGAGGAGCGGGGGATGTGGCTCCGTGAGCTGGGACCCTGGGGATGGAGAGCTTCGTTTGGCAGGCTGAGCTCCGGCCAGGGAAGCACCGCGCCGCTGCGGATCCACTGCCCCCGACTCGCGTGGAGCGGCGGCGCCCTCCCCGGGGATCGGGGCGCCGGCTGCGCGCAGCGGCACGCGGGGCTCCCTGGGACGCCCGCCGCCCCAGCGGGGCTGGCACGTCGCTTCTCCCGATTTTGCCTCCTCGCTCCTGAGAGCGCTTCCGTGCGGCAGCGCGTCCGGTGAAAGGGAGGCACGCCGGGGCGGCGGGGGAGCGACGGGGCGCTGCTCCCTGGCTTTCCGGGGGGCTCTGGGCTCCCCGCTCGGCAGCCTCCGAGGAGGCCCGCGGGCTCCCCGCCGCCGCCGCCGCGCCCCACGCGCTCCGCTCTGCGAGCCTAGGCGAAGCCGCGGCCCGGCGACCGCCGCGGGCAGGCTCGTCCCCGGCTCGGTTTGGGGGGCCCCGGAGTACCCCCGGCGGCCGTGCCCGCTCACCCCCGGCGCTCCACGAGCGCCGTCCGGGCCTTCTCGGGCCCCTCGACGAGGGCGAACCCAATTTTGTTTTGATAACGCTCGAGAGTTGAAGGACTAGGGAAGAGGAGGAGAATGGGGGGCGGGGGGAGACTGGACTGATGGTGGCGGGGGTCGGGGGTCTCCTTTCGTTTTGTCTAAGAGAGTGTTCACGGCAAGCCTCCCTCTCCCGCTGTGAAAGTCTCGTTCCTTAAGACAAACAAGAGGAACGCTGAACCCTGCCCAGCCCCACGCACTGGTGGGAACCGGATCACCCCTTTGGAATTAGACAATGTTTCGGGTGGGGGGCGGCTGCCTCCTGCGCATCTGTGGGTTGAGGGTGTTGCCAGCGAGGGGGTGCTGCTGGGGGCAGCAGGACGATGGGGCCCCACGACCAGCTCACCAGCTGTTACCTGTCCCCATAGTCACCCCACAAAGGGACCCTAGCTAGAAAGGGGGCATCCCAAAGCCTGACCTTCTGGAGAGGCAGGGGTTAATGCCCTCGGACAGGTGTGGGGACTGGGCAGGGCTGAGGCAGCTCTTTCAGAGGAGTTTGGCAAGACGGGGAGGAACCCCCCCCCATGAAAAAAGCAGCCCACTTTCCACCCGGAGCCCAAGGCACGTGGGGAATGTTCCCCCTTCAAATTCCAGTCCACATCAATCACCCCGTGTCCATTCCAAGAACATCTGGCCTGTCTCCCCCCACCCATCACTGCCCCGCTCCCTCCCCACCAGCCTTCTGCAGTCCCAGGCCCTGCGCCTATGGAAGGGAGGGTGAGGAGGGGGCTCCCCGGGAAGCCTGGCAGGGTGGCTGCCCAGTCTTCGGCAGCTTGTGCATTTGGGGGTGAGGAGTGTTTTTAAAGTGTCTGTCTGCAGGCCTCAGCTCCCTGGGACCCCAGAGCGGGTGAGGGTCTCCGCTTCCCTGGCCCTGCTCTGGGCTACCCACCTCTCCCCCAGGCCTGCTTCCCAGGCTGGGGGCGGCGGGGGGCCAGGGTGAGGTGTGTGTCCATGGGGCTTTCTGGGCATCTTCATGCTGGGGGTGTGTGCCCTTTGGGGACTCTTCCCTGTTTTCAGTCTGGAACAGGCGCCAGCCTGGAGAAGCTGTGGCCCGGTGCTTGGAGACCCGCGCCTGGACCTTGGAGGTAGGAAGGCAGAGGCCACCCTGGGGTGCTGGCCCCGGCCACGGGCCAGGAGGGGCACAGAGGCACTTCCTGTGCAGGCTTAGCCCGCGCCTCATTTACTCGCCAGTGCAGCTAGAGGGGCAGGGTTGTGGGGGGCAGACCCGGGTCACCGTGGGGCTCGGAATGGGCACTAGCCACCCCTAGCCGGGACCAGCCGCCCAGGTCGCCCCAACTTCCAGTCCCCCACCACAGTAGGAAGGGCACAGCCCTGGTATGTTGTGGGACTCGGGTCTCCCCCAGCACAGGGCTTGGCTGGTGGGAACTTCGGCCCCAAGCACCATCACCTGCCCCTCCCTCCCGCTCTGCAGCAGCCCTGGCTCCCCCACTGATGTGCCAGCCACATTCCAAGAGGACAGTCATCCCCGGAGACTCGGACTCACCCCAGGAAGCCCAGCCCCGCGCCCCGACCTGGCTCCAGGCTCGGCTCTGCGGCTGCTCCCTGCTCCCGCTTGCCCTGCAGCCAGCCTTCCCTTTCCCCGCGTCCTCCCCCGGCTCTGGCTCCGAGCTGGCCGCTCCCCACCTCCCTGGGACCAAGCCCAGCGTTCGACAAACCCAGCTCATTCTCCTGGAGTCCCCTGAGCGCCCCCTTCCTCAGCCCCCACAGGGCGCCCGTGCCGCCGGGGGGGAGGACCCCGCACTGGATGCCCGAGGGTGCGCCTGCCCCCAGCAGCATGGCTGGAAGCCCGGGGACACAGGCCCCGGCTGGACGGAACGCCAGGACTCCACGGTGGCACCAGCCCCCCTGGCCCCAGGCGCCAGCAGCCCCTGATCAGCAGGCCGAGTGTGGGGTACCGGCCCCCAAGCTGCAAGCACCAGGCGTGGCCCCTGCTGTACCATTCTATGAAGCATCTGAACTAAAGACACCTTTGAAAAACATTCTCCGTTTCTCTCTCTCTTTCTCTCCGGCGGCAAATTGGCCTGCAAGGGGGCACCTGCTGGGTCCCCCAGGGCAGGCCCTGAAGAGTGACCTCTGTGGCTTTGGGGTCAAGACTGGGAACACAGCCCCCGTCCTCCGCTTCCAGAGAGACCCTGGAGCAAGTCCCGCTCTGGGGCGGCTCAGCCTGTTGCCCCCACCCCGGCTCCATCCAGCAGCGTCAGAGGAGGCTCTGGCTGCCCCCAGCCTTCCCAGTGTCCCCTCCGCCCCCCAAGGCACGCACAGTAACCACCCGCGCTGCGGCTGTCCCCCTGCTTTGACAGATGGGGACACAGAGAGGTCAAACCACCCGTGTGAGGCCCCACAGCAGCGGCCCAGGGCTGGGAGGGCCGGGTCTGGCTTGCCCAGCTGAGCCCAGCTTTCCGGGGCCTCCCAGGATTCCTCCCCAACTTGCTGCAGATCTCTGCCTGCACGCTCCTTCCTCCAGTTCTGTCCTCACCCGTCACCCTTGCCTCTCCCCTGGGCTGCCCCCCTCCCCGTCCCTCTGTCCTTCTACCAGGAGCCCCCTCTGAGGACCACGCTGCCCAGGGGGCAGGGGGCCTGCTCTGCCTGCAGCTGAGCCCCCAGGAGCCGACCATCCGAACCCCAGATTCCAGCTGTGTCACCCTGATACGAACCCAGCCCCCTGGAGGCTCCACTCCTTGTGAAAGGGGTGACGGCAACGGGAGCTCCCGAGGTGGGGCTCTGAGCCCTGGAGGACAGCAGGCCACTGTCCAGAGCCCGTGGCACGCAGCCCTGCCTGGGGGTGTCCAGATCACTCACCTCTGAGGGCTGGGGCCGCTGGCCTCGGTTCTGAGCGGGTGGGGATCGGGAGCCACGGGTCACAGCAGCTGACCTCTGGGCTGGGGTTTCTGGCCGGCTGCAGGCTCTGGCCAGGGGGCAGCCTGGGCAAAGGGCTGACCTGGCGTGGGTGTGGGGCCCTGGGGCTGGGAGCCGGAGGCCACCTTCTCTTCCCCAAGTTCAGCAGCGACTCTTTGTCCCCTGGGGGAGAGCAGAGGGGTGTTCCTAAGACGGTGTCTTTTAAAACAAATCCACACGCGTGCACACACACACACCCAGCCAGGGCCCCGGCCCTTGCCCCTCCGCTGGCTGTCAGGCGGAGAGGCCCTCAGGTCACCTTGTCAGGGTTTGGGTGATGGCCCCCCTGCCTGTCCCTCTGGCTCCCCAGCTCTGCCTTTTCTGAAGAAGGGAGGGGGAAACGTGTCCACAGCTCACCAGAGCTGGGCTTCCCTGAGGCCAGGCCTGCAGAGGGTCCCGCGGAGCAACTGGAGACACGTCCGTGGGACCGGCTGCCCATCCCTGCGGCGGACTTCTGCCTGAGCTTCGGGGCTAGTGGCCTCACACAGACAGCCTGCCTCGGGGGTCACAGCACACAACATAACTCCCCCCTCTACTCCACCACATTCCCACCTCGAATGGAAGCAAGGAGGGAGCCAGGCACACACAGCTCTGCCATGGGAAGGCAGCTGAGGGTGGTGGGAGACTGCGCTCCTCTGGGGAAGTGAATCGCTTCCCCACATACAACACAGGGGAGTCTGGGTGGAGGAGGGGCACACTCCATGCACAAAACAAAAGCCACCCAGGGCAGGGGAGGCTGGGAGGGGGTCCAGGGCAGCTGGAACACTGTCAGCAGGACAGAGGCGCTCCTCTTTAGACTCTGCTCCGAGACCCCAAGGGGCAGCACCCCTCCCTGGTCCTTCTCACCATCCTGTCCAATTACACGGTGGGATTCTCTGGGGGAGGGGCGGTGTAGGGAGTGGGGAGAGAGGGGGTATGGAAAAAGACTCCCAAACCTCGGCGCCTCAGCCCCCCTCCAGCATCCTGCTTGTCTCTGGTTGGGATTGGGGAAGGCAGGGCGCAGCCAGAGGGAACCTCTCACACAGTAAAATCCTTTTACTTTTCCAAAAGCAGCTGTGCCCTCACGCAGAAGACAGCGGCCCTACGCTCCAGCCCACCCCTCCCATTTTGCCAGCTCAGTGAAGGAAAACGTATTTCCCATGAAAAGCCCCTGTGGCTCTAGGCAGCTCCCCTGCAGGGTCCCCTTCCCACCTGTCCTGTCCCCTCCAAAGTGGGAGCTCGCCTGAGCCCTCTGGCAGCACGGGCCCTCCCCCTCCTGTTAACTGCCCCCCGCCCACTGCTCCCTGAGCGCCCCGAAGGCAGCTTTCTTAGCACCCAGAGGGGCGCGTGCGAGGGAGGGAAGCCCAGGCACCTGCGCTGTAACCGCTGCGTCGCCCCCAAAGCTCCCGGGCAGTGGGTAAAGAGGACCGGGAAGTCGCTGATGCCCCAGGCTCCCTGTGGGAACCTCCGGGCAGGTGACCTCCTGGCCGGGCCAAGAGCATCGGGTGCTCTGCTGCGGTGCTCAGACCCTCCAGCAGGCTTGACTGGGAGGCAGAGGAGGGGGACGAGGCCGAGGCTGGAGAGGCGCTGGAGGGCACTTTGAGAGCGCGTATTGTAATGGCCCCCAGAAGATGAAGCTCTCCACCACGGAGCGCCTGCCCAAACGCCAACGGGATCTATAGTGTGCCCCTCACCTCATCCCCACCCCACGCTGCTCCCCAAGCCCCTCCAAATTTAGGCAGCATTGCGCCAGCTTGGTGGTGCTGGGCCTGCTGGAGCAGCTGGCTCTGGTGCCTTCCCACGTGAGGGCATGGCGCATCGTGGGGTGGAGACATGGCCCACCCTTAGCCTGGCAGAAAGGTGTTAGTGGGCATGGGCATTAGCCGAAAGTACTCGCTGCCAGCTGGGAGGTGGGGCTTTGTGGAGGGGGGTGGAGGGTGGGCAGGTCCTCCCATGATTGACACCCCCCCCCCAGGGCAGGCCAGTGAGCGTGGCGCGGGTAAAATGGGGGTGGGCCATCTTGGGGAAAAATCAGGGTTCGAGAATGGTCAGAAAAATCTTCCCTCAGGGGCTCCCAGTGCAGCTGCAACACAGCGCGACCAGGTTTGTCCTTCTTCCAGAGGCAGGAGGCACACCTGGGGGCTTTCTCTCCCCTCTGGTGGCATCTGACACCACCCCCCACCCCACTGGTGTGCGGCAAGGCCCTGAGCGTGCTGCAGCAAGTGGGACTAGCAGGTAGCAAGCAACACGTCCTGCTCACAGGCACCCCTGGGAGGGCTGACTAGGGTCCACCGCCTTCTGAGCTTAGCCAGAGCTCCAGCTGAGCCTGGGACCCAGAAGTTTCAACAGCTGGGTGAAGCCCCAGGCAGCTTGGACCAAGTCTCACTGGGGAATTAAATCTCCTCCCGGGGCCTTCAGGTAGAGCAGGAGGCAGGCAAAGCTGCGTCCGGAGGCAAAGGTGTGTGTGGCTCCCTGCAGGTCGCTGGTCCCCACCCTCCCTGTGTCCCCGTGCCCCAGCCTCCGAGCCTGGGCTGGCGTTTAATTCTCTCCTCTCCCTTCATCTTTCAAGCCCTCATCTGAACTCCCTTCTTAGCTGGAGGGATAGGTCATCTGATAGGAGGACAGGGCTTTCAGTGGGAAAGAGAGTCAGACTTGGAGTTGGGGGGACTCACATCTGGTGGGAGTGCCCTAAACAAGATGCAGAATTCCCAGAGCCGTGCCATCCTCTGGGCTCTTGGGCAGGAGAGGAATGCAAGGGTGCTAGAGGTCCTGAGTCAGGCCCATCTCACACAGAGGGGAGTCAGTTGTGAAGCACCCCACAATTTTGTGGGTGCAGCAGTCACTTGCTCATGCCACTCTGGCCCTGTCTAGGGACCCTGTGGCTTAGAGTTTTCACAGCCTGTGCCACACACCCCCACCCCCTGCTGTCTGCTGCAAGGTGCCCAGATGCTACAAGGGAGCTCCTTGCCGATCCAGACGGGAAGCCTTAGCTGGGGCTGCCCACGACTAAGGTGGGGCCAGTGAGGGGAAAAGGCTGACCCCGTGCCAGATAATGAGGCTGCATGAGAGGCCCACCAAGGGGGGTACCCCCGAACTGAGCAGGTGGGGGGCCTCCCTGGTGGTCCAGGGGTGAAGACTTCGCCTTCCAGTGCAAGGCTTGCGGGTTCAGTCCCTGGTCAGGGGAACTAAGATCCCACAGGCCTCAAGGCCAAAAGACCAAAAGCATTAAACAGAAGTAATATTGTAACAAATTCAAGAAAGACCAAAAAAAAAAAAAAATGGAATCAAGAAGGTGGGCAGCTAAGGGGCTGAAAGGGGAGAAGCATCTCAGACCCACAGATCAAACTCCTGGAAATGGGGGACCCCATCCCTAAACCAATGCATTGGATCTGGGCCCTGCCCCTAGTCCAGATCCCCATTTCTGACACAGCCCCAGAGGGGACCACACCCGTGCAGGGCGATTTTACTCCATCAGAACCTTGAACCCCAGAGTGTTTAAGCAAAGAAGGGGAGCAGAGAAAGGGGCTCGGGGTGGGGAGGCCCCCAGGAGGACTGGCTACATCTCGGTGCCGCTGAGGCAGGACTGGAGGCAAAGGGGCTGTGAGGGTTGTGACCTTCAGTTTGACCTTCTATTTACCATCCGTGGTGGGACCACAAGGTCTACGGGGAGACAACGCAGTGGGACGGAAGAGGCAAATTTGGGGTGCCAGGGACACCTCACGACATAAGCCTTGTTGCCCCACTGTCTCTTAGGTCTGGGAGGGGGTTACCCCGGCCTAGGGTTCTGGTCGAATCCTGTTTATGCAGGAGAGACTTGGGAGACTCTTAGAAAGCCCCAGCTGCAAGTCGCCTCCCTTTGGCGGCTTTAGTGGCCTCATGCTGACACCTGGTGGCCACTTCTAGAATTACAGCGCACGCCCGGAAGGTCTCGAGGGGGGACTTCCCACAAGGGGAGACTGCACGGCCGGGGTCCGGCTGCGCTCTGCACCTTTGCATCGGACCTGAGGCTCTCCTCAGGCCCCCGCCCTGGCACCGCAGAACCGATGGTGGAGGGAGGCCCTGGGGGTCCCCACCGCAAGGGTGTGGCAAGGTGGATGACCCAAGCGCCGCTGAGCCCGGGACGCCTTCCTGAAGCATCCACCGTGTTCTGAGAATTGGAGAAAACTGCATTATGTTTATACCTGAATACAATCCGTCAGATGACTGAAAGGCTCTAGAGCAGGGTGCTCGGGGCCGCTCCCCCCAGCCCGCCCCCAGTCCCGTCCTCGGGCAGGATTCCCGAAACCAGTGGGGGCGGCAGTGGGGGGCTGACTCTGGCGCCCGACTCCCGCGCCCTGCACAGCTTTCCAAACCTGACCCAAGCCTGACACCTCGTGGCCACATCGGGAAGTGCAACCACAGCCTTATGAGGAAGCACCTGGGTATTGATAGCCGGGAGGATAACATAGGAGCCACCTCACCAAGAGCAGGGGGTAACAGAGCCCCCATCCTGAACTCATAGTTGTCCCAAGAGCCCCGCCCCATCGGGAGGCCAGGCGGAGGCTGCCCCGGGCAGCGTGGAAACAGCGGGAGAACCGAGGGGTATCCCGGCCGGGAGAGGACGGGGCGGGAGGGGACTCGGAGGCTGCAGGGGTGAGCCCGTCACCCCGGGGCCTCCGCGTCCCTCGGACCTCACAGGTGGACGCCCACAGGTCGGCGCCCAGCCCAGCCCACCTACTGATAAAATACGTGTTTTATTTATTTCATTGCTCATCATTATACTGTCTCAAAGCGAAGGTATGTTTGCCCCTGACTCCCCTCACCACACGAGCATTCTTTCCTGGACGCCGTAGCTGAGTCACGGCCAGGCTGGTCCTGGGACACCTGTCATCCCCTCCATCCCCTGCAGGCAAAACCTGCCACCTGAGAGGGCTCTGGAGTTTGGGGGGAGGGAGTCTGGCCCTGGTCCCGGGCACACAGGAGCCCCCAGGCCCGCTGGGATGCATGTTCCTTGCCCCAGCCAGCCCTCCACCTCATTTCAAAACAGGTGGGCCCCGCAGGCCCCCGAGCCCTGGGCCTCCTCCCTTGGGGGCTGGCCCGCCTGGCAGCCGCACCCGCGGGGCACCCTGGTGGCCCTGGGGCCTGCTCCTTTGCTGTGGAAGGCGTGCCAGCTGCCTCTTGCCTCTGCTGCCTGGAGGAGCAGCAGGCCTGTGGGGCTCTGAGGCCCAGAGAGGGGAAGAAACCTGCTGGAGATGCAGAGCGCGGAGCCGCAGGACGCTACCTACGCGGGCCGCCCGCCCTGGGCCCAGCTGCCCACACGCCCGGCCCATAGGGGATGACATGGCACACACTGGGGCCGGGGAGGACGTCTGAGGCCACTGCCCGTCCCGCTGGGCAGGAGCCGAGGATGCGATTCTGAGGACCTGCCGCCACCCCCCAGCAGGCCTGGGGGCCCTCACTCACACATGTCGCCCCGCTGGACCCTCTGCCAACACAACAGGGAGTCTCCTTGGGCTCCCCTGTGATGGATGAGATGCTGAGTAACTTGGCCAAAACCACAGTCAGAGCAAGGATTTAATCCCAGGCTGCCTTGCCTACCAACTCTCACCCTTCAGCCAGGCCCTGGCCCGCAGTGGGCCCTCCTGCTGGCCCCAGCACACCGAGGCTTTTGGGGAGCTGAGGCACCCACAGGACTTGGCCCACTGTGTCTTCCAGACCTCAGTCTGTGCCATCTTTGTGGCCAGGGCCTGGAGGACGGCATCTCTGCATGAACACGGCTCCCAGCGCCGCTGCAGGGAGGCCAGGGCCGGCTGTAACCGCCCCATGGCGATCCCTAGGCTTGGTTTACACCTGCAGCAGAGGCAGCCAAGTGCGGACTCGATCTTAAGGTCACGGCCCCTGACTGGGGACATGGGACACCTCCTTCAGGCAGCCTCCCAGCCTGCCTGTTCTACCCTCCTCTGACCTGAGCAGCTGGAGGACGCCGCGCTCAGCCTTCCTCTCTTCCGTTCCTCTGCTGGCTCTTCCTCCGCCTGGAGCCTGGCCTCCCTGCCGCTCTGCCCTCACAGCAGGCCTGAGTCCGGGAAGCGCCCCAGCAGGCAGCCAAACACAAACCCGTCATCTAGGCCTCAAGGAGCAAGCCCACCTTCCACCCTCTCCCTCTCCCTGACCCTGGAAGCCTTCTTGGACAGGCTGAGCTGACAGACCTCAAGGGGGTGCTACAGAGGACCAGGGAAGGCCGGGGGGACCATGGAGGACTGTAGGGGTCAGGGAAGGCCGGGGGGACCACGGAGGACTGTAGGGGTCAGGGAAGGCCGGGGGGACCACGGAGGACTGTAGGGGACCAGAGGAGGCCGGGGGGACCACGGAGGACCACAGTGGGTGAGTAGGGCCAGGCAGGCCTGGGTCGTGGATTCAGGGCCTTGGGTTCACCTGGACCCTCAGGTTCCCTTCCTCCCAACCCTATTCTGGCTGCCCACCGAGCCGCCTCCCGAGCCTGACATCCAGCTCAGAACCTGAGGCCTAGAGAGGGAAGGGGACTTCCGAGGTCCCTGAACAAGCGGGCCTCGGGTGTGGGCAGCCGGCAGGGTGCTCCGGGGAGGCCGGGCTGGAACGAGGTCAAGCTCTGAAGGGAGGCCAGACTTTGAAGAAAACTGTGTGCTTTGAGACGCAGTGTGAACAGCCCTGGGCTGCAGGGCCACCCTGGGGGTGCCGGCTCTGTTTTCCAAAAACACAGATGGGCCAGGAAGGGGGTCAGAGCGAGGCGGGCGGAACGCGCCCTTCCCACCGCCGCGAGGTTCCGATGGCTCAGCAGCCTCGGCCACGTGGGGCGAGAGGGTGGGGCTGGCCTGGGCTCGTGTGCTCTAGAGCCCCAGGTTGTGGGCGTGGAGGCTCACCTTCATCTCTGGCAAAGCACAGAGCCAGGCTCTGCTAGGAGTGGACGACCCAGGGTCTGAGCATCTCTGTATGAGGGGGCCTTGGAGGCCGCCCCCGCCTCCACCCCAATCCTGAGGGCCCAGGGGTGGCCCCAGGACCCCATATCTCAGCCTTGCACCTTGGAGGGCGGGCACTGTGTGGTGAGAGTCCCAGGCCCAGCTTCTGGGGGCCACACTGGGGACCCCTCCACGGGCTGCCTGGGTCAGATCCCCAACAGCAGCAGATGGCAGGGAGTGGGACGTTTGAGCCTCTGTGGGGGGGGGGGCAGGTGGGCGCCTCACCACCCCGCTTGCCTGCTCTCTCCGCAGCTCCCGGACCCCCGGCCACCCCCTGCCCCCAGCATCCCCTCTGGAACTGGCCTCCACCCCCACGGCCTTCTGGCCCAGGTCTGACTCTGCAGCCAGAGGGTCAGAGTCTCCTGGAGATGTGACCCAGAATGTTGGTGACCCGGCACCTTGTCCAGCTGCTCCCCCAGGGAACCTGGGCTCTAGAGGGCCGGCTTGACTAGGGGGGTGAGGCCTGGGGCACCCTCTCTCCTTCCTAAGCCTTGCGTCCTCCAGAGGCCCCAGGAGCCAGCCTTCTGGGCGTCCTGCACAGCCCCTGTGTGCTGGCCTTTGGGAATGTGGTCGGCGGGGGGCAACAGCCCCCTGCAGAGGGGACGCTGCTGGGACTTGCCGCCCAGCACGAAGGAAGTGCAGCGAAAGTGAGGCTTTGGTGCCCTCTGCTGGTTCTACCTGCGAATGACCTCTCTGACCGCCCGCCTGGCGTGGACAGGGGCCCACCCGCCAGGGTCAAGGGGGCAGGCTCCCCAAGGTGAGGACTCCCAGCCTAGCTGGACGCAGACTCTGCCCGGGGCTCAGCCTGGGCTCTGCATGGGGTCTTCTGAGGCCCTCAAGCCACCGTTTCCTGGTCTTTCTCCCTCTTCCTGGCCTGGCCCCCAGTAGGCCCTGGGCCCTCAAGGGAGGGGCCCAGCTCAGCATCCTGGCACCCACCTCCCATGCCCTTCTCAGGGCCCGGAGAATAGCGGGGACGGTAAATATTTACTGCCACCCGGAGAAGGCAAACACGGCCAGGCGTAGGTGCCAGCTCCCTTGTGCCAGGAGCAGACACGATCTGGGGGGCCAGCCTGGAGGCGGCCACCCCAGCAAAGGTCCTTAGCGGGGACGCCGGAGGGCCTGACCCCAGCCTCGGGGTCCCGCTAGGAGCGCAGGTGCAGCAGCCCCACCCCCGCTGCGTGTGGACGGTGCCCCGCGGAACAGACGCACGGGGAGTGAGCCGGCCTTGGGGGGCCGCTCTCGGCCCCTGGACCCCCACGGCCACAGCAGGATGATACGTGGGGCCGGACACGGTGGGCGGCCACTGTCAGCCCCGCGGGCCGGTGAAGCCCAGGTCCCAAGGGCAGCCAGGACGGGCCTCCAGTTCCCAGAAGGGGCGGAGCCGGGGCCTGGGCGGGTGGCAGAGCCAAGGTTCGTGGGCTGGGCTGCCGTGGGGGGCATGCAGGCTCCGGGAAGCAGGGGCCTCTGGGGTTCAGCCGCCAAGGGGCACCGCGCAGAAGACCCAGTCTGACCTTGTCCTGGCGCCAAGGGCCCAGGGAGCCCTGGCAGCTGCTTCTCCCTGCCTCTGTGACCTTGTTCATGCCAGGGCCTCCAGCCCTCCTGCTCAAAACCACATCACCCAGGCCCAGGGACTGGTGGAAGAGACTCAGGGGGTGGTCCCCAGTCTCAGGGCTGGGACGGGTCTCAGGAGGGGTCAGGGAGGCAGGCCCCTGTGGGGGGCCGTGACATACCATGACCCACAGCCTTGCCCCTGTACACACCTCCCCCGAGCCCCCCAGCCCACGTCACCCAGGGCGTACTGCACCAGGGCATACTGGGACGGCCCCACGCACCCCGGGACCCCAAAGGCCTCCTTGCTGTCTCGACTGAGTCTATTGGCACCTGAGGGAGAGGGGAACATCCAGATGGTCCCCAGGGTCTCACTGGCTGGCAGGGCCTTGAGAGCAGCCTGGCAATGACCAGCCGCCCACTTCCCAGCCCCAGATGCCCCCGGTCCAGGCACCCACATACCTCAGCTCCTGCGGGGCACCCCTGCCCCGACCTGCGCTCACAGGCCCGCCCGCGTGAGCCCACGGGCAGATCACTGCTCATCCCAGCCCCCCGCCCCCTCCTCTTCCGGGTCCAGTGTCCGGCCAGCCACCTGCCTGCACAACCCTGGCCTTCCCCGAGGGGCGGGGCCTTCTGGAGGCCCTGGGGGGTGCCGATGTGGCCCCGGGGAGGGGGTGACAGGGTGAGCGCCTTCGGGGTACACGCAGGACTGCCCGCCAGTGGGGCACCAGGCCGGCCTCTGAGTGGTCTGTCGCCAGGGGAGCCCAGGCACCCAGCCCCGGGCCCTGCCACCCCGAGCCCCGGCCCGGGTGGCGCCTTCAGGAGAGGAGGAGATTGGTTTGGCCTGGGCGGCCGGCAGGCCTTGGAACAGCCAGGTCGCCCGCTGACCTCCGGAGCCGTGGCCAACCCGGGCAGCCCTGGGCTCTTGGGTGTGAGGTGGTGACCTGGGTGGGTGGCCCGCAGAGCCTACCTTGCGAGCGGGACCCCTGAGGAGGGGAGCTCGCCACTGTGGAGGGCCCTGCCTCGGGCACCCAGCTCGCGTGGAGACGGCTGGGAGACGCTGATGCTGACGCAGCGAGAACAGAAAGGGGTCTCGGGCTGGGGCCCCGCCCCCTCGGCCCCTCCCCACGGGCGCCTCGGACCCCAGGCCACACAGACACGACAGCGGGGCTCGTCACGCGGTTTATTGGCGTCGGGGCCGGGGCGCCGGGCGCACTAGTTACAGTAGTTCTCCAGCTGGTAGAGCGAACAGATGCTGGTGCAGCACTGCTCCACGATGCCGCGCTTCTGCGGGGGCCCCTCCAGGCCGCCCGCGCCGGGGCCGCCCACCAGCTCCAGCGCCCCCACTGCGGGGAGACGGTCAGCCAGCAGGAGACCCCTGCCCACCCTGCCTGGCCTCGGAGCGGGACCCTGCCCAGCCGCCCTCCCCCCACCTACCAGCCCCGGACAGCCCACCCGAGACGGGGCCGCCTCTCCAGGTCACGGGCGTCTTCCACGGGCACCCCCCATCGCCACCAAGGGCCGCCCACCGAGACCCTCGGCCCCCGGATTGGCCTCACATCGTCAGATGCCCCCAGAGCTGCCCTCATCGGAGGAGGGGAGGGGGTCCAGGTGAGAAGGCAGGGTGGAGGGGGTAAGGCCCCCTTGGGGGTCGTCCTGGCTTAGCCCCCAGGGAGCCCATCATGTTGAGGATGTGGCCAAGAGAGCATCGTTTTCCTTCTTAAAAATCTCCCCTGATCTCCCGCCGGGCGCCCGCGGGAGGCCAGGGCGGGGGCTGGGACGTGGGGGCTCACCCTGGGGGCCTTCCACCTCCCGGCGGGCCTTGGGCGTGTAGAAGAAGCCTCGCTCCCCGCACACGAGGTACAGAGCCTCCACCAGGTGGGAGCCGCACAGGTGCTGGTTGACGAAGGCGCGGGCCGGGGCGGGGGCGCAGAGCGCCAGCAGGGCCAGCAGGGGCAGCAGGCGCGTCCACAGGGCCATGGCGGGGCTTCAAGAACCTGGGGAACAGCGGGGGCTGAGCCCAGGGGGGGCGCCCGGGACCCTCAGTCAGGGCCGCCCCCCATCCAGCACCCTCAACCAGGGCAGCCCCCCGGGTGCTCCGAGAGAGCGCACGTCCTCCTGCCGCTCGGCGGACCTGGGCCCCGACGCCCTGAGCCCCAGCGGGGCAGCTCCAGACCCCGGCAGGTGCGGAGCCCACGGACCGACCTGCTTGCTGGCAGCCTCGAATGCAGCCGGTCCTGAGGGTGGGGGGCTGCTGTGCCCTGCTGGCTTTATAGCCCCTGAGCCCGCCGCTGGGCCCATCAGGGCCTCCAAGAGTGCGGCAGATGGTCCGGGGGCTGAGGCTGCAGTTTCTGGATCATTTCCCCACCGCTGGGTCTGCAGGAACCTCTCCTTGGTCGTCAGCACCTCTCGGGGCCGTGGGGCCATTAGAGTCTTAATGAGGGGCCCAATCCACGCCAAGCTGTCCCCTCGCACCGCTGGGGGCGAAGTCCTCTGCCTGGCCAGCCTGGTCCCCATGGTCCACGTTAGTCCAGGCAGCGGGGGCAAGAGGGGGACCCCTGCTGTGTCCCTGGGCAGCCCCCGAGGTCCCGGCGACAGTCCAGGCCATGGGGTGGGCAGCAGGCCTGTGTCTCCTTGGCCACCGTCCCCCCCCCGACACCCACCCCAGCACAGCGGCCCGCCAAGACCCCCGGCTTCCCAGGGGACGCTGAGGGGCTGAACCCAGGGACCCACAGTCGTGAGGCCCCTCAGGCTGGCCCCGATTCTCATTTTCAGTGTGGAGGCCGCAGGGCCCCCCCCCGCCCGCCCCGCCGCCCTCCCCGCCCCCCCCCCCCCCCTGGAGGCCCTGCCCATATCTTCCTTTCTTTTATATATACGTAATTTTATTTATGTAATGTTTGGCTGCGCTGGGCCTTCATTTCTCTAGTTGGAGAGAGGGGGCTGCTCTCCAGGGCACAGACCCAGCAGCTGTGGTGCCTGGGCTCAGCTGCTCCGAGGAGCACAGGATCTTCCCAGACCAGGGATCGAACTCGAGTCTCCTGTGTTGGCAGGCAGAGCCTTCACCACTCAGCCACCAGGGGAGCCCCCGAGGGCTGAGCCCGTCTGACGAGCCCCCAACCCCATCGCAACCCTTGGCTGTTATTTATGCTACTCCCCTGCGGTGCCCCCACCTTCCTGACGGGCACCTGGGGGAGGCCTGGACCCTGTTGGCTCCCTGACTCCAAGGAAGGGGCTGGGCCCTGTCTTCCCAGGACATCACGGTATCTGGAGGCCCCCCTGCAGCTGGGTGAGATCCCGTGGCCTCTTTGAGAGGGGTGTGCCAGGCAGGAGGCTGGATGCGGGCAGACCCGGGGGGAGCGCAAAGCCCAGGGCCCAGCGGGGCAGGAGGGAGGTGAGCCAGCTATCAGCCCTTCCCCACGGTCTCAGCAGAGCACGTCACCCCAGGAGTGACCCCACTGGGATCCGCACAGACTGTGGGACACGACTACAGAAGGGCTGGTCACAGACCAGGTACTTGAGATGCGGCTGGAAGGACAGACCCCCAGGGAGGACGAGAGGGGAGGGCGTTGCCTGAAAGGTCTTAACCAATGTGCAGGAGTTCCCGGGATTAACATCCTCAGAGCTTTTTGAGCCAGGGTCCTGGCAGTGGAGCCAACCCCTTCCCGGGCAGCCCCAGGATGCTGGCTCGAGGGCCAGTCCTGGAGGAAGCTGGAGGTGTTAGCTGGAGGCTGTGTCCGGACTGGGCAAGTAAACAGGGTGCAGAATCCAGCACCCGCCCACCTTGCTGGGTGACTGAGGCCTGGGGGGGTCCCACGGAGCCAGCCCAGCAGAGCTCCCCGCCTCTATGTCCTTTGTGGGGGCCGTCCCCAGGTCCCGCTCTGGGCGGGCGGGGTACGAGGATCGGGGGACTCAGCCTGCAGCTCTGCCTTGGAGACCACAGCTGTGAGCCCTGTCCCTGGAACCCAGACCAGCCCCCCGCCGCCAGGCCATCGCCCCATGGAGACGGGGCAGCTCAGCCCGACCCCCGCGGCGCTCTGTGGCTGCTGGCTGCTCAGGGCAGGCTGGTCCTCCGGGGGAGCGGATGACCCCGGGGCTGCCTGGAGGAGGCGGGCAGCGCGGAGCCTCTGAGCGGGGCTGGGGCAGCATGTGGGGGGGCCGGGGCTGTGCGCGGAGCCCATGGCAGAGACACAGACTCCAGGCGGGCACTCAGGGATGATCTCTCTTTTATTGAGGTTGCAAGCGGGCGGCGCAGCACGGGGACAGCTTGCGGGACAGACGCCGACTCAGCTGGCAAGCGCTGGGCAGGTGCCGTCTGGCAGGAGGGGTCTCCGTGGGCTCTTGGGGTGCCCCGTGAGCCAGCCCCTCATGTGGGTGGGGACAGGGCAGGCGGAGGGGGGAGGCCGGGAGCCCCAGGCCGGCCCACTGGGGCCTGTGGGTGGCGCCCTGCGTCTAGCTGATGGCGTTCAGAGCGTGGGCCAGGGCGTGCATCTCATCCTGGACGCTGTCCAGGGCGTGCCGGATGGCGTGGGGACTGTCCAGCACGTCGATGGCCAGTGTGTATGGGTCAAACTTCACAGAGAAGGGGCGCTGGATGCGGGAGGCGTAGCTCCTGCGGGGGGCAGCCGCAGGGACCCTCAGTCACCCGTGGGGAGGAGCCGGAGTGCGGGGGCCCGTCTCCCCCATCACAGCGGGCTCAGAGCCCCAGGACTTTTCTGAGCCTGAGGCCCCCAAAGCTCATTCTGTCCAGCCACCCAGACAAGTCTGGGGACCAAGGCCTCCTGCAAGGGCTGGGGGCTGCTTACGGCGGGGAGGACAGGCCCTTTTCCAAGCGAACCTCTACCAAGCATTCCATTCCCCCCTGCTCCTTCCCAAGGGAGGCGCAGCCAGGCTTCCTCCTCCAGGAAGGCCTCCAGACATGTGCTCTGGAGAGTCCATTATGTCCCTGTCCATAAGCTTGCGTGTGAGATCCACACCTCCTTTACTCCAGGCTCAATAGATCCTGGGCCTCAGTTTCCCTCCTGACAACGGGAGTCTGGCTGGAAAGAGGCCCCTCCCGAGGGTGACCGGGTCGGGTGTGCCAGGCTCTGCCCCCTCCCCTGGGGAATGCTGGCCACTGCGCCCTGAGCCCAGGAAACTCCCTGCCCGCCAGGCTCCCCCCCGGCCCTCAGCCATCCCAGCAGCGCTTCCCCTCTCTGTGCCCCCCACCCACAGCCCCAGGTGCTCAGAGGGCAGGAGGCCAGGAAGGACCCGTCTTACAAGGTCAGACACATCTGTCTTACGGAGTCAAACTTCACCTTCTAAAGTCTGGCCTTCAGCTGGCCACCAACCCTGCAGGTCCCCCCTCCCCAGACTTGCAGGGGGTCTCGCTGCAGGAAGGGCTCCGCAACCGAGACGTGCCCTCTTCTCCCCTGTGAAATGGGTCTGCAGGCCCGGCCGGCCGGCTGGCTTGCCCAGTTGGCAGGCGCAGTGTTGCGGGGGCGGGGGGGCCTCTGCCCGGGAGCCTCAGCCCACCTGAGCTTGTCCTTGGCATCGCTGAAGCTCTCAGATACAAAGTAGACGGGCTGGTAGGTCTGGTCCTGGTAGGGCTGCACAGCCGCCGCGTCAGGGTCGAAGGCCCGGATCTCGGGCTCCTCGGAAAGAGAGTGCTGGCGGGAGGCGGGGGGGGGGGGGGGGGGGGGGGGGGGGGGGGGGGGGGGGGGGGGGGCCGGCACTCAGGACCCGAGGGGGCTGGAGCCCCAGGGCCCGACTGGCACCCGCCCGCCCCTCGAGGGTCCTCCTGAGGCCTGGAGATGGTGTGCGTGGGAGGCGGTGGGGACCGCTTCCTCGGTGCCCCCAGTAGGGCAGCCCCTGCTCAGCCTCCCGGGCGGCCTGAGCCTGGGAGGATGGCCAAGGCGGTCCTGCCTGCCAGGCCCAGGCCACGGCCCTCCCTGGGGGCGGGGGGGGTCTCACCAGGAGCTCCCCGTAGGAGGAGAGCAGCCCTGCTCCGTAGGCCTTCACCTGCCCGTTCTGCTTGCACAACCCGAACTCCACGGTGAACCAGTACAGCTGGGGGGCAGTGGAGGGGTCGGCGGGAGACGCTGCGGTCAGCACAGCCGTCCCACTCACCGAGGCCCCGGCGCCCCCCAGCCCTGGCAGAGCTGAGCTGGGCTCCGGGGCCGTGGGAGGTCACTGCCCGAGAAGCAGAGACCTCAGCTTGCACAAGAGGGCCCGGTCTGAGCCTAGGGCCCTGAGGGGGACGCAACCCACCGTGGACAGCTTCTCAATTTCCTCGTCCGACACCCCCAAGGATGCGAGCCCGATGTCCTGTGGAGGGGGGAGCAGTGAGGTTGCTGGGGGTGTCCACGGCCCCACCCGGGGTCTCCTGGACGCTGCTAGGGTGCAGAGAGCCTCCTGGGACCTGCTGGGGGCCCGGGACCGCTCCCCGCCTTCCTGGGAGAGCCAGCAGGTGGCAGCACAAGGCCCGGGACGCGGCCCCAGCCTGGCCCCTGGGACCGAGGGGAGGGTTCTTCCTGGGCAATGAGCTAAGGTGGTCTGCCCGCACGGGCCTGAGCACGCCTGGCCCCGGCCACCCAGCCCTCCATTCCAGGACCACGCACGCCCCCTGGAGTCTCACGGCCCAGGGGGGCACTGTGCAGCCCGGGGGTGTGGGGGAGGGAGGCCGTTGGTGGCCAGCCCCTTGGGTGACCGGGCTCCCAAGGCCTCCAGGACCCACCTGGGAAAACTGGGCGAAGGTCCGGTCGGCGAGCATGGGCACGTGCCCCAGCAGCTCGTGGCAACAGTCCCTGTGTTGGGGGCGGAGAGTGGGTGGGGCTGGGGGCACCCCCTGGTGGGCAGCCTGTCCCCCCACCCCAGACTCGCCCTCCTGCCCTCCCCTGCAGGCCGGGGGCGGGGCTGGCCACTCACGGCTCGGGGGAGTGCATGGGCGAGGAGGCGTGGCGGATGTACTGGGTGCACTGGAACACGCGGAAGGCCAGGCTGGCCAGGAAGTCCCGCGCGGACAGCAGGCCGGCCACGGGCCGCAGCTGGAAGCCGGTCCGCTCTGCTAGGGCGGGGCGGGGGGGGGCGGGCGGTCAGGGCGCGGTGGGTGGCGGGGGCGGAGGGGGTGGCTGGGCGCGGGCTGTGGCCCCGGGGACGCTGCGCGGGCACCGCACCCTTCAGGAAGCGGGAGACGTCCTCCAGCTGCGGGATTCGGTCCTCGCGGTACCCGCAGAAGCGCTCCAGCATCTCGAAGGCCTCCAGGTGCTCGCGGCAGGCGTGGGTGGGGTAGAGGCTCCGCAGCGTGGAGTAGACCTCCTTCCTGCGGGCCAGGGGCTCAGGCCGGCGCCTGCCCAGACCCTCCCTGCAGCCAGCAGTGACCCCAGCCCATGGGCTCTGCTTTGCCCCCTGCAGGCCCCGGCAGCCTCGCACTGCAGGCTTCTCACCGGCCCAAGAAGCCTGCCACTGGGCACGGCTTTGGGGGGTTTGGGGGCAGCTGTGGGAGCCCCGGGAAGTCCCTCCTCCCCTCGGACTTCGTCTGTCCTCCTGGAGGCCACTACCTCCGCGTGGGGTCCTGCGGGTCCTCCCCGGGCCCCTGTGCCCGCCCGGCCCGCCTCTGTCACGGACTCTCACCAGGTGGCGGTCTCCTCGGCCGTGTACTCCACGTGGGGGATGGGGTCGCCTCTGGGGAGGGGTCTGCAGTCAGTCCAGGCCCCCTCAGGGGGACATGTGGGGAGTGGGCGGGAGGGGCCCAGGCTGAGCGCCCCGCCGGCTGTGTGGCTGAGGCGCCTTGCTTAACCTCTCTGGGCTGAGGTTTCTCTGCTGCGGTCACGGCCACAGCGGAGGCGATGGCGTTGGTGACAAGGACATCCCGCCCCCTTCCGGGGGGGCATTTAGTGTGAGGCCCGAGGATGGGGTCTGGGTCCCAGAGGACCCAGCCCCGAGGAGGGTCCTTACTGCTTGTACTGGAAGGCGATCTCGGCAATCAGCTTCCTGCGCTGGCGGTAGGCCTGGTCAGAGAAGCCCTGGCCGCAGAGAGGGCGCCATCGTTGGGGGCCGCCCAGCCGCCCCGCCCCGCCCAGACACAACTGCTGACCCCGGCAGGCGCCACGGCGCTGCTCCCAGCCAGGCCTCACGGGGGCCGGGCGGCCCACAGACTCGCCCTCCTCACCCAGGTCCACTCCCACCGCCCATCACCCGGGGTGGCCGGCTCACCGGGTGATCCAAGTCCAGGTCAGGGTCAAACTTGGTGACCAGGTGGTGACATTTATCCAGCTCGGACACTTTCCTTGGGAACCAGAGGACTTCGGGGAGGGGGGAGGTGGGAGGACAGGAGTGAGTGCTGGGCGCGCAGGGAGGGGCTCCTCGGCCGCAGCCTCCCGCTCCAGCTGGGGTGGGGGGAGTGGAAGTGACACAGGCCAAGACGGCTGAGCAGGATGTGGCCAGCAGGGAGGGACCCCCGGCCACGCCCCGGTCCCCGCAGCCTCCCGTCTCAGGGCCGAGGGCTGCCTCACCCTTGTTCTCCCCGGCGGCACGCACGTCTTCCGCCACGCGGCGCAGGGCGCTCAGCAGGGCAGGCACCACGGAGCCGGGCACCTCACAGCGCACGAAGCACTCCAGGGCCGGGCTCCCTGCCCGTGGCGGCCGGGCCGGCCGGGTCTCCAGGTGGTGGACGTGGGCCTCGAATGTCTTAGGGGCGAGAGCAGGGAGAAAGAGGGGGCGAGAGGTGGACAGACACACAGATGGACAGATGGAGATGTGGGAGGGGCAGGGGGCTGGGAAGCAGGCGCAGGTCGCCGCCCTGCCCCACCCGGGACCCCAGCGGCCAGGAGCACACACACCACATCCCAGACTCCGGCAGACGCCCGCTGCCCCGGGCGGTCTCGGCGGGAAACCTGGGCAAATGCACTTGTCTCAGGGCCCCCCAGACCCAGCGTTCTGGACCAGGCCTCTGTGTGCCCTCGGCCACCCCAGGAGGCCTGACTTCCCTCCCTGCTGGCCTCGTCCAGGCCCCATACAGACCTCGGCGGCTGAGGGTGGGCGCTGACCCCGCCACGGCCCGATCAGGAGTCCCTGGTGCCCACCGAGGAGGGTAGGGATACGGATGGTAGGAAGGGTCTCCTTCTCCACGGGCGCGCGGCGCCAGCGGCCAGGGAGCCTTGGTCTCCAAGGCCCTCAGGCCACATGGGAGCTTGAGCAGGCTCTGCAGTCCTGTCATTGGGCGCCTGTGGGGGGAGCCAGTCCCCGGACCCCGCCCAGCCTGCTGTGACTAGAGGAGTTCACGCCTATGGCCGCCCCGCCGGGGACAGGCCCTCCATGGGCGTGGGGACCAGCGCCAAGGCCTTCCTCTGGAGTGAGGCAGTGGGCACGGGGTGGGCAGGGGGCCGGGCTCAGGGAGCTTCCAGGGCTGGAGGGACCCCTCCCCTCAAGGCCCCCATGGCCTCCGGCACCCCTCACCTCGAACACCTTGACAGCCCGGGTCAGCGTGGGGGGCTTGGTGGGCCGCAGGGCGAACAGCAGGGTCAGCACCGCCTTCCCGTCTTGCTCAGCCAGGCTGCCCACCTCCCCGGGCTCCGAGGATGAAGCCGCAGCCTCCGCCTTCTCCCGCTCCTTGCGTGCATCCTGGATGAGGCTCTGCCGCCTCCCGACGAAGCGCGGGGACTGTGGGGACAGGTGCACCAGCTGCCCCCACCCTCGGCCTGTCCGCAGCGCTGGGCCTGGCTCCAGCATTGCCCCACCTGGGGCCGGGGGGGGGGTCGGCCTCTGTGCCCACCTGGCCAGGTCAGGGGATGGAAGGCGGTGGGTCAGGAGCTGTTTGGGGCTGCCCCGGGGCCAGAGGACACGGCATCCAGCCTGGGATGACCCCTCCTCATGGCCCCACCTCTAGTCTGGCCTGACAGCACCTTACCCACTGTCTGTCCCTGAGACCATGAGGCCCTGGGGTTGGTGTATCTGCCCCCAACCCCTCCTGAACACAGAAGCCCCTCTGGGCTCACCACCTGGAGCTGAACTTCCAAGAAGGCTCTGGCTCCCTCAGGTCTCGGAACACAGCCAGGCCTGGAGGAGCCCTCCCTCCACCTGACCTAGGGCAGGTGTGGACAGTCAGGGGCCTCCGTGGTCAGGGGGCACCTCCCTGGAACCCCAAGGAGGGGGAACAACCCTCTACCCCACAGTGGGTCCCCTGAGACAGTGCCTGCAAATTAAATGTCCAGAACCCCACCCACGTTTTCATTAGAGCTCTGTAGATGAGCTGATCATCCCAGCCCATCCCTGAGAGGGAACTGGAGACCCTTCCTCCAGCCCGAGAAGCCCCCAGTCATTCGGTCTCAGGGAGGGGGCTGGCCCAGTGGGTCTTCCCAGCACGGGCTCCCTTGAATTCAGGGCCCCCATGGGGTGGGCCGTGCTTTGGGGACCATTCCTGGCGGTCATGGAGGCTCAGGTTTGCTGGAGACAGGAGGGGGGTTTCAAGACTGGAGACTCCTCATGGGACAGAGTGTGTGGCAGGTGCACGAGTGAATGATGAACGGACAGGTGGATGGAGGATGGACAGGCGGACGGGCAGGCGATGGGTGGGAATGGCCCCTGAGCGCAGACTCCCTTCAGCTCAGCAGAACAGCCTGCACCATTTCCCCCACCCCTCCACCCCCATGCGCCTCTGCAGGGCCCAGGACCCTGCCGCACACACACTGGGTCCAGCAGGACCCCCCGCAGCGATTCAAACCCCGGGACTCAGGGTTCGCTCACCGGGCCAGCACGGACGCACTCGTGGCCAGGACTGGATGCCAGGCCTTGGCCCCGGGTGGCCGGGTGGACCCTGAGCCTGGGGCCGCCCTCCAGCCTTCGGGGGCCACCCCTGGGCTTCGGGCTCGTTCCGCCCGTGGGCACCTGCCTGCGCTCTTACCATGATGGCCTCGGCCTGCTTGGCGTCCAGCTCGGAGACGGCCCGGCGGAAGCCCTTGGCCTGCGGCGAGGCGGCGTTGGGGGTGGGCATGGTGCTGGCGAGGTCCGGGCTCCGTCTCCACAGCCCTCTCCTTGGCGGCCTTTATAGGCTGGGCTGACGTCAGAGCCCCCCCGGGTCCCCCACCTCCCACCTCCACCTCCTTCACAGCTCCCTCCCGCTGCCGCCGGAGGGAGGCGGGGTGGGCACGGAGCGCGGAGCCGCTGAGAAAGGGCTCTGTCCCATTAAATCTAATTGCATCCACTGTCGCAGGCCCCCGGGGCGGGTGGCCGGCCCGCCTCTGAATCATCTGGACTCCGGCAGGCGTGTTCTGCAGGGCGGGGTGCAGCCAGGCCCCTCAGCCCACCACAAGTGTGACGGGCGGCTTCGCAGGGAGGGGGTGTTCCGGACACCCCAGGGTGTCTGGCACACAAAACCCTGACCTTTGGTGGCCATTGGTCCAGGCACGCAGGCTCTGACCCCAGCTGTCTGAAGGCAGCTTGCCTTTCCGGAAGATCCTTCACCCCACCCCACTTCCCAGCAGCGTCCTGAGGTCTGTTTCTGCTCCACGCCCTCAGCAGGAGCATTATTTGCCCCCCGCCACCCCCTGTGCCTGGCCCCCAGGGACGCCCAGCAGGGCCCGGAATGTTCCAGCAGGGCCTGAACTCCAGTGGGGAGGAGGGTGAGGGAGGCAGGGCCATGCAGTCTCTAATAATTGTCTCACTTGCTCCTACTCGGCCATCTCCCAGTCCCCCCCCAGCCCACCTTTGTCCCCCCTGTGTCTCCCTAAGGCCCTCTGACTGCTTCCCCCAGGGGGTCCCCACCTCGAGGACACCCCAGCCCTGAGCACCACGCTCGGGCCCCTGCCGCCCTTCTTGGGGGGTCCCTGTACCATGGGGCTCCCGGGACAGCTCCCGTCCAGTGTCTCCTGAGCTCCAGGCACGAGGCCTCTCTGGTGGGACCACCCCCATCCCCTGCCCCAGAGGCCAGGGGACCAGCAGGGATGCACCTCAGTACCAGCAGCGTCAGTCTGCGGTGTCTGCGCGGCAGCCCGGCCCGTCCCCACGCGCGTTCAGACGCAGCTTCGGGCGGGCGTGGGGGCCTCCTGGCTGTGAGCACTCCCCAACCACGGGCGGCTCCAGGGCCCCTCGGGAAGGCCTCTCCTCTCTGAGAGGGGAACTCTTGGAGGGGGCGTCTCCCCGTGGCCCTGGGCCCTGTGGGTTCCGCAGGGCTGGCCTGTGCCGGGGCCTCCAGGAAGCGGCAGTGGGGAGCGAGGGAGGGCCGCCTGGGGGGGCGCGGCGTGCCCGCCGGTGTCGCCTCCATAGGTGGACTTCCTCATGTCTGGCCGCCAAGGGCGACGTCCTGGACACAGAGGAGCCGGCTGCCCCAGATCCCCCTTCTCCGCCCCCGCAGGTCCATCCCCGGCTGGTCCCTGAGCGGTCTCTGTCCACCTTCCTGGCACCCATCGGGCCCAAGGCAGCACCCATTCTTCATCATGGTGGCCGCCACACCCCTCGCCTCCTGGAGCTTCCCCAGAGGGGTCTGATCGTGACCCGCCTTGCTCCCCGAGGCTCCCCACTGCCCGAGTGACTCCCGTCACCTCCCTGCTGTTGGTCTCACCCCCCCAAAGCCCTGCTTCCTGCTCCAGAAGAGTTTGGGCTCCATGACACCGCGTTTGGAACACTGTTCCTCACCCTTTCCTTCTCCTGGTGAACTGTGCATCCCACAAAAGCAGCTCAGCTACCATTCACTCTGCCGCGCCGACCCTTTCTTGCCCCTGATGCGAACCCACTCCCCCTTCTCTGCTCTCCTGGCTTGTTCCTCCCTCCACACACTCCCTGAAGGCAGGAGCCCTGCTGGCCTGGCCCATGCCTGCGTCCCTGTCGCTCGCACAGGCCCCTGCCCGTCTCGTCTGCCAGACCCTGGGCTCCTGGAGAGCGTGTCACCGAGGCCCCCGCCCCCAGGGCCCAGCCCAGAGGCGGTTCCACAGGGATGTGTGCTCCCAGTGGAGCTGAAAGGATCTGCCCGAGACCCCAGTGGGACGAGGTGGAGGCTGTGGGCGCCCTACTGCCCCAGGCCAGAGCCGCCCTGCCCAGGTCCCCGGTGGTCTCCGGGCTGGCCCGGCCTCCACGCCCGGCATCAGGCTGCAGCCCTGGACAGGCTCCCTGCTCCCCCAGAAGCCCACGGACTCTCCACTTGGTACTCGTGTGCCCAGCGGCGGCCCCGGGCCGGGAGGCGACACGTCCGCCAAACGCCCCACGCCTTGCCTCCGGGTGTGGACTTAACCTTTCGGCAAATGTCTCTGCTGACACAAATACTGTTTCTAATCCCTTTGCCACCCTGAGCCAGTGCTTGCGTGGAAGCTGGGTGGAGCCAGCTTTCTGAGCCTGCCTTGGGGCCAGGCGACCCCCAGGTGAGACCCCTGGCCAACAGGCAGGTGGACACACTCCAGAAGCCGGTTCGGGCCCTCAAGCCCCCAGTCCACACCTGACCACATGTCCATCTGCCCTCCCATCCTGGGAAGCCGTTCCCGTTCACCGGCCCTCCCCTGCCCCCAGGCCTGATGCTGGGTCCCCCAGGCCTGATGCTGGGTCCCCCAGAGCACAGAAGCGCCTCCATCCTTTGGCCGTGCCCCCCACTGCATGCCGCCCCCCCCCCCGTAAGGTAAGGGGACCCAGGTCCCCTCAAGCCTGCCCCTGCCAACCTCCTCTCCCCGCTTCTGCACCCTGCTCTCCTGCCTGCTCTTGGGTCTCCTTGAGGCGTCTGCCTTCAGACGGGCCTTCACAGGCCCATTCTGCAGACAGGAAGACTGAGGTGAGTGATTTCTCTGGGTCATGCAGTGAGTCTTGAGCCCAGATTTCCCATCTCCTGAGATATAGCTCTTTTAAGGACTCAGTGGTGTCCGTCCCAGGAACTAAGGGGATGCAGGCCCCAAGGAGAGAAATCGAACGGACCCAAGCTGGGCAGGCAGACTCCCCAGAGGAGGGTGGGGCTGGACAGGGGTCCCCGGGGGAGGTCAGGCACCAGGGAGCCCTGCGGCCTGGACACGTCCACAGGGCGGAGAAGGCCGAGCACCGCAGGCCGGGCTTGGGGGTGAGCTGGGAAGAGAGGCAGCATGTGGAGGTGCGGGGCACAGGGATGTGGTCCACGGCCAGGTCGCCACCCTTTGGACAGGGGTGAAGTAAAAGGACAAAGTCAGTAATTAAACAGCTAATCCCGCTAGGGGACGGTAAAGAAAGAACAGGCTGCGGGACACCCCTGTGAGTCAACAGTAGCTAAGAGAGCAGGTGGGTTAACCGCAAAAGCAAGCAGGCTGGCTGAGCAACAGAACCACACATCACAAACGGGAGGGATGCCCCAGACAGGAAAACAAAGGCGTCCGGAGACCCGCATCCTGCCAGTGAGCTCAGGACACGCTTCTCCGCACATGTAAGAAACAATAATTTATGGAAAGGTGACATTTCAAAGGAAAGACCCTCATGCACTGACACCTGGAATGATATTTCCCCAGTGCGACGACAGTCCCGGCGTGGCCGTGGAGGGACAGAGGGGCAGCGGCCGGACCTGCAGGGGCAGCTGAAGACGGAGGCGTGACGCCCACTCCCAACTGAGGAGGGTGCCCTTCTCCTCCGCCCCACTTTCCCTTGGGTTAGAAAACCGTTGCCCGCTAGCTTCTTGGGTGCGGCGCCTCTCGCCTGCCCAGCTGTGAGCCTCACCAGCATCCTTTCCCAATAAGACCCTCCTCATCTCTCCCTTTGCCGCTCGTCGCATGGAGACCTAAAGCACTTGACACCAGAACTCTCTGGAGCCCCCGAAGCGCCACCCGTGGGTCTCCCTCCCGCCGGCTCTGGGCCCCGGCCCTGGCTGCCGCACCCCCGCAGTCACGCTGGGTGATCACAGCTGTCTTGCTGGGCAATTAGGAGGTGCTGAGCTGGAGTGTTTTCTCAACAAGCGAGGCCCCGGAGGAGGTAATAGCCTGTAATGATAGAGTACCTGCTCCTGGCATCAGGCGGGCACTGGTGGGGGCCAGGGCCAGGGCAATCAGCACCCAGCCCCGTTTCCTGCCTGCCGGCCAGCGTGAGGCCTCGGGCCGCCCCCCAGGCGCAGGCGTCAGCGCCATGGGACCCCAGCCCTTCCTCTCCCCCCCACACCCTCTCCAGAGGGCCGCAGCTCTGGGGGTCCCCATCCTGGGGCTCTTCAGGGCCCCCAATAGAAAAGCACAGGGGGCTTCTGGAGAGCCGTCAGGGAGAGTGTCCCCAGCCATCCGGGGGCTAAAGGTCACTTCCAAGGTGTGACCAGGAGCATCTTTGTGCACCCGCGTCGCATGTGTCCTGGGAAAGGCATGGAGCTGTGTGACGCATGCAGACATGGCACGCACACCTCCGGGACTTGAGGGCCCTCGGGTGTCACGCTGCCTGGGCTGGTGGTCCGAGGCTGCAGGAACTGGAGGCCTGCGTCCCACCGTCACCCCTGGGGTCATGGGCAGACCCCACCTGAGCCGCCCGCCTGCCTCCAGCCTCTTCCTGCCAGACCCCACCCGGGGACAGGCCCGGAAAAGCCGCCCACCGCCCCGGAGACTGGGAGAAGTTCCGTGATGTCCTGGCACCCGGGCCTGTCAGCGCTGAAATGTCAGAGCAATTAGCTCTGACGAGTGTCACAGGGAGCGGAGGGACGGCAGAGCTGGGCCTGGGGCTGGCCGCCCTGCCGGTCGATGCGAGGCGCCCAGGGATAATTGGGCATTTGGAAGTCGGGAGAGAGCCGGCAGAGTGGGCCACGTGTCCCCGCCGCTCGGGAGTGCCACCCCCACCGCACCTGAGCCCCCCGCTCCCGCCCCCAGCCAGACCCTCAGGCCCAGCAGCTGCCCCCAGCCTCCCAGGCACGCCTCCCTCTCGCCCCCTCTCTGAGCTCCCCTCCCATCAGCTCTGTCTTCTCCTGGCTGGGACTGGCCTTGGCAGGAGGCTGGCCCTTGGTTTGGTGCTGGAGATGTCTTTAGGGGGTGGGCAGGGGTCCTGGCTCAGCCCCTCGTGCTCCAGACCCCACCTTCCCACCCACGTCTCCCGAGGGGCCCTCCGCACCTCCCCAGGGTCCCCATCCCGGGACCCTCCCAGCAGAGATCGGCCCAGCGCTGGGCGCGGGCACCGCGGGGCGGAGATGGAGGCGGGGTGGGACCAGCAGCCGAAACGCCTCCGCCGGGTGTGTGTCCACTCGTGTGCACACGTGTGCTTGTGCAAGTGCCTGTGGGTGAGCATGTGTGCACCGGCGTGCAGCAGGGTTTAGAAAGCCGGACCAGCTGTGGTCAGCGGCACACAGGGCGACCCCCCGCTCCACGGCCCTCCGGACCCTCACCGGAGATCACAGCCAAGGCCCCGGGTCCTGCCAGCTGCTCTTGGCTCCTGGGGGTCCCTTCTCAGACCTCCCCCCACCCCGTCCCCATGCCAGTGACTCAGCCCGCCCAGGGGCCCCCCACCACGGCCCCCTCCCCCGGTCCTCTCAGCCCTCTGACAAATTAGCCGGAGAAAAGCAATAAGAGCCACATTCAGTTGGCATTAGTCAGCCCAGGCAGCTGGGCTTTGACAGCAATCAGGTCTAACGGCAAGACCAGAGTCCCTCCCACCCTGGGGCCCGGGCTTGGGTCTAGTCACCTGGCCCCGCGGCTGCTCGGGCACCCAGAGCCCTCGATGGCAAGGGGCTGGCCCATGCCGCATCTCTACCCCCCAGCCTCCCGCACATCCCATGGGGAGAGCCTGGCTCCCAGCACCACCTCATTCACTGTGGCCCGGGGCTGTATCAGCAGGAGTGTCTTGGCCGAGACAGGGGAAGAGACAGCCATGCTGTGGTCAGTGTGGGCCAGGCCACAGCAGCGGACCCTGTCAGCAGGACGTATGGGCAGCCGGGGTCCCAGGCTCTGCTCCACCCAGCTGTGCCAGGCGCCCAGCCCCTCCTGGCCCCTCTCAGACCTTCCCGTGGGGAGTGCCCAGGGGGCCAGTCCACCTGTGACCCGGGTGCATGGAAGGCCTCACTGGTGCTTCCTGAAGCTCGGCTGGGGTCCAGGGGCTGCCTGGGACCGAGGTGCCCTGTATCTGACCCCACCCCAGCCCCCCTCCGCCAGCCTCACCGCCCTTCCTCCCAGGGGAGGGGATGACGGGGCAGCCCCTCCCCAGAGGTCCTGCTTCAGGGACGCTCAGGGGGCTGCACTGAGATACCCCCTCGTCCCCAATCTGGACATCTTCCGTGCTCAGTGGCAGAGGCTTTGCCCACCTCCTGCCCGAACAGGTGGTCTCAGGAAGCCCCCTGATCCTTCGGGAGATGCAGTCCAGCCACAAACTCCCGTCTATCTTCCTGTGAGCTCCCTCTGGCTCTGGGAGCCCAGAACTGGGTACCAGCATGTGGCTCTCCAGGTGGGGAAACTGAGGTGGGTGTGTGGCCTGCTGGCTCTCCAAACAAACAGCACCTCCCCCCAGGAGGGTGGGGCCTATGGGGGGAGCCCGGGACTTCCAGACAAGCCACGCACTTGACACCTTGGTGAGACAGGCTTGGACGGGGCCCCCGCAGGCCCCTTTGCACCCACCTCCCCGCTGGCTTCTCAGACGGACAGATCTCTCCCTGGGGCTGCCCCCCACCCCCGATCCTGGGGGCTCAGCCTGGGCCCGCGTGTGTGTCCCCAGTCTGGCACATTCTCTCTGGGGACCAGAGGGACTGGAAGAAGGGGCCCGGCTGTCCTGACCCTCTGCGTCTCCGCCCGGGTTCCGGCCGGGGTCTTGGGTAGGAGGGGGCCCCAGCTCAACCCCTCCAGCTGCCTCCGGCTAATCCCGGCTCAGAGGAGCCCCCGCCACCGGCTGACATTTCCGGGCCGCGAGCCGCTGACCTGGCTGGCTGTGATATTTAGACAGGGCTTATTTGCTCGCTCTTCTCTTTGATGACTCTGGGGCCCACGGTGAGCTCGGCAGAGACCGAGCTGGCTCACCTGGATCTCAAGCTTGTGTTTTATAAAATAAACGTGTCCAGGCAGCGCCGGCTCCCCCTGCTGCGTGGGTGGACGGAGGCAAAGCCCGTGTGCTCGGGGACGTCGCCCTGAGCCTGGGCCTCCGCAGCGGGGTGGGTCTTGCAGAGCCCCCAAAAGCCGAGGCTGCTGCCCCATCCCAGCCTGCCCCCCCCACCAGGGGAGGCCAGTGGGGTGGACAGGCCGCAGCTCTGCTCCAGCCAGGCCCTCCACCGCTCACATGCCCTCCCGCCTTTGCACCAGGGCCCTTTCCATCAGGGGGCTCGTGGCTGCTCAGAGAGGCCCGTGAAGGGTCCTGACAAGGTGAATGTTCCTGGGCCTCCAGCCTCCAGGCCGAGTCCTGAGTGGGGAGCAGGGGCACTCGTGAGCCCTGGCCCCACCCAGCATGGCTGGGGGAAGGGGGACGGAGGGAAAACCCCCACGACCCAGGGAGACAGCGGCCGGGGGTCACCCGCTGGAGTGGGGTGCTGGAGGATGGGAGAGGGGTGGCATGTCGGGGTCACATCCCCTCACCCCAGGGTTTCTGGGAGAGAGTTCCAAATTCTTGAGAGTTCCGCGGATGTCTGGGTCTCGGAAAGCCCTGGCGAGGGGATGGGGGTTCCTCTGGGCCCTTCTGCCTGCCTGGCTGCTCCTGAGGGTGGGGAGGACCATACAGAGCATCAGGAAACAGGCTGGGAGAGGCCACGCCGAGCCCCCAGGAGAGCTGGGTGAGCCCCTTCCCAGCCCAGCCAGGCCGGGAGTGGGGCAGGGGGTGGAGTGCAGACCACCATCCCCAGTGGCCCCTGCCCACCTGCCCCCTGGGTGGCTCCGGGGCCGGGCCCAGCCTCCAGGCACAAAGCTCTCCTCGGCCGACCCCAGGGGAGGCCAGACCCCTGCCTTGGACCACCACACGGCTGCGGGGTCCCTCTGTACAGCAGCCCTTGGGGGTCCTGGAGAGGGGGTCAGGCTGCAGGGGCAGGATCGCGGAGCTGCCTCCTGGCACAGCCCTGGGACCCCTCCCGCCTCCCGCTTCCCCAGGCGCGGGGATGCTCCTGGGCCCGGCCCACCGCAGCACTTAACCGCGGCCGTGACTGTGTCGTCTCTTGCTGTGACTGATCGGCGTAAGTCTGCGTCTCCCCCTGGAGGGCTGTCTCGGTGTCCTCAGGCCCTCATCTCCCCAGCACCTGCACCAAGAATCCCTCGCTTCTGTTAAATGAAGAGACAGAATCTGGGGGGGGGGGGCTCAATCAAGCTCCCGGTGGCAAACCAGAGGGGCTGGAGCCCCCACCAGCCGGGAGCCTGTGGGTCAGCGAAGCCCCGGCGTCCCTTCCGGTAGCAGCCTCCCCACCGCTGCCCTGCAGGCCCCGTCTCAACGGCGAGCCCTCCCACCCCTCCCACTGCGCCGGGGTGCGCCCCAGCCGCCATCCCAAAGGCCCTTCATATTACTGTGCTTGTAAAGGAACTATTTATTTATGAAAATTGCAGTGAAATACACATAAAACAAGAATTACCGTCTCAACCATTTTCAGCGCGCAGCTCAGGGACATCAAGTGCGTTCGCTGTGACACACGGTTGCCGCAGACACTTCTGGAAATCATGCCTCCTCCCCAACGGCCACGCTGTCCGCACCGAACCCTCCCTTGCCGCCCCTGCCCGACCCCTGGTCCCCACACCTACTTCCTGTCTCCAGGGATGTGATTCCCCCAGGGACCTCTCAGAAGAGGACTCAGGCGGGATGGGTCCTCCTGTGTCTGGCCTCTCTCACTGGACACAACGCCCACAAGCTTCCTCCATGTTCGGCCGGGGTCGGTATTCCTCTTCTTTTAAAGGCGGAATGATGCTCCACTGGGCTTCCCTGGAGGCTCAGATGGTGGAGAATCTGCCTGCGATGCAAGAGACCGGGGCTCAATCCCTGGGTTGAGAAGGTCCCCTGGAGAAGGGAATGGCAACCCATTCCAGTATTCTTGCCTGGAAAATTTCGGGAACAGATGAGCCTGGTGGGCTACAGTCCATGGGGTCGCAAAGAGTCGGACATGACGGAGTGACTCACACACCCACAGTGTCCGCCGTGTGGATGGGCCGCAGCTGGCGCGCCCACCGTCCGCAGAGGGCCCCGGGCCGCTTCCGCCTTTGGCTGCTGTGAGTGAAGCCACTGTGCACACAGGTGTGCAAGGATCTGCCTGAGACACGTCTGCGCTTATTTTGAGAACAGATCCAGGAGTGGCATTGCTGGATCTCACGGGGATTCCATGTTTAACATTTTGAGGACCCTCCATCCTGCTGTGCATGGCGGCCACATCATTTTACATTCCCACCAACGGTGCACAAAGCTCCCGTTTGCCCACACCTGCGTCGTCGTTTTTAATTTGAACTATACAGACACCAGACTGTCCTTCAAACACAGACATGCACACATGCCCAGCGGCACATAAACACTGTGTGTACAGCGATCAGTGCAGAGAAATAGAGGAAAGCAACAGAATGGGAAAGACTAGAGAGCTCTTCAAGAAAATTAGAGACACCAAGGGAACATTTCATGCAAAGATGGGCTCAATAAAGGACAGAAGTGGTATAGACCTAACAGAAGCAGAAGATATTAAGAAGAGGTGGCAAGAATACACAGAACTGTACAAAAAAGATTTCCACGACCCAGATAATCACGATGGTGTGATCACTCACCTAGAGCCGGACATCCTGGAATGTGAAGTCAAGTGGGCCTTAGGAAGCATCGCTATGGACAAAGCTAGTGGAGGTGATGGAATTCCAGTTGAGCTATTTCAAATCCTAAAAGATGATGCTCTGAAAGTGTTGCACTCAATATGTCAGCAAATTTGGAAACCCAGCGATGGCCATAGGACTAGAAAATGTCAGTTTTCATTTCAATCCCAAAGAAAGGCAATGCCAAAGTATGTTCAAATTACCACAAAATTGCACTCATCTAACAGGCTATCAAAGTATTGCTCAAAATTCTCCAAGCCAGGCTTCAACAGTACATGAACTGAGAACTTACAGATGTTCAAGCTGGATTTAGAAAAGGCAAAGAAACTGGAGATCAAATTGCCAACATCCACTGGATCATCGAAAAAGCAAAAGAGTTCCAGAAAAACACCTACTTCTGCTTCATTGACTTTGCCAAAGCCTTTGACTGTGTGGACCACAACAAACTGTGGAAAATTCTTCAAGAGATGGGAACACCAGACCCCCTGACCTGCCTCCTTAGAAATCTGTATGCAGGTGAAGAAGCAACAGGTAGACGTGGACAAGGAACAACAGACTGGTTCCAAATAGGAAAAGGAGTACGTCAAGGCTGTGTATTGTCATCCTGCTTATTTAACTTATATGCAGAGTACATCATGAGAAATGCTGGGCTGGTTGAAGCACAAGCTGGACTCAAGATTGTCAGGAGAAATAAAAATAACCTCAGATATACAGATGACACCACTCTTATGGCAGAAAGTGAGGAAGAACTAAAGATCCTCTTGATGAAAGTGAAAGAGGAGAGTGAAAAAGTTGGCTTAAAACTCAACATTCAGAAAACTAAGATCATGGCATCTAGTCCCATCACTTCATGGCAAATAGATGGAGAAACAATGGAAACAGTGACAGACTTTATTTTTCTGGGCTCCAAAATTACTGCAGATGGTGCCTGCAGCCACGAAATTAAAAGATGTTTAGTCCTTGGAAGAAAAGCTATGACCAACCTAGACAGCATATTAAAAAGCAGAGACATTACTTTGCCAACAAAGGTCCGTCTAGTCAAGGCTATGGTTTTTCCAGTGATCATGTATGAACGTGAGAGTTGGACTGTGAAGAGAGCTGAGCACCGAAGAATTGATGCTTTTGAACTGTGGTGTTGGAGAAGACTCTTGAGAGTCCCTTGGACTGCAAGGAGATCCAACCAGTCCATCCTAAAGGAGATCAGTCCTGAATATTCATTGGAAGGACTGATGCTGAAGCTGAAACTCCAATACTTTGGCCACCTCATGCGAAGAGTTGACTCATTGGAAAAGACCCTGATGCTGGGAGGGATTGGGGGCAGGAGGAGAAGGGGACGACAGAGGATGAGATGGTTGGATGGCATCGCCGACTCGATGGGCATGAGTTTGAGCGAGCTCCAGGAGTTAGTGATGGACAGGGAGGCCTGGCGTGCTGCAGCCCACGAGGTCGGAAAGACTTGGACACGACTGAGCGACTGAGCTGAACTGTGTCGTTGTTTTCAATTTGACCTATACAGACAACAGACTCTCCTTCAAATAGACATGAACACGTGCCCACATTCACATGTGCTCACAAGCACATAGACACGTGTGTGCGTGCAACGCTTCAGTGGTGTCCGACTCTTTGTAACCCCATGAATTGTGGCCCACCAGGCTCCTCTATCCATGGAATTTTCTAGGCAAGAATACTGGATGGGTTTGCTTCTTCCCCTCAGGGGGTCTCCTGGACCCAGGGATGGAGCCCACATCGCAGTGGCACCAGTGCGAGACACACACACACAGAGAAACAAAAGCCTCCTCCTTGGCCCGACCCTCCCGCTCCCAGAATTCGGAGGGTGAGCCTCTCGAGAGAAGTGATGCCTGGGCCTGAGGTGCCTGCCTTTAGGGCTTTATTAGGAACTCCTGGAGTCATCCAGGTCGGCTGCCCCAGATGACCCCACCACCCTCGCCATCTTCTCGGTGTGAGATGGACCCGCCCTGGCGTGTCACCCTGGGGGCCAGGGCCCTGTCCTTCCTGAGAGTCCGGGCACACCGTCCTTCTCTGAGTGGGGCCCCCTCTTCGGTTCCCCCCACCAGGCTCCCCTTGGTCCCTGTGCTGTTCACAATGAGATGAAAGAGGATTTCTATGCTCTGGACATGAGTCGTTGTTTGCAAGAACTCTTCCCAGCCCTGTCTGCTTCAGTTCAGCTCAGTCGCTCAGTCGTGTCCAATTGTTTTCGGTCGCATCGACCGGACTGCAGCTCTCTAGGCTTCCTTGTCCATCACCAACTCCTGGAGCTTGCTCAACCTCATGTCTGTCGAGGCAGCAATGCCATCCAACCACCTCATCCTCTGTCGTCCCCTTCTCCTCCCACCTTTAATCTTTCCCAGCATCAGAGTCATTTCCAAGGAATCAGTTCTTTGCATCAGGTGGCCAAAGTGCTGGAGTTTCAGCTTCAGCATCAGTCCTTCCAATGAATATTCAGGACTGATTTCCTTTAGGACTGACTGGTTTGATCTCCTTGCAATCCAAGGGACTCTCAAGAGTCTTCTCCAACATCACAGTTCAAAAGTATCAACTCTTCAGTGCTCAGCTCTCTTTATAGTCAAACACTAACATCCACAGAGGTCAAACCAGAGATAAAATTGCCAACACATCCATTGGATCATCGAAAAAGCAAGAGAGTTTCAGAGAAACATCTATTTCTGTTTTATTGACTATGCTAAAGCCTTTGACTGTGTGGGTCACAGCAAACTGTAGAAAATTCTTCAAGACATGAGACTACCAGACCGCCTGACCTGCCTCCTCAGAAATCTGTATGCAGGTCAAGAAGCAACAGTTAGAGCTGGACATGGAACTATAGACTGGTTCCAAATCAGGAAAGGAGTACATCAAGGCTGTATATTGTCACCCTGCTTATTTAACTTACATGAAAAATGCTGGACTGGATGAAGCACAAGCTGGAATCAAGATTGCTGGGAGAAATATCAATAACCTCAGATATGCAGATGACACCACCCTTATGGCAGAAAACGAAGAACTGAAGAGTGTCTTGATGAAAGTGAAAGAGGAGAGTGAAAAAGTTGGCTTAAAGCTCAACATTCAGAAAACCAAGATCATGGCATCTGGTCCCATCACTTCATGGCAAATAGATGGGGAAATGAAGGAAACAGTGCGAGACTTTATTTTTTGGCGCTCTCAAATCACTGCAGATGGTGACTGCAGCCATGAAATCAAAAGACGCTTACTCCTTGGAAGAAAGGCTATGACCAACCTAGACAGCATATTAAAAAGCAGAGATTACTTTGCCAGCAAAGGTCTGTCTAGTCAAAGCTATGGTTTTTCCAGTAATGATGTATGTATGTGAGAGTTGGACCATAAAGCTGAGCACCAAAGAATTGATGCTTTTGAACTGTGGTGTTGGAGAAGACTCTTGAGAGTAACTTGGACTGCAAGGAGATCCAACCAGTCCATCCTAAAGGAAATCAGTCCTGAATATTCATTGGAAGGACTGATGCTGAAGCTGAAACTCCAATATTTTGGCCACCTGATGCAAAGAGCTGACTCATTGGAAAGGATCCTGATGCTGGGAAAGATTGAGGGCAGGAGGAGAAGGGGACGACAGAGGATGAGATGGTTGGATGGCATCACCGACTTGATGGACATGAGTTTGGGTGGACTCCGGGAGATGGTAAAGCCTAGTGTGCTGCAGTCCATAGGGTCGCAAAGAGTTGGACACGACTGAGTGACTGAACTGAACTGAACAGAACTGAACATCCATACGTGACTACTGGGAAACCCGTGGCTTTAACTCAACGGACCTTTGTTGGCAAAGTAATGTCTCTCATTTTTAATATTCTGTCTAGTTTGGTCACAGCTTTTCTTCCAAGAAGGAAGCATCTTTTAATTTTATGGCTGTAGTCACCGTCTGCAGTGATATTGGAGCCCAAGAAAATAAAGTCTGTCACTGTTTCCGTTGTTTCCCCATCTATTTGCCATGGAGTGATGGGACCTGTCTGCTTATTACTTGGTTACTGGAGCCTCTTTTCACCAAGAGGGTTTGGCTTTGATGTGACCTTGTTGAGGTCAAGAGAGTCAGCCTTTCCCTTCATGGTCTTTGCAGCCTGGGTCTCACCTGGGAACCCCAGCCCAAGTGAAGCAGAGACCCCTGGAGAGGGAGCCACAGCCCCTCGGGCAGCCACACGGGAGGCCCCCAGTTTCACAGACTCGAACCGTCTTGCATTCGGACGAGAACAACTCAAGGCTCGGCTACTTTTCTTTTACAAAGCGCAGGTGGGAGCTGCTCGTCTGGGATTGGGGCGGGGGGCACGGGGGCCGTGACCCCCTGGGAGGACGCTGAAGTCTTCATCATCAGACGGTCACAAGAGGTAGAGTGGCAAGTGTCGAGAGACACCAGGCACCCTGAGGAGGGAGGGGCAGAGCCCCACTTTCTGGAGGGGGAGGGAGGCAGCCAAGCACCCCCTGCCCCAGGGTAATGTGAGAAGCCCTCAGACTGTCTGGGGGCTCATGCAAGGGGCCTGAATTCAGGTCGAGTAATTTCTGCTTCCCTGAGGATGTCAGAGTCCATCCAGAACAGGCCGCAGAAACTGGCTCCACCTGCCAGCCACCCTGGGAAGCAGGGGATTAGGGACGGAGCCGGGGCGGGGCTGGGGGTGGGTGCGGAGAGAGCGGCAAGGTGGCCTGGGGGTATGGGACCTCATTTCGGGGCGCTGGTGGGGGGCAGCGATGCCGACTGAACCCCCCGGGAGGAACTCTTTTCCGTGCAGCGTCAGCTCCGTGGGCACTTGGCCCCCTGGTCTCCAGAGGTCCGGAGCCCCCACGCCTGCCCCGGTCCTCCAGGCCATGGGGGTCTGTGGGCTCACACCTGCTCTTCCCCGTGCCTGGAAGGGGACCTTACGAGGACAGAACCGCGCCCCCCAGCGAGGCCCCTCTGGCCCAGACGAGGTCCCTGTGCTTGGGGCTCTTGCCTCCCCGCCAGTCGGCCCGGCCCCCTCCTGGGCTTCAGCTCGCCTGGTGGTTGGTCTTCTCCACATGCCCACAGGCTTCCGGGGTTACAAGCGAATGCCACAGTCTGTGCAGGACGCGGTCCAGATCCGTGAGACCCCCTTGGTGGGTCAGCACCCTTGCGATGTGTCTGAAGGCCTCTCAGCTCCTCCCAGCCACCCCCATCTGTCTTTTGATTCGGGTTTTGGTGCTTTCACCAAAACACATCCGGTCACTCTCTCACTCAAGCACCACCTGTGGCTCCCAGGGCATCCATGGCGGTGTGATCTCATTGCCATGGCAACCCCGACCCCCCAGGCTCACCCAGCCATGCCTTTTCAAAGTGTCCCCTCTCCTCTGCCTGCATCCTCCCACCATCCTCAGAGCCCAGAGGAGGGGCCTCCCCGGACCCCAGAAACAAAATGTCCAGACGGTTTTGAACATCAGTAAGAACGGACATGTGCACTGACCTGCTTCAGTTGCACCAGGAGTGCTTGTTTTATAAGCTACCCTGCAAAAAGGCCTTCTCAGCCGTCCCTCCCTGGGCTTCCGGGCAGGGGGAGGTGGGCGCTGTGCAGACTGGGACCACTCTGACAACATTTCTCCAAATCATCAGTGACGCAGCGCCTCCACCTGGCTCAGTGCTCCGGGAAAAGTCACCCGCTCCAGAGAGGAAAGAAGAGCCTCCAGTCACTCATGTCCCTGGAGGCGCTGCTGACCCAGGGTGGCTTCGGAGCTGCAGAGGAAGGGAGGCTGTGGGCTGGCCTGACAATCGGCCCACAGATCAGTGCTGGGGGGATGCCCGGGGCCGGCTTCGGTGGGCCTGCTCTTTGTGATAAGCTCCTAAGGAGGTTCACACCGAGGCATGTGTGCGCACACAGGCGCCCGAGGGTCCTTCCGCAAGGTCTGCGGGGGATGACCCGCCAGGTGTGGTCCCGGGGGAGGGGCCTGTCCACCAGAACCCTGCTCTGGATTCTGTGAGGTGCCTGGGTGCCCTACTCCAACATACGGAGGGGAAAGAGGGCTTAACTTCATGCTCACTTTCTTCGGCCCATTTGGAGGTTCACATCCGGTCAGCAAGCCCAGGGCAATGGCCGAGGTCAGCGGGAGGGCTGAGCTGTCCTTCTCTTGGCCACACTCCCAGGAGCCGGGCAGCTGTGGGGCCCTCCCGCCCTCCCCGTGGGGCCAGGTCACCGTGGTCGGGGACCCTTCTCCCTCCCCAGGGGTCCAGTGAGGGGTCAGGGAGGCAGGACCCTGGCAGCCTGGCCCCCCTCTGCTGGAGAAAGGCCCCGTCTGGCTGCACAAGCCTCGCCCGGAGTGTAGGGCCCCCTAGACCGGTTCCCCTGATGGTAGAATGACCTCCCAGGGCAGGGGGTTCCCTGGTAACAGAGCCCCAGACTGACTCCCCAGGGGCCAGGTGATGGAGCCCCTCCCTGCCCTCCTCTCCTCGCAGGGAACACTGTTGGGGTCACAGGTGGGGGCAGGGAGCGAAGGATGGGCCCTTCCCCGGGTTCAGGGATGTGGGCTGCCAGCCTCCAGGCACCCGCTCTTATTTGATTAGGGCTTCAACTCCCCGCCAGGGCGGACACAGCCCGGAGCTCGGCAGGCAGGGCGCAGAGCGCTGTCGCTCCAACCTGTCAGGCTCAGCTTCTATTTATTGTGTTTTCCATTAAAAGTGTCGGGACCATTTATTGATTTTCTAAATACTGACGTGCTGTCTCCTGTTACAGAGCAAAGTGAACAAAATTAGAACAAATAGCGGCCCGGGCTGAGCCCCCACGTAGCTGCCCTGCCCATCTGCGCCCCGCACCAGCTTGAGCATCTTCTCCTCCCGAGAGTCTTCAGCGTCATCCGAGAGCAGAACCCACAGGGCATCGCACCCGCCGCCACCCGCCTGCACGATCGAACTGGCCCAGCGTGCCCACAAACCACCCAGAGGACACTGGGGAGCACGGCCTCCGGCTGCCCGGAAGGCGAGGGGCTGATTTCACCCGAACCGCTGCTGAAGGAGGCTTGGAAATCGCCCATCTCGTGACGCACGTTCACCCGGTATCTAAGGAAACAGCTGCACATTAACGGTCAGGGCAGGCGGCTATCTTCCCCTTTATCAGTCCAGGATCAGCGCCAGGGCCACGTGGAGCCCAGCCTGCTGAGTCCTGGCACACGCTCTGGGGAATCATCGCAGGAACATGGAAATCCAGCCCCCCGCCCCAGGCTGGCGGTGTCTCTTGGGCTCTGAGAAAGCCCAGAGCATCTCGCCTGGGCCGCCTGGGTGTGCTGGAGCCCTGAGCACAGGGGCTGGCTGGGGAGAAGAGGACCCTGCCTGGGTCTGCCCCGAGCTCCCCAGGGTCCTTGGAGCTGGGCCCTGGGCCCCTCTGCAGGGGCAGAGAGAGGTACCGGATTTCCCCTGTCCCCTCTTTCTCACGCGTATGCCTCTTTTAATGTTTCCTGACAAACATAATCCGTGGCCATTAGAAAAACTGAAAAGGTACAGAAACACATGAAGGAGAAAATAATAGATGCTTCTAATACAGACGGACAAAATGTGTACCAGCCCACAGGGGCCCAGGTAGCCCGGGGTGCTCCGCGGGACGCCCCAGGTGCAGGGGTAGAGAGGCACCCCTGTTCAGGGTGGTGCTATATCCCCCTGGGGGAGAGGGCAGCTGGGCCTCAGCTCTTCCTGCTTCTCATCCTTATTCTTTAAGGCAGGAGGCAATGGAGGGCCCAGGCGCGGGGCTCAGCGGACGCTGGTGTTGACTGTGACCCCAGGGAACTGATAACAAATCCCCAGCATGGAGGGCCTGGCTGAGGGCAGTGTGCTCTCTCAGAGAGAACGCCGCCTGCCCCCCACGGGCCATCCCCTCCAGGTGGAATTCGACCCCGCTTTCTACGGCCCCCCCACCCAGAGGCCAGGGCTCCCACCATCCCAGCACCCATATTCCACACCCAAGGAGGCCGTTTCCACTGCAGGGAGGAGGTGGCTATGACCGGAGCCCTGGCGCCCTGGGCAGGGGTGTTCCTGCAAGGAACCGCCCAGCCTGTGCCTGGTGAAGGCCCCTGTGGGGTGAGGGTCCCTGCCCAGGAGGCCTGTCCCCAGTTCCCACTCAACTGGGCACGGCCCGCAGGAGCAAGTTAAGTCAGGCACCTGCAAATGCACCCCTTCCTGACGAGGGGAGGGGCATCTTGCCAAGCCCCCCGGGCAAGTGGGGCTCATGGGGGCTGATGGCGGGCAGGGGCTCCCCTCCCCGCTTCCTCTTCACTCCCCGGGGTCAGCCACAGCCCCTGCCCACTGAGGGTGAGCGGGCGCCGGTGAGGGAGGTCTGGCTGCAGGACCGGGAGAGGCGGGGGCAGGCCCAGCCCCAGGCCCGCGGGCCCCTCCCAGGCGTGGATAGCCAGCTCTGACGCCAGGATTCAGGAAGGGGCGCGGCGGCCCCATCGAAGGGGTCCTGAGGGCTGCTGCGGGGCGTTGGCGGGTGATGGTGGCGCTGAGGCGGCTCACAGCGCCTAATGACCCCCCACAGCTGTCCCGCTGCCGCGGGCACGGGCCACGTGGCGCGCCCTCCTGATCCGCGTCCCGGCCTTGCCTGCGCGCGCCTCGGAGCCGCTCCGCTCCCGGCCCTCCACCCGCTGGCCCTGGTTTGTGTCACCCTGGCGGGTGACGCAGCTCCTCCACCAGGAACCGCAGCGGGGGGCCGGGAGGAAGGGCGGGGGGAGCAGCAGACGGGGTGCAGCGGGGGCCGGGGCGGAAGCCGGGGTGGCCGGAGCAGGAGAGGCCCAGGCGGGCAACAGAAGGCAACGGCCGGGCCGGCGGCTCGGGGCAGGGACCGAGCCCACGCCTGCTGACTGTCGCCAGCCCCGGGCCACAGCGAGGCCCTGATCCCGAGTCCCAGGGAGGACGAGAGGTCAACTAGGAGGCCCTTCTCCCCAGTGCTGCCCCCTCCTAGGGCCGCCCGAGGCGAGGGGCCCCTGCACCTCAGCCCGTGCGCCTACCCCTGGGCAAACGACCTCTGGGATCCTGGGCCGGGCCATACTCTGAACTGCGTGCGTGTGTGGATATGTGTGTGTGTGTGGGGGGAGTGTGTGTGTGTGTGTGGATATGTGTGTGTGTG
>JADEYB020000033.1:70357815-70370497 GCA_015832495.2 Alces alces
CATCACCTCCACTAGCTTTGTTCATAGTGATGCTTCCTAAGGCCCACTTGACTTCACATTCCAGGATGTCTGGCTCTAGGTGTGATCACACCATCATGGTTATCTGGGTCATGAAGATCTTTTCTGTATAGTTCTTGTGTGTATTCTTGCCACCTCTTTTTAATATCTTTTGCTTCTGTGAGGTTTATACCATTCCTGTCCTTTATTGTGCCCATCTTTGCATGAAATGTTCCCTTGGTCTCTCTAATTTTCCTGAAGAGCTCTCCAGTCTTTCCCGTTCTGTTGTTTTCCTCTACTTCTTTGCACTGATCACTGAGGAAGGCCTTGCTGTTCTCTGGAACTCTGCATTCAGATGGGTAGATCTTTCCTTTTCTCCTTTGCCTTTAGCTTCTCTTCTTTTCTCAGCTATTTGTAAGGCCTCCTCAGACAACCATTTAGCCTTTTTGCATTTCTTTTTCTTGGGGATGGTCTTGATCACTGCCTCCTGAACAATGTCACAAACCTCCATCCGCAGTTCTTCAGGCACTCTGTCTATCAGATCTAAACCCTTGAATCCATTTGTCACCTCCACTGTATAGCTATAAGGGAATTGGTTTAGGTCATACCTGAATGGTTTAGTGGTTTTCCCTACTTTCTTCTATTTAGGTCTGAATTTTGCAATAAAGAGTTCATGATCTGAGCCATAGTTAGCACCCAGTCTTGTTTCTGCTGACTGTATAGGGTTTCTGCATCTTTGGCTGCAAAGAATATAATCAGTCTGATTTCGGTGTTGACCATCTGGTGACATTCGTGTGTAAAGTCATCTCCTGTGCTGTTGGAGGAGGGTGTTTGCTGTGACCCATCTGTTCTCCTGACAAAACTCCGTTCATCTTTGCTCTGCTTCGTTCTGAACTCCAAGGCCAAGTTTCCCTGTTACTCCAGGCATCTCTTGACTTCCTACTTTTGCATTCCAGTCCCCTATGATGAAAAGGACATATTTTGGGGGTGTTAGTTCTAGAAGGTCTTGTAGATCTTCATAGAACTGTTCAACTTCAGCTTCTTCAGCATTAGTGGTCGGGGCATAGACTTGGGTTAATGTGATACTGAATGGTTTGCCTTGGAAATGAACAGAGACCATGCTGTCGTTTTTGAGACTGCACTCAAATACTGCATTTCAGGCTCTTTTGTTGACCATGAGGGCTACTCCGTTTCTTCTAAGGCATTCTTGCCCAAGGTACTAATGCAATGGTCATCTGAGTTAAATTCACCCATTTCAGTCCATTTTAGTTCACTGATTCCTAAAATGAAAACCACTACAATAATGTAAAGTAATTAGCCTCCAACTAATAAAAAAATGATAAAAAAAGAAAAAAATAATAATTAAAATGTTGATGTTGGTGAGCTTCCATAAACCTCTTATCCTTATCCATCAGAGGGCAGACAGAATGCAAAATAAGGCAGGTCCTCAAAAGCTAAATAGAGTCACCGTGCCACCCAGCAGCGAGGCCCCGAGGTGTAGACCCGCGAGAATCGAAAGCCGTGTCTCACAGACACACTTGCCTTCCCGTGTTCACAGCAAGTGAGGGGAAGCAACCCAGTGTCCATCCGGCTGTGGTCCAGCCCCGCAAGGCAGCATCCCTCAGCCTTAAAGAAGAAGGAGGTCCCGGCACATGTGGCATCATGGATAAGCCCCAGGGAAGCCGGGCTTTAGCAGAAACTGTTAGGCTTAGAGGGAACATCCAGAACGGGGAACTCGCACACTGACGGCAGACCTGAGGTCTGGGGGCTGGCGTGGGGCGTGAGTGCCTACGGGTGATAGAACCGTCCCTGAGGGGCCCCCCGGGCGGCCCAGTGGATAAGAACCTGCCTTGCGACGCAGGGCTGGTGGGTTCAGCGCCTGGTCCAGGGAGACCCCACACGCAGGGGGGCAGCTCGGTGCTTGTGTCACAACTGCTGAAACCTGAGTGCGCTCTGGAGCCGCACGGCAAGGCCTGAGAGTCTGCGCCACAGTGACCGAGCCCACGGACGCCGAAGGTCCTGAGAGCCGAACCCGGTCAGATGCAGCCCGACGAGTAAACGAACGTTCTTAAAAAGGAAGAAGAAACACCTCCGAGCAAGACGCGGGGGCTGGCCGCGCTGTGCCGTGACGCTGAATGCTGCCCTCAGTTCAGTTCAGTTGCTCAGTCGTGTCTGACTCTTTGCGACCCCATGGACTGCAGCACGCCAGGCCTCCCTGTCCATCACCAATTTCCGGAGCTTGCTCAAACTCATGTCCATTGAGTCGGTGATGCCATCCAACCATCTCATCCTCTGTCAACCCCTTCTCCTGCCACCTTCAGTCTTTCCCAGCATCAGGGTCTTTTCCAATGAGTCAGTTCTCCACATCAGGTGGCGCTTCAGCATCAGTCCTTCCAATGACTATTCAGGACTGATTTCCTTTGGGATTGACTGCTTTGATCTTCTTCAAGTCCAAGGGGCTCTCAAGAGTCTTCTCCAACACCACAGTTCAAAAGCATCAATTCTGCAGCGCTCAGCTTTCTTTATGGTCCAACTCTCACATCCATACATGACTACTGCTGCCCTATAAAATAGTTAATCTTAGGTTCTGTGAATTTTAACCCAATTTTTTTAAAAACAGCACCGTGGTAGATGAACAGACTGTGGGTTCCAGAGCATGGGAAACCTGGAGAGGCTCGTGGTGGGAGGCACAAACCACGAGCCGGGCAGCGTCGCTCAGAGCTCACCTCTGCCTGTGATGGCTGCACAGGCGGCCTGGCTTCCCTAGCCTGGGTCTCCCCGGACAGCTGGGAGAGCACGCCCGCCTCTGGGTGGCTGTGCCCACAACGTCGGCTGCGGCCTCAGGAGGGGCCCTCCCCACCACACTGCCCCGTGTCCCTTCGGTCCTGTTCCTCTTCCTTTTCACCAAAGACCTACTGCGTGCCAGCCAGTCCCTGGGACACATGAGTGAGCGGGGGGCGAGGTACACCCAGTTCTATGGCAGGTGGGCACTGCCCTCCGAGGGAGGAACTGCCCCGCCCCGGGAGCCACCTGGCCCACCCTCCCCTCCCGGGTCCCCGACCCCCCGATGCACTGGCCTGGGCTTTGTGCTGGGGAGGTGCCCCTGCCTCCCTCTGACCTCACCCCCGGTGGGAGCCGGGGTGTTCCCGGGGGCCACCTCACCCTCTACAGCCTCCCCTGCCCCCAGCTTCCCTCTCCTGGGGACCCCACCCTGGACAGGGCCTCACCTCCCTCCAGAGTATTCATATCCCCCCGCAACTGGACCCAAGTCTGCAGAATTTTAAAAAGAACTAATAGCCCTTTTCAAAGAGCAGTTTCAGGTTCACAGAAAAGCGAATAAAGAAACACAGTTCCCATAGCGCACCCTGGTCCCCAAACACAGCTTCCTCTGTCATTAGCGACTTCCAGCCACTGGTGCATCTGTTACAACTGATGGACCGACAGTGATACATAAAATTTTATTGCAATAAAATATACAAAACAGAGAATGTACCATCTTAACTATTTTTTAAGTGTACGGGGGCTTTAAGTACTGAACGTGAAAGTCGTTCAGTTGTCTCTGACTCTTTGTGACCCCATGGACAGTCCATGGGATTCTCCAGGCCAGAATCCTGGAGTGGGTAGGGTAGCCTTGCCCTTCTCCAGGGGCTCTTCCGAACCCAGGGATCAAACCCAGGTCTGCCGCACCGCAGGCAGATTCTTTACCAGCTGAGCCGTCAGGTTAAGTACTGAGTTGGCCAAAAAGTTCATTTGGGTTTTTCCTCACGCTGGTGCAGACACTGTCCCATAGTTCTGCTACCGTCACCTCCACCCACCTCCAGAGCGTCTTCATCCTCCCAAACGGACTCTCCGTCTCCGTGAGACACTCACTCGCCTCCCCTCCCCGAGCCCCCGGCCCGCCACCTAGTCCCCGTATCTATGGACGTGACCCCTCCCGAGACCTCACGTGGGTGGAATCAGAGCCTGACTTACTTCACTGGGCACCCTGCCCTCAAGGTTTATCCACACTGTGCCATGTGTCAGAGGGGCCATCTTTTTTAAGGCCGAATAACATTCCATGGTGTGGACGGACCACATTTTGTTTATTCACACCGATAGACTGTTGCCTGAGGCTCACCGCTGACGCGAGGCTCAGCCGGGGTTGTGCATTCTATCTGTTGCTGCTGCTATTTAGTCACTAAGCTGTGTCCGACTCTGTGACCCCATGGACTGTAGCCTGTCTGGCTCCTCTGTCCAAGGGATTCTCCAGGCAAGAATACCGGAGGGGTAGCCATTTCCTTCTCCAGGGTCTCTTCCCCACCCATGGATCGAACCCGCATCTCTTTTGTCTCCTGCATAATTAGGCGGATACTTCGGCTCCACATGGGAAGCCCATGGATTTGGACAAACGTACAAGGGCGTGTATTCACGTTGTCACGCCACGTGGAGGCCTTCACTGCCCTGAAACCGTCTGAGCTCATGCTTCATCCCTCCCCCAGCCCCTGCTCTTTCATGAATGTGTAGTTCTGCAATTTCCAGAACCTCACGGGGCTGGAGGCAGTCTGTGCCTCCCCAGATGGGCTGCTCTCCCCTGCAATATGCGTGTACATCTCCCATGTGTCTCTCCCCGAACACCCGGCTCATTTCTTTAGAGGGCTTTTGGAAACATTCAGTTTTCTCCCATCAGAAAAAAAAAAAAAAGACCCTGCCCTGAAGGCTGCCCCCCAAACTTCCCCCAAGCTCTTCACCAGAAACCTCTTGGAGGAGTGAAGACACCCACTCCATCTCCTCCTGCCATCTGTTGCGCCCCAATGCATCCAGACCGGCTCCTGCCAGGGGCCGAGGGACTAGCCAAAGGTGTGCCCTGACCTCCACACCCGTGACCGCACCCCACCCTCCCCAGCCCCCTCGGGGTCTCTCCCACCCAGCTGCCCCCCCACCTGCTGTTAGCCCTCCAGGAGCTCAGGGTGACCTCTGCAAGCGCGCAGGCCGCATGCCCCAACCTCTGCTTAGAGGCCCGGGACCTCCCCAGGCTGGCTGGGTGATACACGCCAAGCCCCGCCCCTCTCTGCTCTCTGAAGGACGTGCCCAGTGAGCCACAGGGCCCTGGCACATGCTGCCTCCCGGCCGAGTCACCCTTCCCGAGCACACTCCCTTGGGACGCTTTCCCGGCCGCCAGGCCAGGCCTGTGCCCTGCTCCTCACTCCTGGTTCGCACTCAGGCCAGGCACCGCTCGGGCATGGGAGATGGCAGGGACGAAACAGGCCTAGTCATCCCAGTGGGGAGGAAGCAGAGGACGTCAAGTCGGTATGTATGTGGGTGTTCAGGGAGCGAAATTCCATGCAAAAGTAGAAGATGGATCCGCGCACATGGAAAGTGAAGACCCCCAGGGCCTTGTCCAAGACGGAGGGGCACCAGGAGCAGGCTCCCAGCAAGTCCGTCTGGAGAAGCGTGCTGACCTTCAGGTGGACGGGCTGGGAGAAGTCGAGGCTGGAGATGGGCTGCAGTCGGTGCTGCCTGCGAGGGGGGCGGAAGCCGCAGACAGACACACACACCCAGGATGCACACCTACACGGAAGCCGCCAGCCCATCCAGGCCAAGAGGCGAGCACTGGAGAGGAGCCTCCGCTCAGGCCCGGCGGCTCTCCGGGTGTCTGTGCCCCGCCGTGGACCCGAACCCCACTCTCAGACCCCCGCCGAGTCAGCACAGACAGCGGGCGCTCCACCAACACCGCGAAGCTGGCGGGACGCCTCCCTGGAGGAGGGTGGGGGTGGGGAGCCCCCCCATGAAACGCTCCAGGGTGGCAGCCGCCGGGGCTCCCCACTCACGCTAACAACGCTGTGCCCAGGAGGGGCAGGGCCTGAGCTGGGGGCAGGGTGACTGCAGCTGGGGCTCAGGCCAGTTGTCCGTCGGAGCCTGCGCGGCACCTGGCTCCCTCTGCCTGGACCCCGCCTGGTCAGGCCCAGAGGGAGACGGTCCCCCGGGAGATCTGGGGGGGTGGGCCTGGGCAGACAGTACCTCCTGGGACTGAGGGGGTTTGAGGTGCCGCCTCCCTCCCGGGTTCTTTCCAAGTCCCCCGGAAGCAGAGGCTACAGACTCGTGTGTGTGTGTGTGTGTGTGTGTGTGTGTGTGTGTGTGTGTGTGTGTGTGAGATTATGACCACCCGGCACCCAGAGTGACCCACGGGAGATGGAACCTGGGCCCGGCTGGTCCCTCCCCGGGCTCCCCGCCCCAGCTCCCGGGGGCACTGCACCTGTCGGCACACGCAGGCACACACAGCACGCAGGGACACGTGCTCAGCCCCGGCAGGGACACACGCGTCCACACCCGCAGCCACACCCGCTGGGACCCACCCTCGGCCCCCACCGCCCGCGGGCAGTGACAGCCACACCGCCGCCCGGCACACGTCCTCAGCCGCGTCCACCCAGGCCGGCAGGTTCAGACAGACACCGCGCACTTCAAAGCCCCAGGCAACCGACCTGCCGGGACAGGGAGACCACGGATGTGCAGACGCACACGCCCCTGCAGCCTGCCCGCCTGGGGCCTGGACGCCGAGCCTGGCTGGGCCCGGCCACCTCGCACGCTCAGGAGGGGCTCCAGGGCGGCAGGCTGCCCGGCGTCCAGGGGTCCAGGGCAGTGTCCCTGAGCCCGGCCCGCCTGCAGGCTGACTGTGGGCGCTGACTCTGGGGCATGGAAACCCCCGCCCTGCACTGCTCCCCCAGCCACCAAGGTGGGCTGCCGACTGCTCCCACTGGCCCTGTGCGCCTTGCCGCACACAGTGGGCAGGCACCCCCAGCCAGTGCAGTCTGCAGGCCCTGAGAACATCAGGGAAAGCTGAACCCGGGAGCAAGGGGTCAGGCAGCCAGCTCAGATCTACAAAGCTGCAATCTGTGGCTGAATGTCAAGTGTGAGTCCCAGGGCCTCCGGGCAGAACCCAGAGGCAGAGGTGGCAGGGCCAAGGCAGCCCAGGATGGGTTGTGGGAGGCCCACAGGCCCTGGGCAAGCATCTCCACCAGGAAGGAAGATGCTGGGAGACCCTCCCACTTGAGACGTTTGCACCTGACTCCCCAGCCCCTGGGCTTGCAGAGAAGCCCCCCTTTGGAAGGTGGGGGCCACATGTTGCTCAAAGACCACGCAGGGGCCTAAGTCAGGCAGGTGCCCTCTTCAGCATCCACCCCACCCCCCCGCCGGGCCTCCAGACCCACAACTACAGTCTCAGCATGACCAGCCGGAAAGGGCTCACCTTGACGAGGGTGGGAGGGTCATACCTCCAAGGAGCCGTAGGGCTCGCCAGTGGGGAGCCCCAGGCCTGGAGGAGGTCAAGGCAGCAGCGATGCCCGGGGGTGGGAGAACTTGTTTACCAGGGCCCATTTCCTGGGACATGGGATCTGACCCCCAAGTGGGGACCCCAAGTTCACTGCAGTGATGGCCCTTGGAGGCAGGGAGGAGCAGGGGCTCGCGGTAAAGGATGCCCAGAGGCCAGGGCTACAGGGCAGACAGCGGAGGAAGTAAGGGCTGGAAAGGTGGGCGGCTCACGCGGTCTGTGTGTAAGGCCAGGACACCCACAGCCACGCTAGTGGGAGGCCCCCAGCACGCTCCGCTTTAAAGGCAGCAGGAGGGGCTGCTGGGGGCGCCAGCAGCGCCAGGGTCTGGCCAGGGGTCATCCCCGGACACCGGGCTGGTGGGGGTGGGGTCGCTGTGGCAGAGCCGGGCTCCGGCAGTGACGGGCAGAGCGAATCCCAGAAGAGAGCAGGGCAGCGTCTATCTGCCAGCAGCAGGGAGGCCACGGGTTCGTGATGGGCAGAGCTACAGGCTGACCTGCGACCCCAGAATTCACAGGTCCAAGGCCTGACCCCCAGCACCCAGAAGGTAACTGCGCTGGGAGCTGGGCCTTTAAAGAGCTAAAATGGGGTCACTAGGGTGGGGCCCTAATCCAAGGTGACTGGGGTCCTCATAGGAAGAGGAGGTCAGGACACAGACACACAGAGGGATGATCCTGTGAGGACACAGGGAGGAGACGGCCGTCTGCACGCCCAGGAGGGAGGCCTCAGGAGGACCAGCGCCGCCCGCACCCGGGTCTGGGATTCCAGCCTCCAGGCCTGGAGACAGGGAATCGGGCTGTCTAAGCTGCCGGCCGTGGGCCTTTGTGATGGTGGCCTGAGCTGACGCATACAGACAGCAAAGCTGAAAAGGCAGCAGGAGCCTGCCCTGTGGCGTCTGCGGGGAGGTGAGAGGGGTGGGTAAGAGGGGGAGGAAAGCAGGTGTCCCGGGCAGAGGTCATCCTTCCCAGGGCAGGCTCCGACCAGTTCCGAGACCGAGCCCGTTCTTGGACCCAGACATCAGCAGGAGAAGCTGGGTCCCCATGGGAGGACCCATGACATAACCAAGAGCACCCAGGCATATGTCCGTCCGTCCCTCCCCTCTGGGGACCTGCAGCTGAAGGGTTAGGCCGCATCCTTGGGGGCCTGAGGGACCCGGGTCTGCAGGGCCACCGCACCTGCTCCGCCTTCTCACTAATGCTGAGACACTCGGACTGATGGAGAAGCAGCACGTGAGGCAGCAGACAGCTGCCCCACCCAGGTCTGTCTTCACAGGCCGCTTGTGTCACGGGCCCCTCCTGCTGAATAATCGCCACGGACCTGCTGGGCAGTGGCGGGCCTGCACGTGGCCTCTTGACCTTCCGTAGCAGGCGAGAGCTGGTGGAGTCCCCAGACTGCTGCCCCTGCCCCAAAGCCAGAGGGCCATCATCCACCTCTGGCCAAGATGGAGAAAATTGTCAAGTGGGAGTGTTAGTCCCTCAGTCTCACAACCCCATGGACCATAGCCCACCTTGCTCTTTTGTCCACTGCACTCTCTAGGCAAGAACACTGGAGTGGGTTGCCATTCCCTTCTCCAGGGGATCTTCCTGACCCAGGGATCATCCCCAGGTCTCCCACGTTGTAGGCAGATTCTTTACCAGCTGAGCCACAAGGGAAGCCCAAGAATACTGGAGTGGGTAGCTTATCCCTTCTCCAGCAGATCTTCCCGACCCAAAGAATCGAACCGGGATCTCCTGCATTGCAGGTGGATTCTTTACCAACTGAGCTACCAGGGAAGCCCATAGATGTATAAGACAGTGACTCCCAAGAGCTGGGGAGCAGACGAGGTGACCCCTGAAACCCCAGCTCATGGCCTCGAGAGAGTGTCCAGGCCACAGCAGAAACGGGGCGGGACCCTGAATGGGGAAGATAGAGCTGGGGGTCTGGGGAGACCAAGACAGCTTGGGTTTGCAGGACAGAAGGAAGAGCTGTACAGACAGAAAGCCCTAAAGGGTTGCAGAGGGGCCTCAAATATGCAATAGAGAACTGACCAGCACAGGCTGGAAGGCAAAGGCCCAAGGCTGGGAATGAAGGCACCAGGGGATGTGGGCAAGAGGCCCTGCTGCCCACTCAGCAAAAACAGGGCCAGCCTGCCAATCAGCCCAAGAGCCTCACAAGTCATGGGGCGTCAGTAGACCCAAGGGGCCTGCCTCCGCAGTGGGGAATAGTTAGCCCCAGAGAGACCAGTGATCCGGACCTGCCTAGCATGTCGTAAAGCAAATACAAAAGGAACGATCCTTCCCAAAGTAAGAGAACTGCGTTCTGGAATAAAGCAGATCCACGCAGAGACACCCGGCATCCAGCATGGTGAAGCTCACACCATCCACACGGATGAGAAGCTGGGCAGCGTGCGAGGCAGCAGGAAGAGACGAGACCCAGAGAGAAGGGGTGCCCGGATCAACCAGAACATGCCAGCTGCCGGAATCGGCAGGCAGGGCCAGGGAGACGGTGACCGGTTATCGTGACTGCATCGCACAGACAGCCAGAGACACGGAAACCACGCAAACCGGGCCAGTGGACTCCAGACGTCAATGGACCAGGGCGGAGGGGAAGACGATGGACCAGGAGAAAGCAGTCCAAACGAAAAAGGGGAAAAGGGTGTGAGCAGAGGGCCAGTGCACCAGCAGGACCACCTCAGGAGGCCTCACAGACCAGTAATCAGCGCTCTCGTGGGAGGGATGGGAAAGGGACAGTATCTGAAAAACAATGGACTTCAGCTCCAGCACATAGAGAGCTACGCTCCTTCCACAAGAAAAAGCCAAACCAGCTGAAAAATCATTAACTTTTCTTGGATCTATCAAAGACCTGAGGTTACAAGGCAAAACGTCTCCCTTGAAGTTGGGAGAGACCACAGATCTGATGAGTCACAGCGGAGATCTGCCTTCCGGGGACAGAGGCCACGAGCCAGGAACAGCCAGAGACACTCACGTGGTCATGCCGACCAGCTGCCGGAGGCTGAGAGTGGACGACAGTGTGAGCGAGTCTCCTGGAGGACGCAGTCTGGACTTCCTGGGACTCTGCCAGGTTCTCGTGCGGAAGAGCTCCGAAAGATCCAGTCTTGGCTCCGACGGCAGGGTGGATGGAGCGTGAGGGCGGGGAGGTGAAGGGTAGTCACTGAGAAATACACACAGAGCCTCCTCCGGATGGGCTGGCTCTCCACCTGGGAGGGGCGTTTCCCCAAAGCCATACAGAACACTCTTGATGGGGTTAAAGCCACAACAAACCTAGACAAAGTACTAGAAACCAGACACATCACTTTGCCCACGGAGGTTCTTATAGTCAAAGCTATGGTTTTTCCAGTAATCATGTACAGATGAGAGATGGACCATCAAGAAGGCTGAGTGCCAAAGAATTGATGCTTTCAAATTGTGGTGCTGGAGAAGACTCTTGAGAGTCCCTTGGACTGCAAGGAGATCAAACCAGTCCATCCTAAAGGAAATCAGAAACAATATAAGAGATGATAAGATGGCGGAACAGGATTGAAAGAAAGAGTATGTCCACCTAGAATTCCATGTCCAGTGGAAATATCTTTCCAAAATAAAAGTGAAATAAGAACATTTTAGATAAACAAAAGCTCTATGAAAATTAATTTCCAGCAGACCTTCACTACAAGAAGTGTTAAAGGAAATTCTTCAGACAGAAGGAAAGTGACAGCAAAAAACAAAGAGCACAAAATGGTAATTGCATAGGTAAGTATGTACTTTTTTCTTATTATTTAAATATCCTTTAAATATAACTGTAATTGTGATCGATGTACCATAATAATGTAAGATGTTAAGGACACGGGAGACTGAGTGTGGAATAGATGGGAACTGTGTTCTGACTTGAGAAATTTTCTTAAAATCTAAAACTATTCTGAAATAAAAATGTTATCTAAAATGTGACTTCCTTACATGAAATCGATAGCTGTACAGTGTGGGATTTATAGCATGTAAGAGTGAAACCTATGACAACAGTAATGTACAGGTGAGGGGCGGAGATGGAGACACACGATTGTAAGGTTTTTATACTACATGGGACGTGGTATAATGTCACTTGAAGACACAATGCGGTAAGATAAATATTTATATGAGACACCCTGAAAAGTGAAAGTAAAAACTGTTCAGTCACGTCCGACTCTTCGAGACTGTATGGTTCATGGAGTTCTCCAGGCCAGAATACTGGAGTGGGCAGCTGTTCCCTTCTCCAGGGGATCTTCCCGACCCAGGGATTCCACTCAGGTATCCCGTATTGCAAGCAGATTCTTTACCAGCTAAGCCGCCAGGAAATATCCTGAAGCAACCACAAAAATAAAACAAGTGACTATAGATAATAAGCCAACAAAGAAAATAAATAAATCATGGAAAAAGCTCAAAGATGGAACAAATCGAAAGCAAATTGGAAGATAATGAATGTAAATTCAATCTTATCAACAACCACATTATATATAAATGGTCTAAACACCCACATTAACAGGTAGTGATTGTTGGATTGAAAAAAAAGCAAGCCAAAACTATATGCTGCCTGTCCCCAAAATGAACTGTCTTATGCAAATAGACACAAATAGGTTAAAATTTAAGGATGAAAACATACAAGCCAAGCTACCAGTAATCAAAAGAAAGCTGGAATGGCAATATTAATGTCAGAAAAGTAATAAGAGTGAAGAATATTATCAGTGATAAAGAAGGTCATTTCATAACAACAGAAGGGTCGATTCTTCGAGTTGATATAACAGTCCTAAATGTTTATACACCTAATAACACAACTTCAAACAAATGAAGCAAAACTGATCAAATAAGGAGAAATAAGACAAATTCATGTTATGGTAGGAGATTCAATATCCAGTTTTCAATAATAGAAGTTCACAGAAAATTGATTAGAATATAAGGGATTTGAACAAAATATGTGACTAACTTGACTTAATTGACATTAATAGACCCATACCTCATACAGTTTACAAAAATTAACTCATATGAATTGAGACCTAATGTGAAACCTAAAGCTACGAAACGTCTAGAAGAAAACAAAGGAGAAGATCTTTGTGACCTTGTGTTAGACACCCAAAACAACTTCATGAAAGAAAAATAAATGGATAAATTAGATTTCATGAAAATTTTAAACTTCTAGTCTTTGAAAGGCAGTAATAAGAGAATTAAAACACGAACGACAGACCGACAGAAATCATTGTGAATCGTATTCTCTTTCATCGGTGTTTTGCTGAGCCTGGTCTCTGTTGCTGGGCGGACTTCTCTGGTCGCGGTGAGTGGGGGCTGCTCTTTTTTTTTTTTTTTTCATTTATTTTTATTAGTTGGAGGCTAATTACTTCACAACATTTCAGTGGGTTTTGTCATACATTGACATGAATCAGC
>JADEYB020000033.1:70370987-70384369 GCA_015832495.2 Alces alces
TGCACGTGTCTCTTTCAGATCTGGTTTCCTCAGTGTGTATGCCCAGAAGTGGGATTGCTGGGTCATATGGCAGTTCTATTTCCAGTTTCTTAAGAAATCTCCACACTGTTTTCCATAGTGGCTGTACTAGTTTGCATTCCCACCAAGGGGCTGCTCTTTCTCGAGGCCCAGGCTCCTCCCTGCAGCGGCTCCCCTGCAGTGGAGTCAGGCTCCCGGCAAACGGGCTTCAGCACTTGCAGCCTGCAGGCCCGGCAGTTGTGACTCACGGGCTTAGTTGCCCTGCAGCACATGAGATCTTCTCGGACCAGGGGTCGAACCCCTGTCCCCGGTACTAGCAGGAAGAATCTTACCCACTGCACCACCAGGGAAGCCCCGTAAATCATATTCTGACAAAGGAACTCTGTACAGAATATACCAAGAACTTTCAAATGTCAGCAATAGGAAAACAAAGAACCCTGTAAAGCTGGACAAAGAATTAAGAAAAAAAAACACTTGCCCCAAAAGATGGTAAGTAAGCCCCCGAAAACATGCTCAAAATTATTACTCATTAGAAAAAATGCAAATTTAAATTATAATGAAATATCCTTACATAGCTATCAGAATGACTAGAATTTTTAAAAAATGATTATACCAAGTTTTGGTGAGAATATGAGAAACTAGATTCTCACACAGTACTGATAGGAATGGGAAATGGTACAATCACTTTGGAAAACACTTAGGCAGTTTCTTAAAAAGTTAAGCAGACACCTATGGTATGACGCAGGCATTCCAGGCATGGGTATTTATCCAAGAGAAGTAAAAGTATCCACACAAAGATGTGTACATGGATGGTGATAGCATTGTTTGTAGCCCAACTGAAACAACAAGCAAATGTCAAAATAAAACATTCATTCATATTACTCATCAGTTAAAAGGCATGAACTATGGATTCACTGAACAATACTGATGAATCTCAAAATAAGTGTGCAAAGAAAAAGAGCTATAGTAAAAGAATAAACACTGCAAGATTCCATGGGCACATAACTCTAGAAAATGAAAACTCATCTACAGCGACAGAAGGTAGACCAGTGGTCGAGAGGGTCAGAGAAAAGGGAAACCCTTGTACACTGTTGGTGGGAATGTACATGGTGCAGACAGCATGCGGAACAGTACAGTTTGTGAAAATCGCTCAGTCATGTCCAACAGCATACTGGAGTGGGTACCCTATTCCTTCTCCAGCAAATCTTCCTGAGCTATCAGGGAACAGTATAGAGGTCCCTCAAAAAACTAAAAATAGAATCACCATATGACCCAGCAATTCCACTCCTGGGTATACTGTATATCAAAAACAAAACAAAAAACCTCAAAAACACTAATTCAAAAAGATACATGCACCCCAATGTTCAGAGCAGCGTTATTTACAATAGTCGAAATAAGAAAACAACCTAAGTGTCCATCACCAGATAACTGGATAAAGAAGATGTGAGAACACGACACATCCAGACCCATCTATGGGCTTCCTTCACGGCCCAGTTGGTAAAGAATCCACCTGGTCACAAACAGTCGGGCACGACTGAGCGACTTTCACTTCCCTTCACTTCATATACATCTATAGAATACTACTTAGCCATTAAAAAATGAAATTTTTCCATTTGCGGCAGCATGGGTGGTCTTGTAGGGTATCACAGTGTGTGAAATAAGTCACACAAAGAAAGACAAATACTGTATGACATCAATTATATGTGTAATGTATTAAATACATCTAGCCATTCCCTTCTCCAGGGGATCTTCCTAACCCAGGGATCGAGCTCGGTTCTCCTGCATTGCAGGCAGATTCTTTACTGTCTGCTCCACCAGGGAAGCCCTAAAATACAGCACACTAGCGAATATAACAAGGAAAGGAGACTCAAAGATGTGGCTAACAGACTGGTGGTTATCAGAGCGGAGATGGAAGGGAGGAGGGGCAAGGCAAAGGTAGGGAATGAAGAGGGACTCCAAAATAAGCTACAAAGATACGTGGTACAACACAGGGAGTGAAGGTAATATTTTATAGCACTATAAATGGAGCATAACCCTTAAAAACTGTGCATCACTCTACTGTACATCTGTAACTTACATAATGCTGTACACCAGATATACTTCCATTTTAAAAAATTAGAAAAAAAGAAAGCGGATCAGTGGTTATCCAAGGTCAGGGAGAGGGGTGAGAGAAAAGGGCTACAAAGCGTAAAGAAACTTTAGGGGTGATGAGAACACGCACTCTTTTGATTGTGGAGATGGTTTCACAGTTATACACGTAGGTCAGAACTTAGCAGACTGCACCCTTTAACTATGTACAGTCTACTTGAAGTCAGTCATACTGCAATAAAGCTATAAAAGGTATAATTTCTCAGGGGAAGTGCCTGAGACTAATGACATCTTCAAAGACTTAATGCCCGGGGAGCGATCCCCGCCACGTCTTTGCTCAGCTCACCCTCCGTCCTCGCGGGCGGCTGGCTGAGCCGCAGCAGGTGCCTGTGGACCCCTCACACTTGACCAAGTATGTCGGGAGCAGCTCCAAGTGCAAATGTGGGCGGGGCGGGGGGAGCTCACGAGACCACATTAACAGTCTCGGGAGTGCGGCGTGTAGCTGTTGAAGGGTTCTTCTCAGCAGGGTCTCAGAAGCAGTCCGCATTCACACAAGTGGGCAATAGCATGTGTTCATGGTCTTGCCCCAGGAATGTTTGTACTCCGGCTCTCCGCCATGATATGGTCCAAAGGGAAAATGCCCTCTGGACATTTCACAGATAATCGCTCTCGTTTGCTGCATGGATGGCTCTGTGATAAATGGGGATGATGGACAAGGAGGGGCATGCACTGTGGATGCACCAGCTAAGACAGGGGATCCCTACGGTGGGAGATACAAAGGCTGAGGGGTCTAATACGTTCATATCTTTGCCATTAAACTTGGCAAATTCCCTGGTACCCGGGCTGTCTAGAGTGGAGAAGGTCACCCAACATGCCGAGCCGTTGGCAAGAGCCGTAATAGAGACGCAGCACAGACCCCTGGGCGCTGGAGCAAGGCGGGCGCCCCCGGCAGAGCCCCAGGGCCTGACCGCTGACCCCAGGTGACCACGTGGTTATAAACGTCCACCACGAGCTGGCTCCTGTGTATGCGTGCGTGCTCAATTACTGAGTCATGTCTGACTCTCTGTGACCCTGTGGACTGTAGCCCACCAGGCTCCTCTGTCCATGGAATTCTCCAGGCCAGGATACTGGAGTGGGTTGCCATACCCTCCTTCAGGGGATCTTCCTGACTCAGGGACTGAACCCGGGTCTCCTGCGGCTCCTGCATCGCACGCAGATTCTTTACCACTGAGCCATCTGGAAAGCCCACTGCCTTCTGTCAGACCCACCGAGTCATAAGATCAGGTCGGCCGGGCAGTGATCCATCAGGAAACAGAGAGCTGCGTCTGTGACTGGGTCGAGCGGAGGGCCCAGGAAAGCCATGGAAACAAGGACCCTTCCCCACGCCATCCACCGATGTTGCATTCAGGCCATGGCCCTTGCCTTCGAGGGAGGCCCCCCAGATCCGGGAGTGGGAGAGGGAAAGCCCGAGTGTGGGTCCCTGACCGCTTGGCGAGCTGCATTTGCAGAAGAGCCGGGGGCTGCTCCTGCACCGACGCCCTCCGGGGCCACTGACGGTCATGGGCTAAGCAGCAGATACGGCGGAGCCTTCCAGGGGCAGAGCTTCGGGACTGGACTGGCCATCCATCCGAGTGGAGAGGGAAGCAGGTTTGGGATTCCATATCCAGCAGCTTTAGGCTGTGGCTGTAAAGGTCCCGGTTCCTGGAGGGGAGGTGCGTCCAGCAAGGGACACTCAAGGAAGAGCTGCCCCTGGTCCGGGGGCTCTGGGCCCGAAAATCCGCACGAGGATACTGTTATCCACAGGGGTGGGGGGGTGTCTGGGGCTCAGGGACCCCTGCGGGCATTCTTGGAGACCCACACCCACACTTCACCGAAAAGGCACAAAACCCAGAGCCAGCATGATAAGTCGTGGTCGCTAGGGGTTTACCCTAGCAGGCTGGCCCCCTGGAGTTCGGGACAGAGGGGCATAAGGAGGGGTGGGGGGTAGGGTGCTCTGAGGGGAACCCGAAGCCGGGCCCACCCCCGCTGGCCTGGCTGACCCCCAGGCTGTCACGAAGTCCCCGTATGTCACACTCAACACCCCAGTCCGCCTGAACTCCCAGGGATGGGCCTTGGCGCCTACGGGCCCCAGGTGGCACCAGAGGACCCTGGGAACAGGCGGAGATCCCAGGAGGGGCCAGGCCAGGGAGCATCGAAGAAGCAGCAGGTGTCCCAGACCCCCAGACCGCCCCCAGGCTCCCCCCGAGGACGTGCCCCTGGCAGTTCCAGAGCCTGCAGGTTGAGAACGTGTCCCAGACACCGCCTGACCCCAGCCCTACAGCGTGCTGGACTGGGCGCCTGCCCCTTCAGCCCCTGGCTGTCCCATCTGTGCAAAGGGCTAAGGATGGGCAGCTGCCCCTCAGAAGGGCGAGGTGAGCCCCCCTGGGAAGGGGCTTGTGAGGCTCCTCAGAAGCAGAAGAGAGAAGAGACTCCCCACTTACCCCTCCCTCCACAAGGACAGAACAAGAGCCAACGTGAAACTCACGGCGTTCCTGGGGACCCCCAAGAGCTGGGGTCACAGGGTCCCTGCAGGCGCCCCTGCGGGAGGAGAGAGTGGGAGCACCCCCTGACCTGGGGCAGAGGACCCCGGAGAAGCACAGGCCAACAGTCTCCAGGAATTCATGAGAGCCAAGTGTGGGATCAGGAGAGGGTACAAGAGCCCTGAGGGTGCAGATGTAGGGGAAACGCACAGCCACCTGCAGGGCCCCGTGGACCTTGGGGGCACTCACAGAGACGGGCAGGACTCCCACGAGAGCACCCCTTGTGTGTGGGCCTGGGGTGGTGGACCAGCAGATGCCGCACCCGTGGCAGGCCTCCTTATTCCCCGCATCTCCCCTCCAGGGCACAAGCCTGAGATAGGGGGGCAAGGGCAGATGCACTGTCACACTTGGGGCCCCGGTGAAGACCCACTGCAGCTGGGGAAAGAGCCGCAGGGACCCCACACCCCCAGCAGAGAAATAAGACACACACCCTGGCACTGGAGACTTGAGAAGGCTTTACCCACAAGATACAGGGTTAATCAGAAAAACAGAACAGTCCCAGGCCCACCACCAGGCTGACGTGTAACAGGTGACAGAGGAACATCACAGGCAAAGTTCTGGGGTGCAGAAAGACACGCCACCGGAGGCCCAGCACAAAGGTAATACTTCAGGCTGGAGGTGGGGCTGATGCCAGGAAGAACTATTCGCACACTAATTACAAGGTGATGCAGAAGTAATCTGATGTGGGTGGTGGTGCTTCTGAGGGTAACCATGGCAACGCAACACCCAAACCCAGCTCCATTCCCGACCAGATTGACTGCAGTCTCCACAATGAAACAGCATCAAAAAGAAAGTGAAAGTCGCTCAGTCGTGTCCGACTCTTTGCGACTCCATGGACTACACAGTCCATGGACTTCTCCAGACCAGAATACTGGAGTGGGTAGCCTTTCCCTTCTCCAGGGGCTCTTCCCAGCCCAGGGGTCAAACCCAGGTCTCCTGCACTTCAGGTGGATCTTTGCCATCTGAGCCACCAGGAAAGCCTAAGAACACTGGAGTAGGTAGCCTACCCCTTCTCTAATGGATCTTCCCGACCCAGAAATTGAACTTGGGTCTCCTGTGTTGCAGGTGGATTCTTTACCAGCTGAGCTACCAGGAAAACCCTATCAAAAAGAAGGACATCCTCATTTCCAGGCATAAAATTATTTACCCCGGGAGACTTCCCTGGTTGTCCAGTGGCTAAGATTCCTCTCTCCCAACGTAGGGGGCCCAGATTCGACCCCTGGTCAGGGATCTAGATCCTACATACCACAGCTAAGAGTTTGCATGCCACAGTGAAAGATACTGCGTGCTGCAAGACCCAGCACAGTCAAATAAATAAATATTGTTTAAAAATTATTTTTAAAAAACCTATTTACCCCAGTCTCCACTGTTCTCCACAAGATGTCTGGGTTTCAGCAAGAGTTATGAAGCTGTAAAAAAGTCAAGAAATGACATCACCCTGTCAAGAGAAAGCCATGAGAACAACCAGACTCAGGCATGGAATAGGCTCTCAGGACATTTTAAGTAAATGTGATAAATACGTTAAAGATTGTAATGGGAAGAAGGGCAACATGCAAGATCAGAGAGATTTCAGCCAAGAGGTGGGGACTTGAAGGAAAAATCAAATGGAAATGCTAGAAGGAAAAACTCCATAACAGAAAGGATGGGTTCATCAGTAAAGTTGACACAGCCAAGGAAAGAACTGGGGAACCTGGAGATGGGGCCACAGAAAATACCCAAACTGAAACGTAAGGGAGAAAAATCATGAAAGAGGGAGAAAAAAATAGAACAAAGCATCCAAGAGCTGTGGGTAAGGTGGCAGGATAGAGCACAGACACGGCTGAATCTCAGAGAGAAGAGAGGAAGAACAGTGCACAGCACACAGCTGCAGACGGAATGGATGAGGATTTCCCAGAATCGCTGACAAAAACACATCACACCTGGAGAAGGGAAGGGCTGCCCACTCCAGAACTGGCCTAGAGACATCAATGGACAGAGGCTCCAGCCCACAGGATCACAAAGCGTCGGGCATGGCTGAGTGACTAAAAGTTTCACTTGCAACAAACCACACATCTAAGAAGTTCGGAGAACACCAAGCAAGACAAATAGCATAAAAAAGAACCCAAGGTCTATCACATTCAGACGCTGAAAACCCACAGCAAAAGAGGAAATCTTGAAAGTAGCCAGGAAAACAAGGTACCTCCTGTTCAGAGGGAAAGGACAATATTAACAGCATACTTCTTATCAGAAACCAGGTAAACAGGATAAAAGGGGACACCAGACCCTTGACCCAGAATTCTACACTCATTGCAAATGTATTTCCCCAAAAAAAGAGAAGTAAAACCTTAATGCTCAAAATCCTCCAAGCTAGGCTTCAGCAGTACGTGAACCAATAACTTCCAGATGTACAAACTGGATTTAGAAAAGGCACGGGAAACAGAGATCAAATTGAAAATATCTTTTAGATCATAGAAAAAGCAAAGGACATGGAACAATGGACTGGTTCAAAATTGGGAAAGGAGTGTTTCCAGGCTGTATATTGTCACCCTGCTTATTTAACTTCTATGCAGAATACCTCATGAGAAACGCTAGGCTGGATGAAGCACAAGCTGGAATCAGGATTGCCGGGAGAAATATCAATAACCTCAGATAAGCAGATGACGCCACCCTAATGGCAGGAAGTGAAGAGCTAAAGAGCCTCTTGATGAAGGTGAAAGAGGAGAGCGAAAAAGCTGGCTTAAAACTCTGTATTCAAAAAATGAAGATCGTGGCATCTGGTCCGATCACTTCATGGCAAATAGATAGGGAAAAGATGAAAACAGTTACAGGCTTTATTTTCTTGGGCTCTAAAATCACTGGAGACAGTGACTACAGCTACAAAACTAGAAGATGCTTGCTTCTTGTAAGGAGATCTATGAGAAACCTAGACAGCCTATTAAAAAGTAGAGATATCACTTTGCCGACAAAGGTCCATATAGTCAAAGCTACAATTTTTTCCAGTAGTCATGTATGGATGTGAGAGTTGGACCATAAAGAAGGCAGAGTGCCAAAGAATTGATGCTTTCAAACTGTGGTGCTTGAGAAGACTCTTGAGAGTCCCTTGGACAGCAAAGAGATCAAACCAGTCAATCTTAAAGGAAATCAGTCCTGAATATTCTTTGGAAGGACTGATGCTGAAGCTGAAAACTCCAATACTTTGGACACCCGATGCGAAGAGCTGACTCACTGGGAAAGACCCTGATGCTGGGAAAGATTGAGGGTGGGAGGAGAAGGGGGCAATAGAGGGTGAGATAGTTGGATGACATCACTGACTTGATGGACATGAGTTTGAGCAAACTTCAGGAGATAGTGAAGGACAGGAAAGCTTGGCATGCTGCAGTCCACGGGGTTGCAAAGAGTTGGCCATGACTTACCAGCTAAACAACAACAAAATCTTTATTAGAAAGCAAAACCAATTGCTATAAAACCTTTGTTATTAGAAATATTAAGCAAGTTCTTTGGGCAGAAGGAGCGTGATGCTGTATGGAAATTCGGATCTGCACAAAGAAAGAAAGAGCACTGGAAGTGGAACAAATATCAGCAAAAATGAAATTTATTTCTCCCTCAGTTTAATTGCTCTAAAAGATAACTGGCCTAAAGAAAAAAACAGCGGTAATGTAATATACATCTATAGCATAATGCAACTATAATTCATGGCAACAATAGCACAAGTAAGGGAGGAATTGAGAAATGCAGTTGTAAATTCCTCACATGACACATCGAGCAATGTGATAGTGTTTGGTAGACTGAGTAAAGACAAGTACCGGACTTTCCTGGTGGAGCAGTGGATAAGAATCCGCCTGCTGATGCAGGGGACACGGGTTCAATGGATGGTCCAGGAAGATTTCACGTGCAGCGGAGCAGCTAAGCTCGTGCACCCAACTGCTGAGCCTGAGTTCCAGAGCCTGTGCTCGCGATAGGAGAGGCCGCTACGATGAGAAGCCCACACCCCACGATGAAGAGAAGCCCCTGCTCGCTGCAACCAGAGAAAGCCCGCATGCAGCAATGAAGGCCCAGCTAACCAAAGGGTTAGCACAGCCAAAAATAAATAAACAAATTAAAAAATTTTTAAAGAAGTGTATCCTAAAACACAGGGCAACTATGAATTGTTTTAGGAAAAAAGATATAAGCAATAAGGCAACAGGGAAGATAAAATGAAATACTAACAAATAGTTAATCCTAAAGAGGGTAGAAAAGGGGGGAAACAAATAACAGATGGAAAAAGTGGGAAAGAGCTAATGAGATCGTAAAGTTTAATCCAAACATATAGGTCATCCCATTCATTTTGAGACCTGGGTTCAATCCCTGGGTCAGGAAGATCCCCTGGAGGAGGGCATGGCAACCCACTCCAGTATTCTTACCTGGAGACTCCCCATGTACAGAGAAGCACGGCAGCCTACAGTCTATGGGGTTGCAAAGAGTCGGACACGACTGAGCGGCTTCACTTTCACTTTCATTCCATTTAAACAATCTCAATGCACTAATTAAAAGAGATGCTGAAATTGAATAAACAAATTAAGACTCAACTAGATTCTGTCTGTGAGAAACTCACTTCATACAAAGTCAGGAGTAGGCTGAGAGTAGAAGGTTAGGGAAACCGTGTCTACAAACACTTATCAGAATGGAGCTGGAGGGGCTGTACTCATCTCAGACCAAGTAGACCTCGGAACAAGAAATATTACAAAGGATAAGACAGGTATCACACAGTGATAAAAGCATCAGTTTTCCAAGAGAAGAGAACAGTCCTACATGTGCATGTTCCAAACAACAGAGGTTCAAAATACAGGAATCGAAAACTGAAGAAGAAAAAAAACTCAACATTCAATCATAATTGGAAAAAAAAAAACTCTTAGAAAAGCAGGGATATAAGAGAACTTCCTCAACCTAATAAAAGTCATCTTCAAAAAAGAGAAAGGTTAACATACTAAATGGGAAAAGACTGAGCGCTCTTCCCCGTGCCCGGGAAGAAGGCCTGGCTGCCCTCGCTCGCTGCTCCCATTCACTGTTCCACTGAAGGCCTGAAAGTGAAACTGAAAGTCACCCAGTCATGTCCAAATCTTTGCAGCCCCGTGGACGATGCAGTCCAGGGAATTCTACAGATCAGAACACTGGAGTGGGCAGCCTTTCCCTTCTCCAGGGGATCTTCACAACCAAGGGATCAAACCCAGGTCTCCCACATTGCAGGTGGCTTCTTTACCAGCTGAGCCATCAGGGAAGCCCTAGCCAGTGTGATAAGACAAGAAAGGGAAACAAATGACATACAGATTGGAACGGAAAAAACAAAACCATCCCCATTCACAGAGACATGAATGTCTTATATAGAAAATTTCCTGCAAAAACTACAGAAAACTGGAACTAATAAGAGAATTGAGAAGACCTCAGCATAAAGTCAATATACAAAACTAATTCCATTTCTGTATATTTGTTGCTGTTATTCAGCCACTAGGTCATGTCTGGTTCTTTGTGACCCCATGGACTGCAGCATGCCAGGCTCCTCTGTCCTCCACTATCTCCCATAATTTGCTTGAATTCATGTCCACTGAGTCAGTGATGCTATGTAACAATTTCATCCTCTGCTGCCCCTTTCTCCTTTTGCCTTCAATCTTTCCCAGCATCGGGGTCTTTTCCAATGAGTCAGCTTTTTGCATCAGGTGGCCAAAGCATTGGAGCTTTGGCTTCAGCAACAGTCCTTTCAATTCTTAGGCAGGGTTGATTTCCTTTAGAATCAATTGGTTTGATCTCCTTGCTGTTCGAGTCTTCCCCAGCATCACAGTTTGAAAGCATCAATTCTCTGGCACTCAGGCTTTTTTATGGTCCAACTCTCACATCTGTACATACCTACTGGAAAAACTGTAGCTTCAACTATATGAAGCTTTGTCAGCAAAGTGATATCTCTGCTTTCTAATATGCTGTCTAGGTTGGTCATAGCTTTCCCTCCAAGGAGCAAGCGTCTTTTAACTTCATGGCTGCAGGGCTTCCTCAGGGTTCAGCAGCAAAGAATCCTCCTGAAGTGCAGGAGACAATGGCATGGTCCCTGGGTCGGGAAGATCCCCTGGAGGAGGGCATGGCAACCCACTCCAATATTCTGGCCTGGAGAATCCCATGGACGGAGGAGCCTGGCAGGCTACAGTTCGTGGGGTCTCAAAGAGTCGAACATGAGTGAAGTGACTTCACACACGTGCTCAAAGGGACTGAACATGATGATCTTAGTTTTCGAACGTTGAGTTTTAAGTCAGCTTTTTCACTCTCCTCTTTCACCTTCATCAAGAGGCTATTTAGTTCCTCTTCACTTTCTGCCATTAGGGTTGTGTCATCTGCATATCTGAGGTTATTGATATTTCTCCCCGCAATCTTTTTTTTTCAGTTCTATCAGTTTATTGCTACCAACCTATCTCTCTCCACCTTCATGCATGTGCGCTTAGTTGTGTAACCCCATGGACTGCAGCCTGCCAGGCTCCTCTGTCCATGGACTTTTCCAGGCAAGAATACTGGAGTGGGTTGCCATTTCCTTCTCCAGGTCCCTGAAATCTGGATTCCAGCTTGAGTTTCATTCGGCCCGGCATTTTGCACAATGTTCTCTGCATAAAAGTTAAAGAAGCAGGGTGACAATATACACCCTTGACGTACTCCTTTCCCAATTTGGAACCAGTCCATTGTTCCGTGTCTGGTTCTGACTGTTGATTCCTGACTCGCATACGGGTTTCTCAGGAGGAAGGCAAGGTGGTCTGGTATTCTCATCTCTTTAAAAAATTTTCCACAGTTTGTTGTGATCCACACATTCAAAGGCTTTAGTGCAGTCCGTGAAACAGAAGTAGATGTTTTTCTGGAATTCTCTTGCTTTTTCTATGATTCAACGGATGTTGGCAATTTGATCTCTGGTTCCTCTGCCTTTTCTAAATCCAGCTGGTGCATCTGGAAGTTCTCAGTTCATGTACTGTTGAAGCCTGGCTTGAAGGATTTTGAGCATTACCTTGCTAGCATGGGAAATGAGCGCAATTGTGCAATAGTTTGAACATTATTTGGCATTGCCCTTTTTTGGGACTGGAGTGAAAACTGACCTTTTCCAGTCCTGTGACCACTGCTGAGTTTCCCATATTTCCACTTGTAAAATGAATCCACATTTCATTTTACTATATGTTGTTATTTACTGATTTTACTAAAAGCTACAGTAATCAAGAGTGTGTCACCATGAAGGGAAAGACTCATAGGTCAGCAGGACATAATAGAAAGCCCAGAAATAGACGCACACAAATGTAGCCAACTTAACTGTGCTTTGGCCAAGATGCAAAGGCAATTCAGTGAAGTACAGTCTTTCAACAAATGATACTGGATCAACTGCACCACCAGCTGCAAAAAATGAAAAAACTAACTGAAAATAAATCACATACCTTTATGTAAAATATAAAGCTATAAACATCTAGAAGAAAACAGGAGAAAATCCTTGTGACCAGCATAGCCAGAGCCTCCAACCTCAGCACAACTGACATTTGGGGTCAGATAAGTCTTTTTTGTAGGGCTTCCCAGGTGGCTCAGTGGTAAAGAATCCACCTGCCAATGCAAGACACACGGGAGATGCGGGTTCGATCCCTAGGTCGGAAAGATCCCTTAGAATAGGAAATGGCAACCCACTCCAGTATTCTGGCTTGAAAATTCCATAGGTGGAGGAGTCTGGTGGGCTTCAGTCCATGAGGTCACAGACTGAGTGACTGAACACATACACAACTGTTTATTGCAAGGACTAGTCCTACGCACTATTGGCTATTTAGCCAAATACCTGACAATATGCAACCAAAAGTATCTCCAGACATTGCCAGATACCCCAAGGGGACAAAGGGTTGCTAGTTGAGAACCACTGGGTTAGATGAAGAGTTCTCAGATGTGACACCATAAAAGAAAAAACAAAACAAAACCAGATACACTGGATTTTGTTAAATTTAAAACTCTTCCTCTGCAACAGGCAATGTTAAGACATTAAAAGGCAAACAGCAGACTGGGAGAAAATACTTGCAAATCACCTATCAGGTACAGAACTTGTACCCAGAATATGCAAAGAATTCTAGAGCTCATAATAAGAAAATAAACCAACTTAAAAAGCAGCAATGCAGATACACGATGCCAAATAAACACATGAAAAGGCACCATCGGTCACTGGGGAAATGCAAGTTGAAGCCACAGAGGCACCAGGACATGCCTGTTTCAAAGGCTAGGAATAAAACAGAGCAATAGAAACGACAGAAAGGACACTCCCAGTGCGGGCGAGGGTGGAGCGGGCAGTGGGGCCCACCGCTGCTGGAGGGGGGCGAGGTGGTGCTGGGGTCGCACACCTGTGCTCCTGGGTGGTGGGGCCTTCAGCACAGGTGGGGGCCTAGGAAGGCTGGGTAGGGGCACCGGGAGGGCAGAGGCAAGCCCGGGGTGCCAGGCTTCCCCACCAGCTGGAGAAGCCAGCGCCCTGCTAGCAGAGTCTGCGCGCAGAAAGGCCACACCTGCTCCTGCGTGTGCCTGCTTGTGTATGTGTCTCTGTGTGTGTATATGTGTGTGTGTGTGTCTGTGTGTGTGTATAATGTACGTGTCTTTATGTGTGAATGTGCTTTATCTCTATGTGTGTGTCTGAGTGTGTGTGTGTGTGTAATGTCTGTGTGTGTATATATGTATGTGTCTCCATGTGTGACCGTGCTTTAT
>JADEYB020000033.1:70384634-70421189 GCA_015832495.2 Alces alces
ATGTGTGACCGTGCTTTATCTCTATGTGTGTGTCTGAGTGTGTGTGTGTGTGTAATGTCTGTGTGTGTATATATGTATGTGTCTCCATGTGTGACTGTGCTTTATCTCTATGTGTGTATATGTGTGTGTGTGTGTCTGTGTGCAATATCTGAGTGTGTGTGTGTGTGATGTCTGTGTGTGTATATATGTATGTGCCTCCATGTGTGACTGTGCTTTATCTCTATGTGTGTATATATGTGTGTGTGTCTATGTGTAATGTATGAGTGTGTGTGTGTAATGTCTGTGTGTGTATATATGTATGTGTCTCCATGTGTGACTGTGCTTTATCTCTATGTGTGTATATATGTGTGTGTGTGTCTGTGTGTAATGTCTGAGTGTGTGTGTGTGTAATGTCTGTGTGTGTATATATGTATGTGCCTCCATGTGTGACTGTGCTTTATCTCTATGTGTATATATATGTGTGTGTGTGTAATGTATGAGTGTGTGTGTGTAATGTCTGTGTGTGTATATATGTATGTGTCTCCATGTGTGACTCTGCTTTATCTCTATGTGTGTATATGTGTGTGTGTGTGTGTGCAATGTCTGAGTGTGTGTGTGTAATGTCTGTGTGTGTATATATGTATGTGCCTCCATGTGTGACTGTGCTTTATCTCTATGTGTGTATATGTGTGTGTGTGTCTGTGTGTGTGTATGTGTACGGGTCTGAGTGTGTGTGTTGCTATTGTTCAGTCACCAAGTCGTGTCCAACTTGTATGTGTGTATGCTTATATGTATATTCATGTGTGTACGTGAATAGGTATGTGTATATGTATCATGAGTATATGTATAAGCATTGTGCATATATGTAAATGTGTGTGATGTGTGTATGTATGTGTATGTGTATAGTGTAAATGTATGTGTGTGTGTAATGTCTTATGCATGGGGCTTCTCTGGTGGCTCGGATCGTGTGTATATATGTCTGTGTCTCTGGGTGTGTATGCATGTATTTATGTCTGTGTGTAACACATGTGTGTCTATATATGTATGTGTCTATGAGCATGCATGTATATGTATGTGTATGAGTGTGTGTATATGTGTAAGTGTCTGAGTGTGTGTCTGTGCATGTAGTATCTGTGTCTATGCGTGTATATGTATGTGTGTCTGGGTGTGTGTATACGTGCAAGTGTCTGAGTATGTGTCTGTGCGTGTAGTGTCTGTGTCTATGTGTGTGTGTGTCTGAGTGTGTGTATACAGGTATGTGTCTCTGAGTGTGTGTCTGTGTGTATAGTATCTGTGTCTATGTGTGTATATGTATGTGTGTCTGGGTGTGTGTATATGTGCAAGTGTCTGAGTGTGTGCCTGTGTGTGTAGTGTCTGCATCTATGTGTGTATGTGTCTGAGTGTGTGTATACATGTATGTGTCTCTGAGTGTGTGTCTGTGTGTGTAGTGTCTGTGTCTATGTGTATATATGTATGTGTAAGTGTCTGGGTGTGTGTATACATGTATGTGTCCTGTATGTATATGTATATGAATGTGTAATGTTTTGTGTGTATATATGTATGTGAGTCTGAATGTATGTGAATGTGTGTGTGTTTATGCACATGTATGTGATGTGTGTATACATACGTGTACGTGTCTGAGTGTGTGTATATATGTATGTGTCTCTGAGTGTGTGTGTGTATGAGTGTGTAATGTTTTGTATGTATATATGTATCTATGTCAATGTGCGTGTCTTTCTGCACACATGTGATGTGTGTATCGTGTGTTCCTCTGTGTGTGTGCGTGTATGTGTAGGAGCAGGCTGAGTGGAGGCAGGTTGTGAGCCTTCAGATGAAGTAGACCATGAAGAGGAAGCTGGAATCCACCCCCGGCGGCTGGCCCTGCCCAGAACAGGCTGGACCTGACTGAGCGCGGCCGGGGCTGCCCTGGGGGAGGCAGGGGCTGGGGAGGGAGAGAAAACGGGGTTGGGGGCCATGGGGGCCCAGGCCTGGCTGCGCCCCTCCCCTTAGGGCGCCCCATCTGCCTGAAGGTTCTGCCCCCTTGGCTGATCATTGCCTCTCATTTCAGGTCCCCTCCCAGCTCCCACAGGGGCTCCGGGCCAGCCGGGAACCCAAGCTTGGAATCCCAGGAGAGTCCCAAGAGAGCCCCGGCTACCCACCTCCCTCCCGGGCCCCCGCAGCTGGGGACTGAGGACCAGGGTGGGCCTGTCTGAGGAGGGAGGGTGCTTACCCCTGTGCCCCCCCACCAGGCTCCGCACCACACGGCAGGTCAGACGTCAGGCAGCACCTGGCTTCTTTTGCTTTTCCATTTAAAATTGGTGCATCTATTGACCTTATTGACACCGACTCCTTCCAACAGGAATGTGAGGAGAGGCGGCAGAAAGGGGCCTCCCTGAGCGTCCTGCAGGACAGGGATGAAGATGTGGACCCCGTGGGGCCTGGAGAGAAGCCCAGCGTCCCCCAGCACCCACACACATGGACCGCGGCCCCGGCCAGCGGCCCCACGGGTGCAGGGCTGGTGGCCCCGGGCCAGTGCGGCCACAGGACGCAGACGCAGGTCAGTGATGGAGCCTGGCCTTTCCCCATCTGGGCAAGAGAGCTCGTACACACCGACACACAGGCACACAGAAGTCCCAGGGCACTGGCCACTCCAAAGGGAGCTTGCGTGAGGCGGGCCACCGCGCGTCCAGGCTGTCGTTAGGTTGACCTGACGTCCAGGAGCGGGCGGTGCGCCTGGTGGTCCGGGTCAGAGTAGGGGTGGAGGGCGGGGGTCCTGGGGCCACTTGCCGGGCCAGGAACATTTCTCGTGGTGACCTCGGTGGAGGTTACACACATGTACACACATGCAAAATTTGTGAGAAGACCCTCCAGATAGGTGCATTTTAGGTAACTTGTACACCAGCTAGGAGATGAGAGACTGCCCAGGCAGCGCCCCGCAGATCCGGAAACCCTCCACCAGGGCCGCAGCAGGCAGAGGAGGAGAAGGACCCCAGGGACCCTGGGCAAGGGGGAGTCCACTGGATCCAGAGCAGTCCCCCTCCGCAGACAGCCCCTGGGGCTGGGCCAGGGAGCCGGGGTGGGACATGCCGGAGACGGGACTCCAAGGTGAGTCCCAAAGGCTGTCTCTCCAGGCCAGCGCCCCCCTTGAGGCTTCACGCCCCCTCCTCTTTCTGGCCCCAGGGGCAGCCGGAAGAGTGCAGGCCATGTTACGGGGGGCAGGAGGGCTGGGCCCACAGTGCGGCCCGGCAGCCTGCCCCTTGGTGTCCCCCAGCAGGCTCTCGTCCCTCCCGTCCTCTCCACTCTCCCCGGGGGACCCACCGGGCCTCTGCCGCAGCCTCTCAGCCCCCTCCCCTGGGCTTCCCCCGTGCCCTCTGGCCTGTTCCCCAGGTGAGGAGGCCCCAGCAGGCCCTGCAGGGCAGCCGGTCTGGGTCCAGAATCCTGCTGCCCAGCTTCACTCAGAGACCGGTCAGTGGTAACGCTGACCCCTCAGGTGCTGGCCCACTGCCCTTCCTGCTCTGAAATCCCCCACCTCTGCCCTCCTCAGGTTCTGGCCAAGCCCCAGGGCTCCCCGCACCCCAGGGACGGCCGGCCAGGGGCCAGGCGGTGTTGCCACGGGCGCAGGGAGCACACAGGGCCCAGGGGCGCACGGGGTCCCCTGGGCTTCCCTCTCCTGGCCGCCTGCCCCCGCCCCCAGGTCACCTCCCTCCCTGTCTCCCAGAGAGAGCTCACAGGATGCCCTTATTGGCCCTGCACTGAGACCAGGGCGAGGCAGCCCTGGAGGGCTTCCTGGAAGAACCAGCATCTGGGAGGAGAGGGCTCCGGAGGACGGGTCATGTCCAAGCTGAGGGGTGGTTGAGGATAAAGGGGTGACTGCCAGGGGAGCTGACAGCGGGAAGAAGAGTGTGGGAAGGACAACCCACCCTGGCTGGGCCCACGCCCCCTGTCAGAGCCGCCCCTGCGCGTCCCCTCCTTGGTAAGAGCCCTGGGCCAGCCAGCCTTGCCTGGATCCTCAGCCCCAGAAACTTGTCCGACATCCAAGAGTCTCAGTTTCCAGGCCTGAGCTGAGCAGGCAGGGGTAGGGCACGTGCTAACCACACCAGCACACACATGACCCCACCTGCTCAGTGGTCCATCTCAGCCACCGGCTAATGCCCACCCCGAGGATGATGCGTGCCCTCCATGAGGGACCACTCCACACCCCGCCTGGCAGCATTGAGTCCCTGGTGCCCGAGCCCCTGTGCATCTGATGGGGAGGAGACCGGGGCTCTGGTCGGGACCTTGTGCCTCCCCTGGGCCCCGCAGGAGAGTGAGCAGCACAGAGACCCGCTAGAGGAGAGGCCTGTCAGGGCCGGGGGTTGGGAGGGGATGGTCAGGGAGAGGCCATGGGGCCCAGGAGGCGCTGCCGGAAGTGCAGGTGGGAAGGGTGACGGTGGGTGAGCTCCCTAAACCTGGCCTGCCAGGGCTGGTTCCCCGGATGGAACCTCGCCCACTTTCAACCCCACAGAAAGCATTCAAATGAGAGACAAATATTTGAGGCTGAAGATAAAGCCCAGCGTAGCCTCATCGGGCAGCCCAAGCTGCTCCCATGCCCTCATTTGGGTATTAATTGGACTTGGTTTAGGGATTTGCATGCTTATCAATGCGGGCAATGGCCTGCCTCTGTGGCCAGGCGTAGGGCTTGTAGGCAAATGCCGGGTCCGCGGTGAGGGGAAGGACCTGGGGAGCTCTGGGTGGCGGCCAGCACCTCCTCAATAGTTCTGGGTACCAAACTTGAACCAGGGGGAGACCACCCACGCGGGTCCCGGGCCCGTACCCCACGCAGAGCACCAGGGGGATAAGCGGGGAGAAGAAAGCGTCCTGATGAGGCCCATCAGCCTGATACTGGCCCATTGCCCCACTGAGGGGACGCCTGCCCCTTCCGGGTTGTTGGACAGGCACTGCACACAGGGACCCTCCCTGGGAAGACCCTCCCCTGTTCCGGCCCCCTGCGGGCTCCCTGCAGCCCCAGGGTGAGGGGCAGCTCCTCCAAGGCCACCCAGGCCCCTCCGTCCTCAGCAGCGCCCATTGCCCGATGGGGCCTGCCTCCCGGCCGGCCCCCGTCTGCAGCACGGGTGCCTGACTGGGCCCGTCTCCCCCACCGGCCCCCATTTGTAGCAAGGGTGTAGAGAGGGCCCCGAGGGGTAGGGCGGTCCCAGGCAGGATGTGCAGCCGGGGTCCTGAAGGGAGGGGCCAGGGTTACTGGAAAGCCCTGCCTGTGAAGGACTGAACTGGGCCCCTCAAAGTCCTCTTTAGAGCCCTGACCCCCAGGACCTCAGGATGGAGCTGTATTTGCAGCTGGGCCCTTAAAGAGGTGATTAGGGTGAAAGGAGGTCACGAGGGTGGACCCTTGTCCAATGTGAGTGGGGTCCTCACAGGAAGAGGAGGTCAGGGCACAGACACACTCGGGGGACGACCCGGGGAGGACGCAGGAGAACCCAGGGAGAACGCGGCCATATGCGTCCAGGAGAGGGGAGGGGCCAGCCCCGGGGAGCCCAGCCGCCAGGGCTGGAGACAGTGAATGTCAGCTGCTTGAGCCGCCCCGTCTGATGTTTGTTCGAGCATCCCCGGCTGACGAACACACTGCCTCCAAGGCTGTCAAGGCCCCTGGGTTCTTGCCTCAGTTTCTCCAAGTCCACCCCAGGAGCCTCAGCGCTGGGCCTGGCTTTCCTGGTCACTACGGAGGAAGGGCCTTGTTGAAGGGAGGCGAGCAGACAGGACCTGCTTCAGAGTCCCCGCCCCCCACCCCCGGGCTTGTGGCAGGGCCGCAGGGGGTGGCATGCAGTGGGGGGGGGGGGGTGAGCAGAGGGGAGTGGGCACCCACCCCGGCTTCTCCCGCCATGTGGTGAGTGGCCTTGGGCAGGGGCTTCTCTGGGGGTGCTCCCAGAGTGACCTCCTCTGAGAAACTGAGGTTCAGAGACCTGGTGACAAAGGCCCATTTCAACGTGTAAGGGGGGGCTGCAGGGGCCCCAGGCTCAGCAGGGGGCCCTGCTGGGGGCCCGTGGAGGGGCTGAAGGCAGTTTCCTTGGCACCGAGACAAAGGCTTGGTCTGCTCTCCTCCACACACACCCCCTGCCACCCCAGGGCTGATAGATTTGCCTCATTAATCACAATCTGCCCTGGGGTGGGGGTGGGGCCTGAGGGGGTCCTGGGCCCCCCTCCCGGAAGCAGGGAGGCTCCATCCACCCACATGCGGCCCTGGCTGGGGGCAGCCAGCGAAGGGACCGGGCACTTGCCTCCGGAGCCCAGCCAGGCCTCTGCTCCCCCTTCACCACATGTGCCTCCCCAGGTCGCCCCAGTTGGAAGACGGGGTGTCGGAAGCCAGAGCTGGTGCTCCCGCTCCCCTCTCTGCCCCTGATCACAGACGAGACCCTCCCTGGCGTGTTCCCAGCAGAAGCACCAACAAGGGTGCCCTCCAGGCAGGTGGGGGCTGGGAGAGGAGGCAGGAGCAGAGAGCTGTGCCCGGGGCTTCAGCTGCCGGCTCAGACCCCGGTGTCTCTGTGAGCCTTGGGCCTGTTGCTGAGTCTCCGGGGGCCTGGACTTGGGGGCGAGACCCTTCGAGGGGGCTCGAGGACAAGGGGCTCCTGGGGGGCCTGCCCGCACCATGGCCCCAAAGAACTCGAGGCGGACTCACAGCCCACAGACCCCCGCCCACTCTCCACTCTGGAGCAGTAGACCAGAGTGTGACCTTGTCCTCCAGCACCCCACCCCGGCGGCCCCCCGGCAGCCCTCACCCTGACCAGCGCTGTCTGGAGAGGGTCCACGAGCCCTGCTGGCCCCCTCCTCCTCACCCACTAGCGGCGCTCTGCCACCCCTTCTCAGTCTCCCAGAGCCCCCTCCGACCAGCAGAGCCCCCCCGACAAAGCCAGAGTTGAGACCCTTCTGTTGTTGGCCCCGCCAGGTCAGCTCCAGCCTCCCCCTGCTCTCCCCGCAGGCCCGCAAGTGCCCCCTGCTCCCACCCAACAGCAGGGGCTCTGCTGGGCCCACCTGGACCCCCCTCACGCCCGCCGGGTCCAGCAGAGCCTCACCCTCTCAAAGGGCCTTTGTGGCCGCACCCCTTCCATCCGCAGGGTCCTCTCGTGGCCTCCTGGCCTCAGAGCCCCAGGACTCTCCCTTGCCCTGGCCCTCCCCCCAGGGTACCCCCCACTAGGATCTAGGGGCCTGGAGGGACCCAGCGCAGGTAGGAAGGCAGGGCTGGCCTGGGAGAGGCCGTGGGGGCAGTTGCAGCCCCTGCCCTTATCCAGGCCTCTCCACGCCAGCTCCTTGGGGATCCAGCCACCTGCATGTCCCCCTTCCTCAGCCCTCGAGGCCACGCGGGACTGCTCCTGTGTGTGATGGTGAGGAGTCCAGTGCCCACGTCACTGGAGAGGGGTCTGCGTGGCCCCTCCCCTGCCCTGAATGCCCACCAAACCCTCAGTCTCTGTCAAGAGGGAAGGTGAGCCCATGAACCCCACGGCTGATGTCCAGTCCCTTCCGTGGTCAGGCTCACCCTTGTTCTGGCCATTCTCTTCGTGGAGCAGGGTCAGATGATGTGCGTTGCACTGGCTGCCTCCCCACATGTCCCCCCAGTCCAGCTGGGGGTGAAGGGTAGGGGGCGGTGCACCCCAGGGTCAGCTTCCCAGTCGTTGGAGCTCAGCGGACACCAGGGCAAACACCATTGTTCGCAGGGGAAGGTCGACAGGCCAGCAGAGAATGCACAGATGCAGAGAGATGCGGGCCACGTGCAAGCTGGCCCCTCGGAGGAACCAGCACTCACAGGGACCCAGGACGTGGGGGCCCAGGGAGACCCGAGGATGTAGGTTGCATCCTCCACCAAGCAGGTGGGGTACCACAGCCCCAGGGCCACATCCTCAGTCCAGCCAGAACCTGCTCCACATGCACGCGCACGGCACTCACCATCCCTCCTTCCTCGAGGGACTGCCTGCACTGGCCACCGCTTAGGTGGAAAATAACCACAGGATGAAAGCGGGGATGGGTGAGCCCAGAATTTCCTCCTTTCAGCCCTTCCTTGGCCACAGCTGACGGGAGCGGGAGCAGGTAGCTCATGGCTATCTAGTTTTTGCAGCAACTCTGCTGTTCCGTAACAGGAAAATCACGTGCAACCTGCAATGTTTCAGCGGCGTCATTTTGGTGATTCTGTGTGGCAGTTAACGTGCTTATCTCTACATCTAAGACTAGCATCGCACAGTATAAAAATTCATGCCAATAAATTATTAATTTTCTTTACCTGAATGGCATTAAATATCAAGTTTGAAACACCAAGTCAAGACAGGCCATGGGAAAAAGGAAAAAGCTATTTCCGCACCTTTAGCGTCACTTCCCCCCCATATTGGAACAAGGGTGTCTCGCTGTGATCTCACCCTGAGGGTGGGCCCTGCAGATGAGGAAGCCAGCCCTGGGCCGGGGGCTCCAGGGTGGGGCTGCCCTGGAACGGGCAGGAACCACGGAGATTTCAACTGCCCCTCTCGGGATGCGCTGGTCCCAGCACCCGGGACAGGCAACAGCTCTGCGAGGTCAGGCCTGCAGCCTCCGTTTCAGGGACATGGCTCCGAGACGCTCCGTGATGCAGACGACACCCAGGGCTGCTGATGTTTCCCCGGAACTAGTGTGTGCACCAAGGGCCAGGCAGTACCGTGGGCTCTAGAACACGGGTCCCAGGAGGGCAGGGCCTCCCTTGGGAGCTGGTGCACCTGGACACAGAGAAGGAGCCCAGTGAAGTTTCCAGAAGGATCAAGCGTGGGACGTGGCAGATCAGATGAGGCCAGCAGGCACCCGTGTTGGACTCCAGTGTTCGAGAGGCTGGCCCCAGGGACACATCATTCTCTGACTGGGTGAGTTTTAGCCACAGAGACCCTCCTGGGACTATAAAGCAGGGTGCCTTGGGGCACCTGCTGTGACGAATAAAGGAGACATCATAATGACCCCCCATGGCATAGCACCCCCAGAGTGCCCCCGGGGGCTGTGGTCATCCAGACCATGCTACCCACCTGCCCACCTCTAGAAAAGATTCCCTGGTCCCACCCAGCTTTACCCCAAGGCACCATTCCCTCCATACCACGGGGGGCTCCCCACCTAGCCCCAGGCTCCTGCTGTCTGCCGTAGGCTTCCAATCTCCAGCGGGGGGGCAAGGCCTGGGTCACAGGCCACCAGGAGAGCCCCGCTGCCCCCACCATGGAGCTGATGGTGGGGACCTGAGCAAACATGCTGGCCTGGAACACGGAATTGCTGAGGTGTGCCCCCAGGACAGCCCCAGGCAGCCCCGCCCTCCTGGAAGAGGGCCACTGCCAGGACTCAGGAATGAAGCCATCCCTGTTTGAATCCCGTGTCCCATCCCCTTCAGGCCCTATGGCCTCCAGCACCTCATCTCTCAGAGCTGTGCTTTCCGGTTCCATAAAGGGGGCAGCAATCGGCACCCAGGAGCTGACAACTGTTGGAGGGACGGGGCGCTCTCTGCCTGGGCTGAGCAGGCGGGCCACCCTGCCCATGCGAACACCTGTCATCCTGCCTGATCAAACACAGCCCTCTCTTCTCTTAAAAATGAGCCCACTCGGACAATCAGTGATCAGTCACCACGTGGGATGCAGACCCGGGCACATGCTCTGAAGCACAGGAACCAGAAACCAAACTGGAGTCTGATCACACCTCTGCTTCCGAGCCGCCCCCTCCAGTCACAGGAGATGCAGGACCAGTACCCGGCAAACACCAGCAGGTGTGGTGCCATCAGCAATGCTGGGACTCGGATGACCTCGCTTCCTCGTGAAGCAGCTGGGGAAGGGATGCTCACGAGAGGCTTAACTCCAGTGTGGATCTGCACCGGATCCTTATGATAAAAACCTAGGACTTCCCAGGGGCCCAGAGGTTGAGTCTGTGCGTCCACCACAGGGGGCACGGGTCTGATCCGTGGTCATGCATGGGGCAGTCAAAAAAAAAAACCACAAACTTGGAAAACAGAGGCTGTCAGAGGGCTGTGCCACTGACTGGGTGTCTGACAAGAAAAGAGCTGTTGTTCATTTGGGGGGATCAAGGTATTGGGGTTCTCTTTGGAAGCTCATCTGGAGAATTTATGGGTGGAACCGTATGATGTCTGGGGTCTGCTTCAGAACCACGTGAGGGTGGGGGGCTGCGCATGGACAGCCAAGGGTTTGTGTTCAGTTTTTGGTGCTGGTGACGGGGGCTCCTCAGAGCCTTCTCCCAGATCTGGCGTGTCCATCGTTGACCAGACCGGATGCTGGACGCCTAATACAACAATGTCACTTGTGGGTTAGATGGAGCCTGTGTGCCCTGCTAGAACATCAGCTCCATGAGGGCAGGGCTTCCTCGGGCACCAGTGCATCCTCCGTGCCTGGCACAGAGAACATGTCCAGTGGAAGTTCTGGAACTTCTGCACGTGCTTGGGATTTTCCGTAAAACCAGAAGCACAAAAATGGCAGCTCTCATCCTTGGCAGAATTTCATCACCAGTCTCCCTTGGCCTGCCTCTCCCATGCATCCCCCCTACACCCGCCCCCCGCCGCCGACCAACACCTATGTGTGGGCCCACCCTGCCCACCACCACGCTGTCCTGAGAGCTGCATGCCCTTCCCTGGGTCAGGGTTAGGAGAGCCAGCAGAGGACAGAGCCAGAGGCTCGGCGAGGTCACTGACCAGGCTGTGGACCTTGGGGAAGGCTGCGGATGGCCCTTGCTGGGTAGCCACATCACATGCCTCCTTCTATCTCTTGGATGAGGCCAGGTCACTCCTGGCCCCCCAGTCCCCACCTGCTCTGCTGACCCCACCAAGCCCGAGCCTCGTCACACCCACCCAGCCTGTCACCCTGCTCACCCAGGAGACATTCGCTCTGCCAACACCAGTGCCCCAACCTGCCCGGCTCCCAACGGCTGTGACCAACCACTCCCAGCAGGAGGAAGGGGTGCCTTCAGCATCCGAAAGCGGCCTGGGAGATCCCCATCAGCTCCACCCCCACCCGTGCAATAAAAGAGAGCTCTGGGCAGGGTGAGACTTCAAAGCCACCGAGTCTCCGGTCAAAGGTAGGGCTGAGTAATCACCTCTGGGCTCAGGGAGCCTGGGGGCGGGGCCTCCTTGTTCCTCTGAGAGGAGGCCCTCACAGCCCCCACTCGCAAATAGGTGGGCAGGGCCCAGGCCTCTGCAGTCTGCAGGGCACAGGTGGCCAGGAGCCACAGATGTGGCGATGGAGGGCAAGGTATGGTGGGCTGGACACAGACAGACACCTCTCCTCCGTCCTCCTGCAACTGTAGGTCTCCCCCACTGGCAGGAGGAGCTCCCTGCCCCGGGTCACCCAGCTGGCAGTGGACAGCGGGGATCTGAATGCAGCAACCTGGACCCCGAGACAGAGGGCGGCCTGGGTGCCCACAGGTCAGAGCCCTTCGGGCTGAGCCCTATGCTGGGCATTGCCCCAGAGCCCCGCTCCAATTAGCAGCCTGCAGACCTCAGCGTCCCAGCCGTGAGGCAGCCCTGCCTGGAGCACCCTCCAGCATCCCGACACCCGACGGGAGCCCTAGCCCCGCTGTGAACTGCTTTGGCAGAGCGGCCACCAGGTGGACCCTCAGAAGGAGGGGCAGAGTCTAGGGAGACGCGACCACAGATGTGGGCCTGCTGGGTCCAGGGCCGAAGCCACCACCCTCCCACCCACACGGGACCCTCGCCTCGGTCATGGGGGACCTCAGGGGTATGGAGTGGGTACCCCCACCACACTGATACACAGCACTGGTTTATTTATAAATCCATCTTCCCTAAAACAGGTTTTCAGACGATGGTCTCTCCCCATCTGGCAGAGCTGCAAGGGGTCGCCCACCAGGGACTGCCCAAGGGCTGTGGCACGGGAGATGTCAGCCAGGTTCCAAACTTCCAGCAAGAGGGAGTAGCGGGAATAAACAATCTTTATTGTGTTCTAAATCTAAGCGTTCTTTGTACAAAAATAAGCCTTCATACCGCCAGTGTCCCTGAGCAGTTCAAGTCCATGCGTTCATAAAAAAACATAATCTGAGAGGTCATAAAGCCCTTTGCCCTTCAAACCTCCAAATGTCGGTTCCGCAGCCCCAGTCCAGTAGAAGGTCTCTGCGGACAGGGTGGCTGGGATCCGAGGAAGCTGCCAGCAGGAGGAGGAGGTCAGGCTGGACCCACTTCCACACTAGCCCTGGGTCAGGCTGGATGGCAGGGGAGCGGCGGCTGGATCCCCGGCTCGGTGGTGGCTTGGCCCGCGGAACGAGGAACACGGAGGCGGGTGCCTTTCCAACCGGCTGGCTCCGCAGGGGTGAGCGCGCTTCCCGCCGCTGGGAGGGAAGGGGGGACAGGCCGTTAGTGCGGGAGCCGGCCCGGAGACCCCGCGCAGCCCGGCCCTCCCCCACCCCCACAAGCGGAGCCGGCAGTTTCGTTCTCTGGGTGGGTTTTGGAGCCCAGGTCTCCGTGGGAGCCTCGGCTTCGGTGTGTGGCCCGGCCCGGGCGCCGGGCGGGGCGAGCGCTCGGAGGGGTGAGTCAGGGCTCCGCGCCCCGCCGACTCATTTCTGCCACCGGGCCGGGAGCGCAATTTGCAATGCAAAGTCTCTCCGCCTCCCAGCGCCCTAGTCTGCCCCGAGATCCGCAAACACTCAGGGCCTCACCCGCCCCAGCCCTCCGTCTCCCCGCTCCCCCTACGGCGGCGGAGCAGCGAGGGGGAAGTTTTGCAATCCCGGACAAACAAACGCTGGTCTTGCACAGGCTTGAAGAAGTCTGGGGGGGGGGGCGGGGAGTAAAGAGTGAGCGAAATCCAGGCCGTCGCTCGGGGCCTCGCGGGTTCTCGGGGGCGCGAGCAGCGAGGCCGTTGTCTCCACCGCGCCCAGCCGCCCAACCTCCGACCCTCCCTCTTTCCCGCCTCCCGGAGCCTACCTTGCGGGGCCGGGCGCTCAGTAGCCCCCTAACCAGCTGGAGAAGTCGAGCAGCTCGCGCTGCGCGGGGCTCAGGGCGCCTTCACAGCCGCTGTCGTCCGACGAGTAGGCGGAACGCGGGGACCCGGGCTCCGAGCTGTGCCCACGACCCGGGGACGACGAGGCGCAAGAGGGCGAGGCGGCAGTGGCGGGGGTCCCCGAAGGCGCTCGGGGCAGGGCGTGGCGCGCGGCCGGGGCCAGCAGCCCCCCCGCCAACGCGGCCCGCACAGCATCGTGCTCCGCCAGCAGGCGCTGCAAGGCGCGGATGTACTCCACCGCGGAGCGCAGCGTCTCCACCTTGCTCAACTTCTTGCTGGCACCGCCGTGCGGCACGTGCTGCCGCAGGGCCTGGAACCCCAAGTTCACCAGCTTCACGCGGTTGCGCTCGCGCTCATTGCGCCGCGCCACGGCCGCCGCTCCACTGCCGGGATCCACCGCGCCGGGCCGCCGCCGGCGGCTGCAACGCAGCAGCTCTGGGGACTCCGGGCGCCGCCGAGCGGCGCAGCAGCCCGGGACACCAGGCGCCGGGGGCGCGGGCCGGGGCAGCGCGCGGCTGTCCATCGCGTCTGCATCCACTCGCCCCGCGCCTCCCCCGTCTCTGCGCGCCGCAAGAAGGTGGAGGGCGAGGAACCAAGGGCGGAGGAACGCCGGTCAAGTCTCAACGACGATCGGGCACTGCTCTGCCAAGACTCCCCGGGGTACTCGGCCCCAGGTCGTCCGGGGTCCGGAGACAGCGAGGCGCAGGAGACCGAGAGAGAGGGCGGCCAGTGCGCGCCGAGGAGCGTGGGGGGCTCGTGACTCGCGCGTGCTGTCAGACGCTCGCCAGGTCTTCCCTGAGCGGCGCAGGCGGCGCGTTTTTAAATATATAGATAACCCTCCTCCCCGCCGCCGCCTCCTTTCTCACGCCCTCCTTCCCTTGCCTCCCCCTCGCGCCACGCTTCGCCCAACCCCTGGCGCACAGTCTGCAAAGACCGAGCCGTGAGCCTCCGAAGACCGCACCCAGTCCCCCAGGCACAGCCCGCAGGCCCCCAGTGGGTCCCTGTTTCCAGCAGGGGCCCAGTGCGCCCCCGAGATGCAGTCCGCGGGTCCCGCGTGCGCAGCACCGCCCCCCGCCCCCCGAAGCTGCTGTTCACAGGTCCTGGGTACGACCCCCGCCCCGTCCGCCTTTGGGGGTAGGGTGTGTCTACCGCCAACGTGCAGCCATTCCGGAGGCGCGTGAGACCCCCGGGGGCAGCACGCGCCGGGCAGCCGGCACTCACGCTCCGCCCCTTGAGGCCGAGGGGCGTGGGGGGGCCTCAGCCAATGGCGGGCCGCCCTTTCGGCCAATCACGGCGGGCGCGGCCCCACGCCCGGGCCCCTGGAAGGAAGCGTGTACGCCAGACGCGTGGCTTCTGGAGCGTCTCTAACAAAGCTTGGCGCCCGCGCGGCCCCGCCCGGCCCCTCCCCGCGACCCTGGTGGGCGCGCATTCCCACGAGCACCTGCTCCTGGCCTGGCGCCCATCTTTATTAGGCGGGGCCTGCGAGAGGGCCGCTCCGTCCTCCCGCCAAGGCGGGGCTTAAAAAGTGGCGGAGACTCCGCGCTGGGGTGGGGTGGGGTTGGGGGGGTGCGAAGGTCTGGCTCCTGGGGTGCGTTCCCCCAGTTGCCTGCCGCGTACACTGTCTGCCCCCGGCCTTGCGCATCTTTGAGGCGAAGGGCCTGGAGATTTGCTCAGTCCGCTTCGACCCCGGGCGGCAGTCCGCCTGCCTTTCCCCTCTGCCCGTCTCCCCCCCGCCCCGCTCTCTAAGCTTCCTCCGCTTTCCATATTCCCCTCAAATCGTCCTCCCTTCTCGGACCGGTTCCCTCGGGCCGCTCACCCGTGGATGTCTACCCGCCTTCATGACCCTTTTCGCTCAGTACCAGCACCGGCCACCTACCCCTGCGCTGGGATTGGCCGGTGGGGGAAGTCGGGGGCGGGGGCTGGGGCAGCCGCCTTTCCCCCGACGGGGGTACTTTTCGGGGCCTGAGGGGGCAGGGACTTTGGACGTGCGCCGTTAATGGGAGAGTTTTGTCCTGCCCCGCGGCCTGGGAAGGCCAGCCAAATGGCTGTGTCTTCGGGAGGCCATACCCAGCAGGTTTTTCCCGAAAAGTGACCAAACCGTTCGGGCCAGGACCTCTGGGAATGGAGGGCGGGGGTGAGGGGCGGGCCCAGCTACCCCGAGCTGACTTACTGTGCTGGCATGGGGAAGGGGTGGGAGACTGGGGCGCCTCCCAGGAACCCTGCCGGGCACCGCGGCGAGGGTTTACTGCCTGCCTGGTGGTGCCCTCTGGCTCCTGTTCCCATGAAGGATTCTGGCAAGTCTGCTCGGCTTGCCTGCTGTAGGAAGTGACCTGGAGTCTAGCACTTGCCAGGAGCTGGGTGGGTGTAGGGCCCCATTTCTCAGGAAGAAGCTGACTCAGAAAGGACATGGAATGTGTCCACAGTCACACCTCTGGCCAGTGGAGCAATCCAGGTAGGAATCAGGTCCCTTTGGAGCGGAAGGCCTGGCTCGCCTCTGCACCCCCTCTCTGGTAAGAGCCGCCCCCTCCTTCCCTGAGGGTTGTTTGGCAAACCCCCAGCCAGATAGGAATCTGCCTGCCCGTGCCAAGGGTGCCAGGGAAAATTCCTGAGTCCTGCAAACAGGGCCCTGCCTGAACTTCCGCGGGGCCTCTAGGCCCCGGACAGTCTTGGGGGCTGCCTCCGCCTCCACCCGGCCTCCTGGGCTCCGGCTTTGCCCCCTCTCACCTGTCCACTGCCTGGAAGCAGAAGGGTCATTACCCCGGCGAGTCAGCTCATGCCCGGGCCCTGGGGATTAAGCCTGGGCCCCGCTGTGCGCTGGCCTCGAGCTCAGCTCTGCAGCCGCGTCACCGGAACCCTGCCTGGCTCCCTCTGCACACAGCGTGCCCCTCATCCTGGGTGTCCATCTGAGGGCTCCATGCGGGAAGACAGGTGCCCTTCTCTCTGTGTCCACGGGGCACCGCCCATGCCCAGGTCATGCATGACCCTGCTTCGCTAAGGGCACCTCGCGTCCAGCACAAAGGATCAGGAGGAGGTGGCTCTGGAGCTGGCCACTGCAGGAGTGGGTAGTGGCCGGGGCACAGGGGAGCCTGCGGTTCAGGCCCAGCTCTGCCGTTGACCCTGAGAGGTCCCTGCAGCCCAGCGTCCTGCTGCTCCAGGGAGACATGCCAACCCCTGCTCCAGGGTGACCAAGGCTGAGCGCTTGCCCACTCTGAAATCACGTTGGGCTCCGTGGGCCTGGGGTGCAGACTCTGAAAGTGTGGGGCACCCTGGGGACACGTGAGGTCCGGAGAGGCTCTGGGTCCCCCTTCTTGGAGTGATGGAGCTGTCTGGACCCTCTGGGGCCTCCCCCGGGGAGGAACTGGGCCAGGTAGAGGCCGGGCGAGTTCCATGCCTGGGTGAGGGCGAGCGGGGCTGACTGCCAGCTGGCTTGGCCTGGGCTCCTCACTCCTCCTGCAGCCCAAGGCTGCTGCCCACCTCCCTGTCCACCCCTCCAGGGCCTTCCTCCCTGGCTGCCTAAGTGCATTCTCTGGGTCAGGGCACAGGTGGGAGGCGGGTAGTCCTTCTGGGCCAAGCCAGCAGCTTCTCCAGGCCCACAGGTTGTGCTGCAGCCCTTGTGCAGGAGTCCCACCTGTGCCCAGGTCACTTGGGAGTCCAGAACCTTCTGGAATCCAGTGGGGTGGGCAGGAGTCATGGGACATGAACTACTTCCAGATGTCAAGCATCATACCCACTAATGACCAGTTGGGATTCTCCAGAGAAACAGATGATACCTAACAAGAGATTTATGATGAGGAACCCGGTCACGTGATGGGAGAGTCTGGGAAGCCCCATATCTGCTGTGTGCAGGAAGCAGACCCAGAAAGCCGTGTGCGGCGGGATCCTGTCAAGTGTGGAGAGCTGAGGACCTGGGGGCCTGGTGGTGTAAGCCTCAGTGCAGGGCCGGGAGACGGCCAGCTGGGCAGTCCCAGCTCCAGCAGATGGATGGAGGAGGAAAGGTGAATTCCTCCCACCGCATCCATTGTTCTGTTCAAGCCCTCGGCAAACTTTGTGATGCTGGTCCACACTGGAGTGGGCACTGATTCTAATCTTCACCTCATCCAGAAACACCCCCCGACACACCCAGAAATAAAGTCTAATCGGGGCACCTGTGGACTGGGCTGGTTGACACTCAAAACTGACCATCTCATGTCCACCCCTTGTCAATATGGCACCTGTACCCACCTCCTGAAACTATGCCTGAGCTCCAGACAAAGGCAATAGAAAGGTCATAGTTCTGCCTCACGTGGTACAGGTGTCCTGCCTACAAGCGAAAGCATGTGCGCTCCTGCCCCGGAAGAGGAGGAGAAGGCCTGGGGGGGTGTCCCCCTCTCCCGACGTCCTTAAACACTGTGGTGTAAGATCCCAGGTCTCAACGCTGTGACTCGAAGTCAGTGCATCTCATGTGACGTGACGAGAAGACAGAAAAGAAACAGAGATATACTCACACTTACATCACCAAGCAGGACCTGATGGGACCTTCCCAGAACACAGCCTCCTTCCCCGCACACCCTGCCAGGTCCCCTGCCTGCCTTGCATGTAGGAAAACTTTAAATGGAATCAGAGACATAAGAAAACGCAGAAAGAAAACAGTTGAGCAAAACAAAAGAATAGCTTAGCCATTCAAGTCAAGGACCCTTAGTTCCTCCTCCAGGGCTGTAGATGCGATTCTGAGCCATGTCCCTTGAGCTGTTTTGCAGGTACTGAGACCCACCAGGCAGAGATTAACTGCATGCTGCCTACTAGCAGGCAGACCCCAGACTTGTTCTAATCAGAGGTTGTTATTGACTCCCAATTCCCTCACTGCCAACCAGTCAGAAGAACGTTCACAACCTGATCACTCATCCTGATCACTCATCACTCCCTTCCCTCACCCTCTGAGCCTTCAGGGAGTTCAGGCCTCTTAAGCATTAGCTGCCTGGACTCCTTGCTTGGCACCTGTGGTAAATGCTGCGCTTTCCTTCCCCACAACCGTATGTCAGGAGGTTGGCTCCACTGCACGCAGGAGAGCAACCCCAAGTTTGTTTGTTTCTGTGACACTTAGAGCAGAAGGGCAGTTGGAGAAGGGGGCAACAGCGGGTGAGATGGTCGGATGGCATTACTGACTCAGTGGACTTGAGTTTGAGCAAGCTCCGGGAGATGGTGACGGACAGGGAAGCCTGGCCTGCTGCAGTCCACGGGGTTGCAAAGAGTAGGACACGACTTAGTGACCGAAAGATAACGACGGCAGAGTAGGAAATAAATACCACAACGGCAGTTCTGGTTTCTGTAACTGGCCGTGAGGCTGTAGCCTGTATTTGTAACTACCTTCTCCCAACACCCGCTCTGGGCTGCCTGTGCCTTCAGCGAGCCCCTCAGCTGGCTGCGGTTCTGTCCTCGGTGGCTGACCCAAAGCTTCGTTCCCAGAGGGTCGGGTCATCAGTGGCCTGCCTGGATTGGGCTGCCGCCATCTTCCCCCGGCCCCAATCCCAGACCCCCGGCTCCCTGGTGCCGTTCCTCACCTCCCGTGCGGAGGGAGCTGCAGCCCAGTCTCGCCACTTCGGGATCAGTCACCCCGGCCGGCACAGTGAGCCCCTTCTCTGCCTGTTGGGTCTGAGACACGAGGACCCCAGAGTGCCTGGTGAGTCTTAACTTCCGGTTCAGTGGAATCATCGCTGTGCCTCCTGGTGGAGCTGAGCGCTCTGAGCCGGGAGCAGGCACGGCCTCCGAAGCAGGAGGTAACCGCCGTGCTGGTGGGGCGCAGTCAGGGCGCCACTGCCACTTCACCCCTTGACTCCTGGACCCGGGAGTCTCCGCTCGAATCAGCACCGCATCATGGACGCTAACTCAGAGCGCGTACAGCCTCTTGGAGAACCTGCCCCAGCCCCACAGGGTATTGCCACCTTGCTGGGGCTATAACTGAGTCTTCAGAAGGCTATTCCACCATCTGTCAAGCCAGCTGCTTCACAATGGTGGGGAACGTGGTGAGTTCCACAGGCAGAAAGTTGCCACCCTTTCTTCCCTAATCAGAAGCAATGCTGTGTGGAATACCACACGGTGGATAAGGTGTTCTGTGGTCTGCTTTGGCACAAGTACTGAATGTAGAGAAGGCAAATCCATACCCAGCATGAGTGTCTGTCCCAGTAGGAACAAAGCACTGTCTCTTCCATGGTGAAAGTTAAAGTCACTCAGCCGTGTCTGACTCTTTGTGATCCCATGGACTGTATGGTTCATGGAATTCTCCAGGCCAGAATACTGGAGTGGGTAGCCTTTCCCGTCGCCAGAGGATCTTCCCAACCCAGGGATCAAACCCAGGTCTCCTCATTGAAGGCTGATTCTTTATCAGCTGAGCCATAAGGGAAGCCCAAGAATACTGGAGTGGGTAGCCTATCTCTTCTCCAGCAGATCTTCTCAACCCAGGAACCGAACTGGGGTCTCCTGCACTGCAGGCAGATTCTTTACCAACTGAGCTACCAGGGAAGCCATGATGAAAACAGTCCTGTTACTGAATTTGGGTCCACTCTCCCGGGAGAAGTAAAGCCAATCTACTGACAGGTGGTTGTGGCGAAGAAAAGCGCAGCGTCTGTTGCAGGTGCCAAGCAAGGAGTCCAGGCAGTTGGTGCTCAAAAGGCCTGAACTCCCTGAAGGGCAAGAGAGAGAGGTTGTAGGGTGGGTGATCGGCTCATGGACATTCTTCTGATTGGTTGGTGATGAACTAATCAGAGCCAACATCATCAACCCTCTGGCTTCAAGCGATCTGGGGTTTCTGTGCTGGTGGGCAGCATGCAGTTAACCTCCTCCACCTGGTGGGGATTTCAGTGTCTGCACAGCAGCTCCGAGGACACAGCTCAGAATGTCATCTACAGCCCTAAAGGAGGAACTCAAGGTTCTTAACTTTAATGGCTAAACTATTATTATTTTGTCTTGTTTGACTGTTTTCATTTCTTTCTGCATTTTCTCACTTCTCTGATTAAATTTACTCTTTGCAACTCAGGGAAGGTTTGGGAGGCTGAAGTTTCTCTACAGACAAGACGTCGTGGCGGGCTCTCTTCCAGGAAGGTTCCCTCGTGTCCTGCTCAGCTACATGCTGGTGTAATTAATCAGGTAGCTGGCTGGCCCCTCTGGGGGATGGCGCCAAATCAGGGGTTTGGTGTTGGCCTTGGGAGGTTGGACCGCTAGCCTTGGTAAGTGGAGTCCATGTTGCTGGACCCATGCATGCCCCATCCCTGCCACCGTAGCCACCCGACTCGTTAGCCCACTGCGCGATGACAGGGTGGCCGGGCAAGAGGCTGACTGGAGTCTACAGGGGGGTCCTCCCGTGCACTCTGTCACTGAAATCTGCTGAGCTCACCCTTTGGAGAGCGCTCATGTGGCACATGAACACTTTCAGGTTTCTTGCCAATCCACGTACCTCTTCCCCAAATTCCCCTGTCACCGATTTTCCAGTCGTGTTGATTATGAGTCCCTAACCACCCAACCAGACCACTGCCCTGGGCCCATGAATCCAGTTATAACCACTCATCTGGCCATTTCTCCTTCCAAGCCAAGTGCAGGACCAGGTACACTGCCCAAAGCTCTGCCCACCGGGAGGACTGCCCTTCACCATGTCCTTGAGGGATGTCTGCCTCTGGTGGGGGAAGCCTGCATATCACACAGGACCATCTGTAAACAAGACCGAGGTGCTGCTGCTTCTGTTGGTAGATCCTAGGAAACCAACCCCCTCCGCCCTGAGGCCATAGGTTCAGGCAGGAAGAGAGAAGGCAGTATAGCAGGGGTGGGAGCCATGGGCATTTGAGCTACTTCTTCAGGCCACTAACCTCTGCCTTCAGGACCTGCTTGGGCAGCCTCACCTACATGCCACTTCCATTGGATGGTGGAGTGTTGCCCTTCACGCCCAGCTTTCTGGCTTGGTGGGTCAGATAAAGATAACACCCCATTCATGATGAGCAGGTCACATGGTAACTTGGCGACCTGTGGTTAAGTGTTCAGTCTCTGCTAAGGTTAGTACCAGGCCCAGAGATTTTTCTCAAGAGGAGAGCACTTTTCTGGGGCGGATGGCAAAGTCCTACTCCCAAATCCTAAGGGCCTGCCCTGTGATTCATCTCCAGGGGCTGCCGAAGACTCAAGGAGCATCCGTCTCTGCCCTGACACTTCAGGGACCACTGGGCCTGCTGGGTCACTTGGCTTCTGGAGCGCACAGCCTAGGCCTGTTGCAGACCTCCCCACCCCAGACCAGCAGTTGTCTAGTCGGCCAGCGGGCCAGAGTAACATACCCAAATGAGGACTGCATCATTTCCATTTTGGGGTTGCAGGAGGGACCAGATGAGATACTCTATCCTTCACCTTAGAAGGATATCTTGCCACTTTACTGGACTCTCTAGAAGTTTTAATGAGATGGAAGGCCCCTGCATTTTCATTGGTTTTATTTCCTACCCTCTGATATACAAATGTTGTAAGCCTAGAGTAGTTGCTGCTTCTTGCTCAATAGGCGCAAAAATCAGTAAAATGTCATCAATGTAGTGCACAAGTGTGATGTCTTGTGAAAGGGAAAAGTAACCAAGGTCCCTGTGAATCCAGCTGTGACCCAGGGCTAGAGAGTTGCCTTACCCCTGATGTAGGACAGTGAGGGTGTACTGCTGGCCTTGCCATGTAAGAGCAACTGTTTCTGCTGGGCCTTAGGCACAAGGATGGAGGAAAAGGCACCTGTGAGATCCAGGGTTGCATGCTGGGCACTAGGAAATGTGTGAATTTGCTCAAGCAATGAAACCACGTCTGAAAGAGCAGCTACAGTTGAAGTCACCACCTCATTAAGCTTAAGAGGACCCACTGTCATTTCTCCAAGACCCACTGTCTTCTGTGTAAGCCAAATAGAATGGGATGTTGTGAGAATCACTACCCCTCCACCCCTCCACCCTTGAAGTCCTAGGTGGAGGCATTGACCTCTGCAGTCCAATCAGAGATGCTGGCTGGTGTGCCTTCTTCCTCAGTAAAGGTGTTCTAGTGGCTTCCACTTGGCCTTTCCCACCACCGTAGCCCTCACTCTGCAGTCAGGGAACCAATGTGAGGACTCTGCCAGCTGCTGAGGATTTATCTTCCAGCTGTGCCTTCTGGTGAGCCTGATATGGACAGACCTGAGCTGGAGCTGCCCTGACCCCCTGACCTCCAGGGGCCCGTCTGACTGGGGGGTCCCCAGGGAGGCTTGGGGTCTCCTGGAATGAGTACGGGTTCAGAGCCACTGTCTAGGGGCCCCTGGAAACTCTCATTATTCCTCTTCCCTGGCACAGTCACCTGTAAGCAGCGGCAGGTCCTCTGGGAAAGGCTGGGAGAAAGACCGACAGCATCCATTTCCAGGGGTGTCCTGGGTCCAACCTCAAGAGGAGCTGGCCTCCCCTTCCTTCAAGGTCCTGGGTCTGAAAACTGGCTCAAGCCTGGGGCCTCACTGAGTGGCCGTGACCCTCTGACTTTGTGATTCAGGTAGATGTTTTTTCACTTGACCTATGACTTCTTCCTTATCCAGGTGCAGTAAGAATCCAGCAGGCTTCCACACCAGCACCAGGGTCAAGCAGCTAAGACCATGGGTCAGCGCAGTCCAAATGTTCTGGCCACTGTCTTGCCCCTGATGGTCATCCCCACCACCATGCCCACCTTGCTTTCAGCAGCAAGTGCCCCCACTAGGCTCCTGCCCCCTGGGATCCAGCAACCCTGCTCACTTAGGTTACCCAGTTCAGTGACCACAACTCCTACCATGAGATCTGGATGGCAGAGAATGCAGCCCTCTGAGGATATGGTCCTTGGGGATGCTGGGGCTCCCCATAGGTGTGCTCCCCACAGTCATGCTGAGAGGGTCTTCTGGGCCCTCCCAGGAGGGTGGGCAGGTCTTACTCAACAAACCCACTCTCACATCCTATATCCCCAAACCTTTGAACAAGGGAGGTAGGTCACCTCCAGTTCGCACCATCGTGACAGGTCATGTTTTGGCCTCTGTCTCAGCCAAGCAGCAAAACAAACAGTTAGAGCCCCACCCACACCCCCTTCTCTGGAGAGCCAGAATCTCTGCTTCGAGGCTTGTGTCCACAAATTCAGTCCCACAAACGTCATCCTCCAGCATCCTACACCTTCAGCATCCATCTCTCAAGTTCCCTCGGCTTCTGTCTGTATAGGTCAGAAAACTCCGCTCCCTCTGCAGCACAGAGCACCTTGTCCTGAGTCATAATTTGCCCCTCACTTTTGGGGACCAGCTGGCACTTGTGTAGAGTTAAGGGTCTAGAAGCCAAGAGATCGTGAGGGTGGGTCCTGAGAAGAAGTAGTAGCATCCTCCATGGCAACCATCTCCAAGGAACGGTCATCATCTCTCCAGGCAATGCAGGGTCAGCACCCCCAGATGGAGGTGGGAAGGTTCTTACTCATTGGGACTGGAGAGACTTCTTCCACTGGCAAAGAGGACTCATGAGAATTTGAGGGTCAGGACCCCTCATTCCTCCAGGATCTTCCCACATGTCCTCACCCCAACACACAGTCTCCTGGTCCTCCTACTTTAACCGTAGACACCCTGCAAGGCTGGGAGCTCAATTCACGTGGTGAGTCAGGATGAGACTGGGCATGTGGTTGTCAGTAATCTCAATCTTGCAGCAGAAGGAGATAAGGCTTTCCTCAGGCCATACACGGAAGCTCTTTATGATTATTTATGAGATATTTATGACTATGAGGTCATTTTCTGAGATTATCTTTAAGATTATTTCGGAGACTCTTGAGCTGGGAATTTGAAATCTCAAACTCACACTTTTCTTGAACGACTCTGTCCAGAGACACCAGGAGACACCAGCCAATGTCACGACATTCTTCAGTTTTCCAAAGATGTTCTAAAGTATGATCTACAGCAGTGCATCTCCTTGTTTCACGTAAGTGGTTGATGGGGAGGGTGCAGACATTAATACTTTGAGTATCTCTCTTGCCAGATCCCATCGTGGATTACCAGCATTTTCACTCTGGCTGGAAATAGTCATTGGTGTCTTTAAACCCCAGCAGGTTAGAAAACTGATCCTAGAAACCTGGAATTCAGAAAATTCATTCTTAACATTCTGTACCCTCTGGAACCACTCTCAGTACCCAAATCTTTGTTATTAATAGTTAGGGTTCTCTAGAGAAAGAGAGGAGAAGGCAATGTCACCCCACTCCAGTACTCTTGCCTGGAAAATCCATGGACAGAGGAGCCTGGTAGGCTGCAGTCCATGGGGTCGTGAAGAGTCGGACACGACTGAGCGACTTCACTTTCACTTTTCACTTTCATGCATTGAAGAAGGAAATGGCAACACTCGAGTGTTCTTGCCTGGAGAATCCCAGGGACAGGGGAGCTTGGTGGGCTGCCGTCTATGGAGTTGCACAGAGTTGGACACAACTGAAGCGACTTAGCAGCAGTAGCAGCAACAGAGAAAGAGAACCATGAGAGATACAGATTTATCTTGGGAAATTGGCTCACTTGATTATAGGGATTGAGAAGTCCCACCATCTGCTGTCTGTAAGCGGGGAACACAGGAGAGCCAGTGGTGAGATTTAGCCCAAGACTGAAGGTCTCAGGCCACTGAGGGCGGAAGGTCAGTGTCCAGTTTGAGAAACAAGTCAGGAAGCGGAGGAGTCCTCCTTCCTCTGTCTGTGTTCTGTTCAGGCCTTGCTGTATGGGATGGTGCCCACCTACACAGGGAGGCCACCTGCTCTCCTGCATCCACAAATCAACACCAGTCTCACCTGGACACACCCTCCCAGACGTCCCAGAATTGTGTGGAAGCTGAGCTCCCGGGGATCAGTCACATTGACTCAAAATTAAACACCCCAGCTGGGAGAACAGACTCATAGCCTGTTCTGGAGAGAAGAGTAAGGTGTTCCCATCTGGAGGAGGGGTGTAAGGCCCTTCCCACCTCCAGGGCTGTGAAGTCCCCCCAGAAACACAGGTTAGAAGAGCCACCCAAGGCAAATATAATGTGAACCTTAAATGTAACTTTGAATTACCTAGTAGCCACATTAAAAAAAAAAAAGAGGAACAAAGCAATGGATTTTAATAATACACCCAAATGAATAACATTTCAACATATAATCATATAAAAACCTTTAAGTAGATAGTTCACAATTTCTTTTCATATTAAGTTTTGGAAATCAGATGTGTATTTTGTTATACTTACACTGGGCTGGCCACGTTTCAAATGCTGAACACACGTGTGACTCATGCTTCCATACTGAGCCACAACAGGTCCAGACAGAGGGAGCACCAAGCTGCATCGTAATACTGCATATTCTAGTCTGCATTTGGTGCTTTGACATCTTGGGGCTCCAGGGACCCTGGAGAGACTGCCCATCCCTGGGAGGGGCTGACTCAGGGATAAAAGCCAGACGTGCAGACCATCTCGGGCAGAGCACAGACCCACCACCTCTTCTATAGGGCTCTGACGCTCAGGACCACCCACCCCTGCCCTCGTCATCCCAGATCAGGAACCAGACAGCCGGGGGAGCCCAGTGCCCCAGCATTATTAAAACCAGCCAGCATTAAGCCTGCTCATCCAGCCTTTCCCACTCCATCTGTGGAAACCACAATAAAGGCTCCTATCCATGTCTCCCACTCCCTCCACTCCCTCTGCCTCCTGACCCAGCCCCAGCATCCCATCTTGCCCCCTCCTCCCAGAAACTGTAACTATCTTTTCAAGGGTCATCTTCGGCTCTGTTGGCCTTGCTATGCCTGAATAATAACAAAATCTACACTTTAAAACACCCACTGGGGACTTCCCTTGTGGTCCAAGTCCCACATGCCACATGGGATGGCCAAAAAGGAAAAAACATCAGGGAAATAAGGTATTCATAAAGGCATAAAAATAAAGAAAATACAGATTTCTCACTGGTAACAATGCAAGAATATAATTTTTTTAATATGTAGAGAAAAAAATCTGTTAACCTAGGATTCTATACTCAGTGAAAGTATTTTGCAAAAACTCAGAGATAACAAAAGTTTTTTCAAACATTTAAAAGCTGAATTTTCTCAGCTTTATTTCATTCATTAAAAGCTGAATGAATGAAACAATTCATTGCCAGCAGAACTACACTAGAAAAATATTAAAGACTGTCTTTCATGAGAATTCTCTGGCAGCACAGCGGCTCTGCTCTCTCAATACAGGGGACACGAGTTCAGTCCCTGGTCCAGAAACTAAGATCCTACATGACAAATGCGGCAGCCAAAAATATAAGAAGGACATCCTTCATGCAGGAGGAAAATTATATGAGGTGGAATATAGATGTCCACAGAACGCAGAGCATCAGGAATGGCAACTATGTCAGTGTGTGTGAGCCAAGTTGCTTCACTCAGGTCTGACTCTCGGTGATCCCATGGACTGCAGCCCACCAGGCTCCTCTGTCCTTGGGATTCTCCAGGCAAGAATACCCAGAGTGGTTGCCATGCCCTCCTCCAAGGGATCTTCCTGACCCAGGGATCAAACCTGAGTCTCTTTTATCTCCTGCACTGGCAGGCAGGTTTTTACCACTAGCACCACCTGAGAAGCCCAACTATATGCATAAATATATTTAAATTATTATGACTTAGATATATCAAAAAATAAAAAAGCTAGGTCAGGGAACTTCCCGGTGGTCTGGTGGTTAATAGTGCACCCTCCAGTGCAGGGGGTGGAGGCCCACCCCCCAGCTGGGGAACCAAGATCCCACGTGCCACGGAGCAGCTGAGCCTGCGCACCACCCGCCCCTAGAGAGCCACAAGCCACAGCTAGGGAAGCCTGCGTGCTACAGTGAAGACCCAGCACAGCCAAAATAAAAATGAATGCAAAAGATAAGTCAGTGTTTAAACAAAAATAATAACAACATGGTGTGGGGCTGTGCGATATGCAGAAGTAAACAGCATGACAGCAACGGTACAAAGGGCAGGAGGCACGAAAGAGCTTCTCGTGAAGTTCTTACACTGCACGTGATGCGCCGAAGAACAGATGCTTCTGAACTGTGGCGTTGGAGGAGACTCTTGAGAGTCCCTTGGACTGCAAGGAGATCCAACCAGTCCATCCTGAAGGAGATCAGTCCTGGGTGTTCATTGGAAGGACTGGTGCTAAAGCTGAAACTCCAGTACTTTGGCCACCTCATGCAAAGAGTTGACTCATTGGAAAAGACCCTGATGCTGGGAGGGATTGGGGGCAGGAGGAGAAGGGGACGACAGAGGATGAGATGGCTGGATGGCATCACTGACTCGATGGGCATGAGTTTGAGTGAACTCCGGGAGTTTGTGATGGACAGGGAGGCCTGGCATGCTGTGATTCATGGGGTCGCAAAGAGTCAGACATGACTGAGCAACTGAACTGAACTGAATGTTGTATAATATCACTTGAAGGCAGATTATAAATTTAAGATATAAACTACAAATCCTAAAGCAACTACTAAAATAAGACCATGAAGGTTGTAGTTAATAAGCCAACAACATTAGTTAATAAGCCAATCCAAGATTAGATACCAGGAACTAATAGCATATTAAAATTACAATATTCAATTAATTTTTTTTTAAGCTAGAAAAAGGAGCAAAGAGAAAATAAGTAAAAAGGAAACAAACAGTTGGATGACAGACCTAACCAAATCAATAATAACCTTAAGTGTAAATGGTCTAAATATCCCAGTTAAAAGGCAGATGTTGTCATAATGGACAAAAAAGAAACATCTATCTCTGTGCTGCCTTTTAGGAATACACATCAAATATAAAGATACAAAGATATGTTAAAAGTAAGACAATGCTCTGATAGATAGTGGCTAAGGAGGCCCTGATTATCTTGTGAGACACATCCAGGGCTGAATCTGAGATGAGGTGAGTGAGGCACTTGCCTCAGTCAGTAAATATAAGGAAGCATGCAAAAAACTCATCAATCAAGATAAATAATATCTTATTGCAGTATTTTTTAAAAAATACAAATTCATGAAAATTAAAATGTAAATTTTAAATAAAAATAGGATTAGTAACAGTTCGATGCTCTGCCAAGATAAGCCTTACTGGGGCCTGAGGAAAACGAAAAACATCAGCTCCATGGGAATCCTTGATTCAGAGGAACCCAGCTGAATCACGCCCAGTTTCCTTGTCCAAAAAAACCTGTGAGATAAAAAGATTTATTATTTTAAGCCACTAAGCTTTGGGGTATTTGGTAAGCAACAATAAATAATTGGTACAGATTTCAAAAGATATCCTGTATCAAAACTAATCAAAAGAAACCTGGAGTCACATCCATTATGAAAAAAGAAAGATCTCCCCCAAAATTAACAGTACATCTCAAGGAGCTAGAAAAGAAAAAATTAAGCCCTAAGTTAACAAAAGGAAGAAAATAGTAAAGATTAGAGCAAAGATAAATGAAATAAAGAATAGGAAAATGATAGAAAAGATGAACAAAACTAAGGACTGGTTCTTGAAAGCATAAAGAAAAATGGACATGCCTCTAGCCAAGAAAAAAAAAAAAGACAGGATTCAAATAAATAAAATTACAAATGAAAGAGAAGACATTACAGCTAATACCACAGAAACACAAAGAATGATAAGAAACTAATATGACAACTATCACCAACAAATTGGACAATCTAGAAGAAATGAATAAATTCCTAGAAAGATGTAACCTACTGACACTAAATCTGAAGAAACAGAAAATCTTAAAAGACAAGTGAAAAAGGAGATTAAAAGCACTAATCAAAAACCTCCCAACAAAGGACCAGATGGTTTCACTGATGAAATTTACTAAACATTTAAAGAAAAATTAGTGCCAATTCTCAAAATCTTTCAAAAATTGAAGAGGAAGGAATACTCCCAAACTCATTTTATGAGATCACATTCAGTTCAGTTCAGTCACTCAGTCGTGTCCAACTCTTTTCGACCTCATGAATTTCAGCATGCCAGGCCTCCCTGTCCATCACAAACTCCCAGAGTTTACTCCAACTCATGCCCATTGAGTCAGTGATGCCATCCAGCCATCTCATCCTCTGTCGTCCCCTTCTCCTCCTGCCCCCAATCCCTCCCAGCATCAGGGTCTTTTCCAATGAGTCAACTCTTCGCATGAGGTGGCCAAAGTATTGTAGTTTCAGCTTCAGCATCAGTCCTTCCAAATGAACACCAAGGACTGCTCTCCTTCAGGATGGACTGGTTGGTTCTCCTTCAAAAACTGAAGAGGAAACAATACTCGCAAACTCATTTTACGAGATCACATTACCCTGACACCAAAGCCAGATAAGGAAACTACAAGGAATGAAAGCTACAGATCAATATTCCTGATGAATATAGAGGCGAAAATTGTCAACAAAATACTAGCAAACAAAATTCAACAGCACATTAAGAGGATCATACACTGTGATCAAACGGAATTCATCCCTGGGATGAAAGGATGCCCCAACATACACAATCAATGTGATACATCACATTAATAGAATGAAAGATGGAAATCATATTATCTCAATAAATGCAGAAAAAGCACTTGACAAAATTCAACATCCTTCCATGATTAAAAAGAGAAAACTCTTAACAAAATGGGTATAGAAGGGACACACCTCAACATAGTGAAGCCCACATATGACAATCTCATGGCTAACATCATGCTCAGTGATGAAAAGATGAAAGCCTTTCCTCTAAAATCAGGGAAAAGACAAGTGTGCCCACTGCCACAGTCCTGTTCAACAAAGTGCTGAAAGTCCCAGCCAGAGCAATCAAGCAAGAAAAAAATCAAAGACATCCGAATCATGAAGGAAGAAGTGAAACTGCTTCTTTTTGAAAATGACCTGATCTTATATATAGAAAACTCGAAAGATTCCACAAATCAAAAACAAGCAAAACAAAAAATGGTTATTACTCATCAACAAAATTCAGCAAACTTGCATGATACAAAATCAAATACAGAAATGAGTTGAGTTTCTGCACACAGATAACAAACTCATCACAAACTGCCAAAATTCATTCAAGAAGAAGTAACCAAAGTAGCTTCATATCTATTTAGCAAGTTAAATTTGTAGTTAAGAAAGCTTACTGTTCAAAAAAACTCCAAGCTTAGATAGAATAGCTGGTGACTTGTTTCAAATATTTAAGGAAGAAATAAAACCAATTCTACCTAAACTCACTGAGAACAATTAAAAAGGATGAGATACTTCCCAATCATCCTATGAAGCCAGCGTTTTACTGATACCAAAGAGAGACAAACATAAGAAAAGAAACTACAGATATTCCTCATGAACATAAGAGGCAAAAAAAAACTAAAGAAAAGTTTTACAACTCAAATCCAACAAAACAAGTGGGGATTAATTCTAGAAATGCAAGTTTGTTCAACATTTTAAAAAGTCAACTCAATTAAGTGACCACATTAAATTAAAAAATAAAAGTCATATCATTATTTCAATAGATTCAAAAAAGGCATTTGACAAAATCCAATAGCCATTCACAATTTTCAAAGTGCCAGCAAACTAGGAATCAAAGGAAACTTTCTCAACATAATAAAGGGCCTCAAATCTAATGGTGGAAAACTGGTTGATTTCTCAGGATCAGGAATAAGACAAGGATGTCTCTTGTCAAGACTGCTGTCTAACATTGTTCTGAAAGTTTTAGCCGGGGCAATATGGCAAGAAAAAGAAACCAACTGAAAGTAAGAGCAAAATGTTTTAATTCATAGAAAACATAACCATCTATGAAGAAATCTGACCAAATCTACAAAAATAAAATAAAGTTACAAACTTCATTTTCTTCAGTTCCAAAATCACTGCATATGGTGAGTTCAGCCATGAAATTAAAAAGAGCTTGCTCCTTGGAAGAAGAGCTATGACAAACCCAGTTCAGTTCAGTTCAGTTCAGTCACTCAATCATGTCTGACTCTTTGCGACCCCATGGACTGCAGCACGCCAGGCTTCCCTGTCCATCACCAACTCCTGGAGCTTACTCAAACTCATGTCCATCAGGGCGGTGATGCCATCCAACCATCTCGTCTGTCACCCCCATTCTCCTCCTGCCTTCAATGTCTCGCAGCATCAGGGTCTTTTCAAATGACTCAGTTCTTTGCATCTGGTGGCCAAAGTATTGGAGTTTCAGCTTCAGCATCAGTCCTTCCAATGAATATTCAGGACTGATTTCCCTTAGGATGGACTGGTTGAATCTCTCTGCTGTCCAAGGGACTCTCAAGAGTCTTCTCCAAGACCACAGTTCAAAAGCATCAAGTCTTCGGCAAGTCTTCAGCTCTCAGCTTTCTTTATAGTCCAATTCTCACATCCATACATGACCACTGGAGAAACCAGAGCTTTGACTAGATGGACCTTTGTTGACAAAGTAATGTCTCTGCCTTTTAGCATGCTGTCTAGGTTGGTCATAGCTTTACTTCCAAGGAGCAAGTGTCTTTTAATTTCATGGCTGCAATCACCATCTACAGTGATTTTGGAGCCCCCCAAAATAAAGTCTGTCACTGTTTCCACTGTTTCACCATCTATTTGCCATGAAGTGATGGGACAGATGTCATGATCTTCGTTTTCTGAATGTTGAGTTTTAAGCCAGCTTTTTCACTCTCCTCTTTCACTTCCATCAAGAGGCTCTTTAGTTCTTCTTCACTTTCTGCCATAAAGGTGGTGTCATCTGTGTATCTGAGATTATTGATATCTCTCCTGGCAATTTTGATCCCAGCTTGTGCTTTATCCAGCCCAGCATTTCACATGATGTACTTTGCATATAAGTTATATAAGCAGCATGACAACCTATAGACTTGACATACTCCTTTCCCAATTTGGAACCAGTCTGTTGTTCCATGTCTGGTTCTAAGTGTTGCTTCTTGACCTGCATACAGATTTCCCAAGTGGAAGGTAAGGTGGCCTGTTGTTCCCACCTCTGGAAAAATTTTCCACAGTTTGTGGTGATCCACACAGTCTAGGGCTTTGGCATAGTCAATAAAGCAGAAGTAGATGTCTTTCTGAAACTCTCTCACTTTTTCAATGATCCAGCGGATGTTGGCAATTTGATCTCAGGTTCCTCTGCCCTTTCTAAAACCAGCTTGACCATCTGGCAGTTCACGATTCACGTATTGCTGAAGCCTGGCTTGGAGAATTTTGAGCTTTACTTTGCTAGTATGTGAGAAGAAGGTAATTGTGCGGTAGTTTGAACATTCTTTGGCATTGCCTTTCTTGGGAATTGGAATGAAAACTGACCTTTTCCAGTCTTGTGGCCACTGCTGAGTGTTCCAAATTTGCTGGCATATTGAGTGCAGCACTTTCATAGCATCATCTTTTAGGATTTGAAATAGCTCAACTGGAATTCCATCACCTCCACTAGCTTTGCTTGTAGCGATGCTTCCTAAGGCCCACTTGACTTCACATTCCAGGATGTCTGGCTCTAGGTGAGTGATCACACCACCGTGATTATCTGGGTCATGAAGATCTCTTTTGTACAGTTCTTCTGTGTATTCTTGCCACCTCTTCTTATTATCTGCTGCTTCTGTTAGGTCCATACCATTTCTGTCATTTATTGTGCCCATCTTTGCATGAAATAGTCTCTTGGTATCTCTAAATTTTCTTGAGGAGATCTCTAGTCTTTCCCATTCTGTTGCTTTCCTCTATTTGTTTGCACTGATCACTGAGGAAGGCTTTCTTATCTCTCCTTGCTATTCTTTGGAACTCTGCATTCAAATGGTTTATCTTTCCTTTTCTCCTTTGTTTTTAGCTTCTCTTCTTTTCTCAGCTATTTGTAAGCCCTCCTCAGACAGCCACTTTGCTTTTTTGAATTTCTTTTTCTTGGGGATGGTCTTGATTCTTGTCTCCTGTACAATGTCACGAACCTCCGTCCATAGTTCTTCAGGCACTCTATCTATCAGATCTAATCCCTTGAATCTATTTGTCACTTCCACTGTATAATCATAAGGATTATATTCATGGATTATGTTCGTGGATTAGGAGATCCAATAGATATTATTTTCCCCATATTGATCTAATATTTTTTTCATTTGTTTTTATTTTTCTTTTTTAATCTTCTAATTCTGCTTGATTTGCTTTGTTTCTGCTTTTTTCTTCTTTCTTTTTCTACACACCCTCATGCCAAGGACTGACTTTCACTAGATCGCAGGGAGGGAGCTGCTCTGTAACTGCACGAAGCTGGGACCAGAAGCAGGTCGTCTACTAAGAGCAGTGCAAGGCGGCGAGGGGCGGCCGCCTTTCCGGCCGCGCCCCTTGTCCCAGGAGGAAGGGCTCTCCTCACCGGACCCGGTTCCACGACGCGGTGGGGCGCACTGCACCGCTGGGGTGAGGCGGGCAGTGGACCGCTGGCGGGGACTGCTGGGGACTGGCTGTCCGAGGCCAACCGAGGCTCATGCGGTCCCGCCATATCATTCCGCCTGGGTGCACGTTGATCTATAATTCTGATACAATCTCGATCAAAATCCCAGATTTCTTTTTGTAGAAGTTGACAAACTTTTAAAATCCTTGTGTCCTTTATAACTCAAATTAGTTCATCTTCATGCCTTGATTGATATTTTATCTGTGAATGTTTGGAAGTTATCAGGTTAGGATGAAACACATCATAATTTTTAACCATTAAAATTAATGGATTTCTTTTCCCATTTAATGGCTTTTCACTTCCCAAAAGGGCTGTCATGAACAGATTAATATTTTTAAGCATAGAGTAAATGTATACAAGAGTCTTTCTCCAAGCTTTCTATTCTCCAACTTCATCCAGGTTACAATCCCATGCCGTTTGGGCTTTTCATATTAGGCTCCATCAGGTGCCTTCATATCAGACACGGCAAGTCCCTCTTTCTTGTCCTTTTTATTCAAAGCTTATCTACCTACTCCATGGACCCTTATACTTCAGTATCAACATTCAAAAAAGAAAACTCATGGCATCTGATCCCATCACTTCTTGGCAAATAGATCGGGAAAAGTGAAAACAGTGACAGATTTTATTTTCTTGGACTCCAAAATCTCTGCAGATGGTAACTGCAGCCACAAAATTCTAAGACCCTTGCTCCTTGGAAGAAAAACTATGGCCAACCCAGACAGCATATTAAAAAGCAGAGACATGACTTTGCAGGCAGATGTCCGTATAGTCAAAGCTGTGGTTTTTCCAGCAGTCATGTATGGATGTGAGAGCTGGACCATAAAGAAGGTTGAGTGCTTAAGAACTGATGTTTTCATATTATGGAGCTGGAGAAGACTCTTGAGAGTCCCTCAGACTGCAAGGATATCAAACCAGTCCATCCGAAAGGAAATCAGTCCTGAATATTCATTGGAAGGACTGATGCTGAAACTGAAGCTCCAATACTTTGGCCGTGTGATGTGAAGAGTCAACTCTTTGGAAAAGACCCTGGCTCTGGGAAAGATTGAGGGCAGGAGGAGAAGGGGATGACAGAGAATGAGATGGTTGGATGGCATCACTGACTCAGTGGACATGAGTCTGAGCAGAGTCTGGGAATAGTGAAGGACAGTTGGAATGCTGCAGTTCATGGAGTCGTAAACAGTCGGACACTACTTAGCGACTGAACGGTAATCCGCATTAGAGTAAGTGCTCGGAGCGTTTCAAACACCCACTGAGATGTGAGTCAGGGTGGCACTGGATAAGTTTGGGTTAATTTCAGGAGGCTTGACGTCTTTGTCATAGTGAGGCATTCCGACATGAAATGTGTGTCTGTTCACTTCAACAACCTCCACCAGGGTCTTTACTTGAGTCTAGAATTTAGCACAGGGAGGCCTGGTGCATTCCTGTTCCATGAATTTCTAGTTGCTCTTGGTTTTGTTACAGTTAGAGGTGATGTCTTGTATGCTGTTGTATATTCCCACTGGCGATTTTTATAGGCATGGAGAGCAGATCCTCGGTCGCTCCCACTTTCATGCCCCTTGCAGCAGCTTCTGGAATTTATGTATCTTATTGATTGAGAACCTCGTTGCCAGAGTGGGTGTGACTGTGGCAAACATTCTAAATACTCTGAAGTTTGGTGTCTCTGAAAGTGTTTTTATCCCACTTTCACATTTAAATAATAATGATATCCTTGAAAGTCCTCTGTGAAGTTATTGGTCCTCTGCACTTTATAAATATGTCTTCTCCGTGTATCCAGCACTGCCCTTGAGAAGAACGATGTGAAGCTCATCTTCAGGTTGCTTTGGAACGTTCCAGAACTTTCATCTTTGTGGCACTATGATAGGAAGAACCTAGCTTCTTCCTTTTCATCCTTTTTGGCCCCTGAGAGCTTTTTCTTGTTTCTTTCCTTCTAAGGTACTTAATTTGGCTCCATTTTCAAATATTTCCTCCTGCTGTTTCTCTTTCCCTCTGTGACTCCTCTTGTCCAGTTAGCTCGTGTTCATTTTCCTCCCCACACTCTCAGGGTCCCCTCTGATAGTCCATTTCATAGCATCGCTGTGCTGATTTATGTAGGTGCAAATCACCAATCAATGCTAAAGCAGTGGGTAAAAGTGGGAAGGGTAGCAGGATATTTACACAGTTTCGAGGTTCCTCCCCACAAAATAAAAATTACAAAGGGCAAAACATTAACTTCACCCTGTAAAGTAACTGTAAACCTGGGACTTACATTTAATCACGTGTTAAAAGTTCATATCTCCAGGTGGTCCCCTCTTGGCCATGCGGAGAACTGGGACCACATTTACCTGCTGTCAGCAGAGGACAGGGGACAGCACCTGTAACACTGTGTTCAAACACGGACAGCGGGCAGTGAGGGAGTGTGTGAGAAGTGAAACAATCCAGGGGGCCAGGGGGCGATTCTCCAACTGAACCGAAGGTTTCACGGAGGTGGGGAGGTGGAAATCTAAGTTCAAGGAGGCCGAGGGAAGGAGGATTTGCAGACAGACCCATGGAGAGAGGGAAACAGAGACACACTGCCCTGCAGTTCACCACCACCTTCAGGGCTCCCAGAAGTTTATCATGCTTGCTGATCTTTCCTCAGATCCCTTCCTCCCTCTAGCTTCTAGGGTTTCTCCATGGTTGGTCCTGGGTGTCCCCATCTAACGGCCAGTTCTGCTGTGGGACTGGAAAAGGCACTGCCTTTCTCTGGAGGGGATAGTGGATGCCGCAGACAGGACCGGTGAGTCCGGCTGATGGCTACTGAGGTCGGACGAGTGAGGCCGTAGGCTGATGGCCACGAAGGAGAGCAGTGCAGTCGTGTAGAATATTCTGGACCTGCTGCCAAAAAGCCAGACCCAAAAGGACAACTCCAGTGCGATTCATCCTTCATTGAGGATGGAGTCCTGTATGTCTCCACTCACCTGAGGCCCCCGGAGGAGTCAGATTCCTAGAGACAGAAGGCGGCCGGTGGGGCCAGACTGGGGGGGGAAGGGGATGGGTGCTTCATGGGGACAGAGTGGATTTAGGGAGACGAGAGCGTTCTGGGAGGCTGACGTGATGGTCCCCCGCAGTGTGCCTGCCCTTAATGCCACGGGGCCGTGCGCTCAGGGCTATGGTAAATCATGTGTATCACACCACATCCTCCCGTTACTTATCTATTTGACTATCCCGGGTCTCAGTTGCAGCACACAGGGTCTTTAGTTGTGGCCTGTGGGACCTACTCGGAGAAGGCAATGGCACCCCACTCCAGTCCTCTTGCCTGGA
>JADEYB020000033.1:70421429-70448236 GCA_015832495.2 Alces alces
GTCTATGGGGTCGCACAGAGTCGGACACGACTGAAGCGACTTAGCAGCAGCAGCAGCGGCAGTGTGACCTACTTACCTGACCAGGGATCAAACCTGGGCCCCCTGCATTGGCAGCTCGGAGTCTCAGCCACTGGACCACCAGGGAAGTCCCACAACTCCACTTTCTGTCTCTGGATTTGCCTTTTCTGGAATTTTCATACACATGTTGTCGTACAAAATGCCATGTGCTTTTTGTTGGCTGTACTTAACTTTTCCAGTGGCTCAGATGGTAAAGAATCTGCCTGCAATGCAGGAGACCCAGGTTTGATCCCTGGGTCAGGAAAATCCCCTGGAGAAGGAAATAGCTACCCACCCCAGTATTCTTGCCTGGAGAACTCCCTGGACTGAAGAGCCTGCAGGGCTACAGCCCATGGGGTCACAAGGAGTCAGACACAACTGAGCAACCAACACGCACAGCTTCCAAATACAGGCAAAGTAAAGTCAGGCTTCTGCCCAACAAGGCACAAGTTCCCTGTACAACCAGAAGCGTGCTCCCCTCCCCCCAAAGGGGAGAGGGCCCCTTTACCCTGCCCGGGGTGGTGTCCACTTCCCTTCTGGCCCGGTCACATTCCCACTCTGACGTTTTATGATTTACCTGCAGAGAGAGCACGGTGGGTGGGATCAGCAGTCACACCCTCCAAGCTCCGTGGTTGGCCAGACGGCCACGGCTGTTCTCTGCCAGCACCTCCCCCACGCCCACCTCCACATCCTCGTCGCCTCCGTAGGCACCTCAGCTGACGCTGGCTCCCTGCCTCGGGTCAATCCAAGGCCTCATTCCTGAGAGGTCTGGGCCAAAGGCTGCAATTCCCGTTTGATTTCCATCACAGGACCAGGAATCTCCGTGCTCCAGGGGACTTCTGCCTTCCAGACATGTTTGTTCTCATCCTCACCTCCTTGGTGTAAGCACCGGTTCCCACCCGATGGGACAGATCACCCCAACCTTATCGTCACCCCTCTCTGCCTGTTGATTCTCTGTCACGAGGACCACATGGCGGCCCAGGTTCATTAAAGAACTCTTTGTGTGTCCTTGGTGGGAGCCCTCCTCCCTTGGGAACTTGAATTTCTAGACCAAGAACACCTAGAGTCGGGGAACAGGAGGCAAAGATGCACTGAGGGCATTTCATTAGGGTGACAGCTCATTGCCATTTCTGCCTTGTGATTCCCAGAACCACACATCCGAGCGGAGAGAGAAAATGCTGATTCCGAGCACCCAGCCCCGCACCCCCGCAGGCGCTACAGCCGCGTCTTCGGAAGCTCGCCGCACTGTCCCGTGCGGCCAGCGGCTTCAGGGTGACGGCGGTCCTCGGGAACCTAGGAGTCGGCTCGCCTGCGCCCCCCGCTGGCTGGGGACGGGCTCCTCTGTGGTCAGGCCTGTGGCCGTGGGTCAGGCGGCCCATTGGGCACTGGTGGTGCATCTGCAGCCACATGGGGGCAGGGACGTGACTCCATGCTCAGAGCGCCTGTTCTAGGAAGCCGCCTGGTGCCTTCCCACCTGGAAGCAGCCCTGGGATGGTGCCGCACCGCCAGGACCGCATCGGGGCATCGGTGTCGTCTCTGCTGTTTCGGGAGGGGCCCTCGGCGGACAGCCATGTGGAGGGGGCAGTCCATGTGCCAAGCCCACCCATCACCTCCACTGTGGCAGCCACGAGCCCTCTGGACAGAGGTTGGCGGAGATCCACAGAAGGGCCAGCAGGCTGCCTGGTAACTGAGGTCCTTTCTGGCCGCGGCGGCAGCTCGGCGTTCACATGGGCCCCAAACGCCTCCCCATTCCGTGTCCTTTGGGGAAGTCTAACCTCGTCCCCTCTTTCCCAGACCTCCTGCCAGCAACTTTCCAACTGTGCCCCTTCCAAGTCCCTGGCCGTCCAGCCACACCATTCAAAGCTATGATGTCTATAGACCTGGGACCCCCTACCCTCCTTCCAGGCCAAGTCAAAGGAAGAGATGCTCCTTGAGTTCCTGGAGCTCCGGGCTGTCCACTCCAGGTGGTGATCCCACTCAGAGCAGAACCCCCGGAGAGACAGGCCCTGGCTCTTCCTTCCTTGGTCACCAGGTCACAGGAAGTTCCCTTGATGCCAGAGGTGACACAGCCAGGGGCGGGCACAGCAGGCTTTGCAGCCACTTCCTCACGTGACCTGCTTGTATCCTCAGAACCTGCCCTGAGCCTTCTGACACACACCTCTTCTCCGATGGTGGAACAGGACTGTGTGTGCCCAGCTTCATGGCCTGAGACCGTGTAAACCCAGCTGCACCGTCTGCTCTGGTCTCTTTGGTGGGACACCCATTCTTTGTTCTTCATCTGCCATGCCTTCCTTTGTCTTTGCTACTGTTGGACTTAAAAAAATTTTTTATAGTATAGTTGCTTTACAGTGACTCAGTGATAAGTGTACATGTATCCCCTCTTTGCTGGATTTCCTTCTCACTTAGGTCATCTCAGAGTACTGAGAACTTCCCTGTGCTACGCAGTAGGTTCTCATTAGTTATCTAGCTTACACACTTGTTGTTGTTGTTCAGTCATTCAGTCGTGTCCGACTCTTTCTAACCCATGGACTGCAGCACCCCAGGCTTCCCTGTCCTTTACTATCTCCCAGAGTTGGCTCAGACTCGTGTTCATTGGGTCAGTGATGCTGTCCAACCGTCTTATCCTCTGTTGTCAGATAATCTTCCTCTGATAATCCTCCTCCTCCTGCCGTCAATCTTTCCAGCATCAGTGTCTTTTCCAATGAATCAGCTCTTCGCATCAGGTGGCTAAAGTACTGGAGCTTCAGCTTCAGCATCAGTCCTTCCAATGAATGTGCAGGGTTGATTTCCTTTAGGATGGACTCGTTTGATCTCCTTCCTGTCCGAGGGACTCTCAAGAGTCTTCTCCAACACCACATTTCAAAGGCATCAATTCTTCAATGCTCAGCCTTTTTTATGGTCCGACTCACATCCGTACATGACTACTGGAAAAACCATAGCTCTGGCTGTACAGAACTTTGTTGGCCAAGCTCTATCTCTGCTTTGTAATATGCTGTCTAGGTTTGTCATAGCTTTTCTGCCAAGGACTAGCGTCTTTTAATTTCATGGCTGAAGTCACCATCTGCAGTGATTTTGGAGCCCAAGAAAATAAGGTCTGCCACTGTCTCCATTTTCCTCTATCAGCCATGAAGTGATGTAAATGTTAACACACACACACACACACACACACACACACACACACACACACAAAACCAAAGAAGCCCCCTGGGCATCAGGCATCTTCTTAAGCAGTAAGAAGGGCCAGATGTGGGCCTCAAAGTGCCCCAGACACGCTCCGGACCCCTCGAGGGTCACCGGGTAGCAGGCAGCCAGTTCTGCGGGATTTATTTCCCACCCTCCAGCATGGCCCGTGGTAACACAGTGTCTGAATGACCACCACTTCCTGCTCACGGGACCCGATCGGCAGGATGTCATCGAGGTAATGGACCAACATGACACCCTGTGGAGAGAAAGCTGGTCAGGAGCCCCGGAGCTCACACAGTTGACCAGATGTAAGATGTCCGGGAAGAAAACCCTCCCCAGGAGACGCTGCCCAGGGCGGACACGTCTGGGCAGCTGCGACAGTGTCAGAATCTGGCCAGAGGGCAGAGAGAAAGCCAGAGACTGCACCTGGGGTCCTTCTCAGCCCTCAGTGCCACCCGGGAGGCGGGCAGAGCCCCACATTCCATGCTGTGGGGAGGTGATGTGCTCACAGGTGGCCCGGGGACTCCTTCCTGGGTCAGGAGGCCATGTCACCAGCCCGTGAGGCTGAACATCTCCTCCGATGGAGAAGGAGGAGGGACATGTCCCTCGGGGCAGTTGTTAGGAAGCCAGGCGGAGGCTGCCACCTCCTGGCCCAGGGAAGTAGCCTCGTGGTAGGAGCGGCCTGCTTCATGGCTAACACCCCCGCTCGGATTCCCAGAGGCCACTGCCCAGGTAAACTGAGGCAGGCGGCAGACAGCAGACAGGAGCAAGGGGCCAAGTGGTGAAGCCACAACTGTGCAAAAGGGCGTGAGAGGGGCCAAGGGAGAGAAGGGGGGAGCGGGGAGGAGAGGTGGGAGGGTCAGCAGGGGGGGAGGGGGTGGGTCAACAGGGGGGCAGGTGGGCGGGTAGATGGGGGACAGGGGCACGGGTCAGCAGGGGCACAGGGGCGCGGGTAGATGGGGGACAGGGGCGCGGGTCAGCAGGGGGACAGGGGGGCGGGTAGATGGGGGACAGGGGCGCGGGTCAGCAGGGTGACAGGGGCGCGGGTCAGCAGGAGGACAGGGGCACAGGTCAGCAGGGGCACAGGTGGGCGGGTCAGCAGGAGGACAGGTGGGCAGGTCAGCAGGGGCACAGGGGGGCGGGTCAGCAGGGGGACAGGGGCGCGGGTCAGCAGGAGGACAGGGGCGCAGGTCAGCAGGGGCACAGGTGGGCGGGTCAGCAGGGGCACAGGGGCGCGGGTCAGCAGGGGCACAGGGGCGCGGGTCAGCAGGAGGACAGGGGCGCAGGTCAGCAGGGGCACAGGTGGGTGGGTAGATGGGGGAGAGGGGCGCGGGTCAGCAGGGTGACAGGTGGGCGGGTAGATAGGGGGACAGGTGGGTGGGTGGACAGGTGGGGGGACAGTGCCATCACCGAGTCCATGAACATCTTGGTGATGAGCAGTTAGTGGAGTGGGTTTCGGTCAGGCCTGGGGCCAAGAGTTCACGCCCCAGTAAGTGGACGGGCAGAGCCAACCCCTCTGCACCCTGAGATGGGGGTGGCAGCCAATACCATGTTTTTAAATAAAGTTTATTTGAGGATAGTTTCAGATTTACAAAAAGGAGTTGCAAAGATAAGTTCACCAATACCACTGCACCCCTACCGCCTCCCAACACCAGTGTCTGGCGGGAGTGCGGGGTATCAGTCACAGCCATTCACTTAACAGGGGCCCGTTATTACTGACTAGAACCCATACGGCACTCAGCTTTCTTCAGTCCTTGCCTGCCCTCTCTTTTCTGAACAGGGCCCATCCCAAGACCCACACACACGGCTGTCCCATCTCCCTGGCTCCTCTGGGCCGTGACAGCTTCGGTGACCCTGGCCATGTGGGGGGCGGGTATGCAGGAGGACACCCCTCTGCTGGGGTTTGCCGGGTGTTTGCGCCGCAATCAGACCAGGGCTGTGGGTTTGGGCAGGAAGACGCAGGGGTGAGGCACCTGCCCGTTGTGTCCCATCAACACAGCCCTCGACACGCCTCACCCTGGCAGTGCTGCCCGCGACAGCCTGGCTGAGGAGTGCTTGCCGGAGCCCCAGGGGGACCAGAAGTAGGTGCTCCCCCGACGGGGAGGATCCACACCCACTCCTTGGGATTCTTCTGCACAGGCAGAATCTCTCCTCTCCCACTGGTGTATCCAGCCTTCCTTTGGACCAGCACGGATATGGATGTTTGTTTAACATCGTGGGTTGTCATCAATCTGTTATTTATTCTGTTGCTCACAGCGTCCCAGCCATGGCCATGGGGAGCTATGTCAGTTGGCTCCCCTGACAAAACAGCTTTCTGTTAACCAAGCAATTATTAGACGTGGGCAGGAGGAGGGAGAAACAAGGCGGTCACTGGCCGGCAAAGACCGTTACACAGACACTTGCGGGTGCACACGCATGCACACGCAGACACATGCACGGGCTGGCACGCGTGTGCACACTCATGTCCCGTGGACACGGAGAGAGGAGAGGCCCAGGCAGCTCATGGCGGGACCCTTGGCACAGGGCCCATGGGGGTGGGGGTCTGCCCCCTGGCCCAGCGCCTCCGACAGAAGCTGCTGTTCTGGGCGCCCTGCTGGTTCCCACGAGCCCGCGCTGCCCTCGGCAGAGGCGGCCGCCCTGAGTGCCAGAGGGGAAGTGAGAGGCTGAGGGTCAGGCAGCTGGGTGAAGCCAGCACCTCCCCTCCAGATGTCATTTCCTGTCTCAGACCGGCTGTTGTAGCCCGAGGGTGTGGAAACGGGCTTCCTGGGGCAGGTGTGGACGGCACCCCACGTGGGCGAGGCTTCCCCCCCCAGGCAATGGGCCCAGGGTAGGGGGGGCCTCAATCAGAGGCCTGGACTTGAGGGGCTCTGAGGCGGGCTCAGTCGCCCACAGCCCGGTCCCCAAGGAAGCCTCATTTACTGCCCACAGAGGGCCAAGGGCCGATGTGGGGAAACACGGTCAGGTCACCTGTGCCAAGTGCCTGGGGCAGGTCGGCACTCGACAGAAGCAGGTCAAGAAGCCAGGTCTGACCTTTGGGAAAAGGTCAGGACATCTGCTTCCAAGTCAGAGGCAGACAGTTCCAGAAGTGAGGCCAGCAGGGTGGCGATTGGCTCGTCTCTGCAGGAGGGCGGGTCCAGGTGGCCAGCCCCCAGCCCACGGCCCCGACTCCCACCCCCGTCCAGGACTTCCACTCCCGCTGGCCCCTTGGGCCGCAGCTCGGCTTCACCAGCTCGAAGCGCAGGTTGGGATGTCGGGGCCCCGTTCCTGCCCCTGCGGACACAGAGCGGGATTCCTGGCGCAGTGGGGCAGCTGGGGGCACTGCGGTGGATGAGGGGTCCTGGCTGCCCCTGCTCTGAACAGGGAGAGGAAGGAGGTGGCGGAGCTGCCGGCTAGCACAGGCTGCACTCTGCTGGCTTCTAGAAGGCCAAGGCGTCACGGGAGACATAGTGACAGCTGTCTGGGGCACCTGTCCTCCCCAGCTGAGGCCCCCCAGTGCCCTGAGGACCTACATGATGAGATGTGGAAGCGGGGTGATTTCAGCACGGGAGGGGAACTGTGCCAGGTAGCCTGCTCCAGTCAGCCCTGGAGGACCACAGAGGGGGCCCCCGCTGTTCCAGCTGGCCCAGAAGGGACCCAGGCCGGGGGCTCAGCACATGTTCCCCCCCCAAGGCCGCGCTGGGTCCCGCCACCCACGAGCGCAGCCCCGGGTTCATGTCAGGATGTTTAATCACGGACTCGAGTTCCGACAGAGCCTCAACGTGGGTGCAGAGAGGGGCCCAGCCCCCTCCCCCTGCACACTCTGCTCTAAATTACTCATCTGTGCCGCTGAAGCATCGAAAATCAAGTGGCTTTTTGGAAAATGTTGATGTCACAGAACATTTCGAAAGGTGTTTCGTAAGATAGTGTTTCGATAGAGAAATTCATATACAGCCTCTCCCCAAAGTCCTGCAAGGACAGCCGCCCCAGGCGGGGCTCCCAGGGGTCCAGTCTCTGCCTGCAGACTCCTAGGACCGGAAGCTCACCCCCACCCAGGGGCCCTCTCTCCCCGCCCACTTCCGCCCAGGGTCCTCCACCGCCCTGCCAGGAGCAAGGGCGCACCCTTCAGGGAGGCCTCGTTTACCTGCTCGAGTCCTGGGGGCTTGGGCCAGGGGAGGGGCAGGAGGGGGATGGAAGCTGGCATTGTCCACCCCACCTCCTCCCTGCCCTTTCTCTGGGGCACCCGGAGGCTCAGTTCCTGGGTATGCTGACAGACATACAGACGGGTGACCAACCGACCCAGCTCCTCGGCAGGCAACACCCAGCTGGAAAACAAAACCACAGTGGGAGGGGAGGGGAGGGGAGGGGAGGGGAGGGGGGGGGGGGGGAGGGGAGGGGAGGGGAAGGAGGGCAGAGGAGAGCAGAGGAACCTCCATGGAGCCTTGCCGTCGAGTCAGGGTGGCCAAATGCCAGATGCTGGCCACCAGCTTCTTTGTTCTGGTAACAGGCAAGCTGGGCAGGAGGCGGTGAGGGGTGGGGGCTGGGGAGGGTGCGCCGTGCTCCTGGGCCTCCAGAACTGTGGGTCCTCCTCCCAACACACACACCCGGCTTGCTGCCCCGTGCACATGCACCTGGGGTCCTGCGGGCAAAGTCTTGGCGGCAAAAGGTTGCCCCACGAGCAGTGTTCATCCTCCTGCCAGGCAGCAAGGGGCCTGCTGACCTTGAGGGCCTTGGGTGGCTGGTGAACTGGGGTCAGAGAGAAGTCTCCCAGGGGCGCAGGGGGGGCTGGCCTCCTGCCCTTGGCGGTGCTCTCACAGGAAGGGGGGAGTTGAGAGGGCCGGGGGTCCACAAACGGAGCCATTGGAGGTTCTGGGCCCTTGGAGGCGCTGGACAGTGAGTGTGTGTGCTGGCAATGGGGGATGTGAATGGGAGTCTGTGTGGTGTGTGTGATGGGGTGTCCGTGTGTGATGGGGTGTCCGTGTGTGATGGGGTGTCTGTGTGTGTGATGGGGTATCTGTGTGTGATGGGTTGTCTGTGTGTGATGGGGTGTCTGTGTGTAATGGGGTGTCTGTGTGTGATGGGGTGTCTGTGTGTGATGGGGTGTCTTCTGTGATGGGGTGTCTTCTGTGATGGGGTGTCTGTGTGTGATGGGGTGTCTGTGTGTGTGTGCTGGGGTGTCCCCGTGTGGGATGTCTGTGTGTGAGGGTGTGGGGGTAGGTGTCTGCAGCAAAGGCCCCACTGAGGCCACCCCCAGAACACCTAGAAGCCTGCAGCTGACCCTGTGTCTCGTGAGACCAGGATGCGGAGATGGGTGGTGGGTGTCGGAGCCCAGCCCCGTGCCCACCAGCTGGACCTGCCTGCCCACAGCTCCTGGGCTCCGCCATGGCTGCCACGGCCGCGCTCAGCTACTTCGGGCCCCACTTTGCCGTCATCGGCCGCGCGTCCGCAGACAGGAGCGCCTATGAGGCCGTGCACCACTGGGGTGAGTGACGCTGTGGGCGGCCACTGCTGGGGAGGGGCCTTCAGGGGCAGAGGCAGCTGGGGAGGAGCCCTGGGCGGGGGGAGGACCGCTGAGCGAAGCTGGGCTGGGGCAGGCAGCGGGGTCAGAGGCAGGAGGGGCCGCCCTGGGGCCCCAGCTCCCCTGGGCAGAGCCTGGGTCTGCCTGGATCTTCCTGGGCCCCTGGGGCAGAGTGGGTATGTCGGGGGGTATCTAGGCCCCGTCCTCCACGTCTAGGAAGGGGTGCTCACCCACGCTGAGGCCTTGAGCAGCTCAGAGAGATGGCATCATGTGCCCCCAGCCCCATCCCTGGGGGTCTTGGCGTCAGGAGAGATCACCAGAGGCTAAGGAGGGCAGATACGGTGAAAACTGAGGCTAGCGGGGAACGATGGTCCTAGCCCCAGGCCTCCCGTTTTTATCTCGAGCCCCAAACCCCAGACCCCCGGGAGCAGGAAGCCTGGGGCTGGGCCTGGACTGATAAGATTACTAGCCTGTCAGCAGGGCCTGGGGGCAGGAACGGGCTTCTGATGGCAGGTGGGGGGCTGGGGGGGCAGTGCGGGGGGACGGGTGGAGGGAAGGGGGAAGGGGCAGTGCGGGGTGGCAGGGGGCGTGGTAGGCACATCCCTGCTGATAAGATGAGGCCCCTTCAGGGCCCCTGGAAGCCCAGCAGCCCCGAGTCCACTCTTGCACACCTGGGACCCCTGCCCGGGCACCCTGACCGCACCCCCCCCCATCCTGCCCCCAGCCTTCTTCGCTGGAATCGTCCTGGCTGCACTCCTGACCCTGGGGGCCGTGCTGAGCACCACAGCCACTGTGAGAGGGGCCAGGGGCCTCATGGCTGCGGTGAGTGCTCCGAGCTGGGGGCCGAGGGAGCCCGCCTCGCCCCTGTGTCCCTAAGGAAAGCGAAGCCCAAGGGGTGTGGGACGGCCAAGACCCCCCAACCTGGGAGTCAGGACCTCTCAACCAGGGAGTCAGGACTCCCCCCCCCACCCAGGAGTCAGGATCCCTCCACCCAGAGTCAGGAACCCCCAACCTGGGAGTCAGGACCCCTCAACCAGGGAGTCAGGATTCCCCCACCCGGCAGTCAGGACCCCCCACCTGGGAGTCAGGACCCCTCCACCCGGGACAGTCGGAACCCCTCCACCCGGAGTCAGGACCGCCCGCAACTCAGGAGAGTTGGGACCTTTTACCCAGGACAGCCAGGACCCCTCCACCTGGGCACTCTTTCCCAGGGGTGGTGTGATGGGCATTCTACCTCACCCCCATCATCCATGGGGGCTTTGAAAGGCAGCGTTGGTCCTCCCGGCCTTGGATGCTGGTCAGAGGCCCGGAAGGTCTGGTTCTGTGATCCTGGAGGCTCTAGGAACAAAGTTCGGATGAATTCCACCCTTTAGGATGAGGCCAGGCCCAATGGGTCCCCCGTGGGTCAGGACTGGGCCGTGAGCCCAAGGCCCCGGGCTCCTCCCGGGCAGCATGCCCTCCGTGGCAGCGCCGGTGGTGGGCCCCCCCCCCCGCCCTCGCCCCACAGCAGGGGCCTTTGCTGCCCCCACGCCTGCTGCTCCAAGGGCCTGCACCTGCCAGCCCCCTTCTCTCGCCTGGACCGGGGCCTCGGCCCCTGGCTGGTGCTGTCACCTCACCCCCAACCCCTCTGGGGCTCCCTGAGACACCAAGTCTAGCCTTCCTGGGACTCCACAGGTCCCTGCGGCACCCACTTTCCTGCTTCCAGCCCTCTGCTCCCACAGACCCCACCCCTACCCTGGGAGCGGTTCATGGGGCAGGCCCCCCGGGAGCTCCTGCTGGGGGCCGTGTTTCCCAGGTGGACTCTGAGGCTGCCAAGCCTGGGCTCCCTGGCAGCCTTCTGAGTCCCCACGGCCAGCGGGGTTTGTGGCCAGCGGTGTCAGCAAACGTGTTGAATCACTCCTGGGTTACAGACATCTCCAAGGCCAGGTAGCTCAGTTGGTAAAGAATCTGCCCGCAGTGCGGGAGACCCAGGTTCGATCCCTGGGTCAGGAAGATCCCCTGGGAGGAAATGGCAACCCACTCCAGTATCTTTGCCTGCAAAATCCCATGGACAGAGGAGCCAGGTGGGCTGCAGTCCACGGGGTCGCAGAGTCAGACACAACTGAGCTGGAGGTCAAGGCTGCGGGCAGCGGGGCCAGACGCGGAGGTCCGGACGGGGACAGCCTGCCGCGTCCGCCGCCAGAGGGCGCCATGGTGCCGGGCGCAAAGCCGCGGCCTGAAGCTGCTTCTGCCGAAGGCCCCTGGTGCCGGCCGGGGAGCTCCGGGCCAGGCCCTTCCCTCTCTCCCCCGACCACCGCGCTCTGCGCCCTGCTCTGGGGCAGGGACCGGGGAGCACCAGGGCCTCGGTTCTGCTTCCCTGCCCCGGACGCGGGTTGGGCCCCACCACTGGCCTCCTGCTGCACCCCGGGCTCTTGTGGGCCCCCAGCCAAGACGGGAGCCCAGCACTGCCCCCGGGCGGCTGAGATGGAGTAGGGGGCTGGGGGACCCCATCCCCGTGCCCACCCGCTGAGCGGGGGGCGTGTGTGCACCCTGGGGTGCGGTGTTGCGTCTGGCATCTGTGTGTGTCTGGAGCGTGCGAGCCCCTGGGGGCTGGGAGAGGGCGATCTTTCCCGTCCTGCCCCCCACCTTCCTGCTTCTCCCTCTTCCTGCCCCCGCCTCCTCCCAAACCAGCCTCGCACACAGGAAATGAGCGGCTGAGAGCAGGGCTGGCCACTGCGCCAAGGAAGCCATTTGGATTTATTTATGCTGTTGTTTAGAATCAGGAGAGAGGGCGGCGGGCATGGGGCCCACCGCACCCGGTGCCTCAGCGCACAGGTGGCCCGGGAGCCAGGCCCGTGTGCCACCCAGGACCCTCCATGCAAGGCGGACGGGTGGGCGGGACAGAGTGATGCTCCCTCTCCCGAGGAATGGAACAGTTCCTGGAAAATGCTTGTCCCTTGAGCTGGCTCCCAGCCTCCAGCCTGGGAGGCAGCACTGCGCAATGGCTTCCAGATGGGGAAGGAGGCCCGTGGCCAGCCTGGGGGCGGGAGGAGGAGGAGAGGGAGGAGTAGAAGAGGGAGGAGGGAGGAGTAGAAGAGGGAGGAGGGAGGAGGGAGAGGAGGAGGGGAGGAGGGAGAGGAGAAGGGGAGGAGGGAGAGGAGGGGAGGAGGGAGAGGAGAGGGAGGAGGAGAGAAGGGGAGGGGAGGAGGGAAGAGAGGGACAAGAGGAAAGGGAGGAGGAAGGGGAGGGGGAGGAGGAGAGAAGGGGAGGGGGAGGAGGAGAGAAGGGGAGGGGGAGGAGGAGAGAAGGGGAGGGGGAGGAGGAGAGAAGGGGAGGAGGGAGAGAAGGAAGGGGAGGAGGGAGAGGAGAAAGGGAGGAGGGAGAGGAGAAGGGGAGGAGCGGGAGGAGGGGGAGGAGAAGGGGGAGGAGAGGGAGGAGGGGGAGGAGGACCGTGAGGAGGAAGTAGAGGGAGGGGAGGAGGGAAGAGAGGGACAAGAGGAAAGGGAGGAGGAAGGGGAGGAGGGAGAGAAATAGAGGGAGGATGGGGAGGAGAGGAGGAAGAAGCATCCCAGAGCCATCTGGAGACTGAGGCCTGGTGGACCCCTGGGCAGGCAGGAGGAAACGCGGGGTGAAAGCTGGCGGGCCTCCCGCCCCTGAGCGGAGCGGGAGGCCCCTGTCCCTGCGTGGAGTCTGGGAGCCGGCGGGCTGGCCCCTGTCTCCTGGAGCCTGGTGGACGCAGCGCCGCACGCCCGCCAAGTGTGGAGCAGAAGGAGCAGTCTCCACCCCCGTCCAGCCCGGGCGGTGTCAGGGCGTCTGCGCCGCGGTGTCCCCCCATGCTGGCCATGGACTCTCTGGTGTCACCCCGGTCAGGCCCCTGGGTTGGGAGAGCCTGGCCACTCGGGCCCAGCAGCAGACAGTCCCACTCCCGGGAGGGAGCGATACTGGACTCCAGACCCCTGGGCCAGGTGGTCAGCAGGCAGACTGACCGTCCAGAGCTCCTGGAGGCGGCTCAGCCCGAGGCCTGAATGGGAGCATCCCCAGCACGAGGTGACCAGTCAGACCACAGAGCGGGGGGTGGAGTCCCCAGGGCGGTACAGGGGCCTGGGCAGCCTGGGGTGAGCCTCTGAAACAACCCACCAAAGAGCTTTGGGGACGTGTGTATTTTCAGGGGAGGGGACAAATATCATCAGCTTCAGAAACCCCGTGAGAGAAAGGGCCCACCAGAGCCCGAGGCCCGGGGATTGGCAGGAGGTGGACGGGCCCCCGGGTCCTGGGGGGCACGCTGGTGGGAAGAGGAGCAGCTCTGCTGGGGGTCACCCCGTCTCAGGGTGCCCACCGGGCCATGCTCTTGGCTAGAACCCCAGCTCCTGAACTTCCAGGAGGCCTGTTTCAGAAAAGCAAGCAAAACCAGTTGTCCCTTCTGGAAAAGGCCCTTCCTATGTAAGCAATTCACTGATGGCTCAGTCGGTAAAGAATCCACCTACAATGCAGGAGACCCGAGTTTGATCCCCAGGTCAGGAAGATCCCCTGGAGGAGGGCATGGCACCCACTCCAGGGTTCTTGCCTGGAGAATCTCATGCACAGAGGAGCCTGATGGGCCCCAGTCCGTAGGGTCACAGAGTCGGACACGGCTGAGTGACGAAGCGCAGCACACCCAGGACAGCCCGCACCCCCAAGCTGCCCTCCGGGCCAGACCACTTGAAAGGGGGCACGTGTTCTGAATCGGAATCTCAGGCTCAGGGAAGGCCGCCCCCTGCCCTTCTGGGGTCGGTGCATTTCCCAGCCGCAGGCTCAGACGACAGGGTTCTCCCTCATCCCGGGGCCTGACCGCCCGCCTCCCTGGGGCCCTGGGAAGCCAAAGCTGGCTGTGGGGGCCCCCCGAGAAGGGCCTGGAGAGGCCTGGGAGCCGCAGGCCTGCCCTCGGCAGGGGGAGCCCCGGGCCACGGCGGGGCCTGGACTCAGGTGCCTCCTCTCCCGCCCCCTCCCAGGCCTTCCTGAGCTTCGCCCTGGTGTTCTGCGCCCTGGCACAGGCGGCCTTCTGGAGGCTCCACAACCCCACCCAGGTGAGCGCGCCCCGTCACGCAGGGGAGGGCCCCTGCTCCCTCTCTCCTGCGGTCACCGGGGGGAGACAGGCGGGTGTGGGGACCACGCTGGGGACACTCTCTGCCTGCGGGCTGGCCCTCTGCTGGGCTGAGAGCAGCAGCTCCCCAGGCAGGAAGGAGGCAGATGCAGGCCGCGGACACCCGCTTCTCTCTAAGGCCCCCCAGAGGCCCGGAAGATGGCACCTGGGGTTTGGGGGAGGGGAGCCTCCCAGGCCTGCGGGGTTGACTGGGGGGGGTCGGCTCCAGAAAACACAGCTTCGAGGACTTCACTCCTGATGGGGGCCGGGCCTGGCCGGGAGAGAGGCCTGTTCGCAGTGGGGGCGCAGGACAGGGGACGTGGTGTCCAGTGGTCCTTCAGGGCGGGCCCTGGCCTGCTTGTGGGTGGGCTGCCCAGGCGACCCACTCCTTCCATGGTCACTGGGGGCTCTTCCCAGGGACGCTCATGTCGGTGGTGACCGTGGTGATGGTGGGCGTGGGTCCCGTTGGGGGGCTCTGTTCTCCTTTCCTTCCTCCATCCACCCACCCACCCCTCCGTTCCCTGGGTGCTGCTGCTTCCGAGCGACCCCGGGGCGGCTCGAGGCTGGCAGGGAGGGAGGCCCCAGTTCTGATCATGCAGTCACGTGGGACGCCGGCCCCCGGACAATGGGGCTTGAAGCCTGTGGGCCTGGGTCTAGGGTGCGCACAACCCCAGGGAGGAAGGCAGGACCACAGCTCGGGAGGGACTGCTCCCAGGTGACCAGGGGTGGGGTCAGCCTGGCCTTCCAGAAATTCTGCCTGAACTCCAGGCCCCGAGACAGAGCTGAAAGCCTTCCTGGGAAACGGGACTGGTCAAGGCCATGAGCAGAGCTGAGTCCTCCAAGACCAGGGCTGGGGGTCAAGGTCAGAACTTCTGTGGCCAGACAGAGGAAATGGGTGCTCAAGAGGTTCAGAAACGGGGACGCAGCCCCGGATGGGCTCCTGTTTGCAGGGGCCGAAGACTGGCAGGGCCGGGAGGGTCCACAGTTGGCTGAGGAGGGGGCGCCGCTGGTCCACGTGGTGGGTCTCGGCTGGGCAGAGTGAGGCTGGCCAACATCAGGGCCCACCACGCCCTGTGCCCGTGGCCCCGACAGGCTCAGCTTCACTCCCCAGCCGAGCTGGTAGTCTGAAGGGCAGCCCCCGGGTGCCCCTCCCAAAGGGGCTACTCACCCCGCCGCTCTCTGACTGAGCGGCCAGTGCCTGCAGAGGCCTCCCCCCAGCCCCCAGGATTGGACACAGCCAGGCAGGAGAACTCGGGCCCAGGCTTTGCCTGTGAGAGCCAAGCCCCAGGCCAGACCCCAAAGCAGTCCCTGGGGAGCCCAGCCCCACAGACCCTGTCCAGCCAGACTTTCTGAGACCCTGAGCACGCCTTTCTCTTCTCCTTGGGCTTCAGATTCCCCTGCACTCCACAAGGACCAGCGGGGAGCCCATGACCAGTCCTGCTGGAGGACACTGCTGGGGGGCGGTCTTTGGTCACTAAGTCGTATCTGGCGCTTGTGAGCGCTTGCGACTATAGCCTGCCAGCCTTCTCTGGCCACGGGATTTTCTAGGCAAGAATTCTGGAGTGGGTTGCCACTTCCTTCTCCGGGGGGGCGGGGGGGTCTTCCTGACCCAGGGATAGAACCCAGGTCTCCTGCATTGGAGACAGATTCTTTATCGACTGAGCCACTAGGGAAGCCCTGGAGGATGCTCGGTTTCCAGGCAAAACCCCGTGCAGGCAGGTGACCAGTGGCGTATGTCTGACCGTGTGTCAGGGATCCCAGCGGCCCCGGCCCCTGGTTGCACCGGCGCCCCGAGACATTCCTGCAGTATGCAGAGAACGGCTGGGTCAGGAGACCAAGCTTGTGCTGTGTGCTTTTAGGTGTGTGGTTACCCACTCTAAAGCCCAGAGGGCTTCCCTGGCGACTCAGTGGGTAAAGAGTCTGCCTGCGGTGCGGAAGAGCCGTGTTCAATCCCTGGGTTGGGAAGATCCCCTGGAGAAGGAGATGGCAACCCACTCCAGTATTCTCGCCTGGAGAATTCCATGGACAGTGGAGCCTGGTGGGCTGCAGTCCATGGGGTCACAAAAGTCGGACACGACTGAGCGACTACTAACACTTTCACATTTTTCTTTACCCACTCTGGCCCTGTCCTCCCTTACCCGCAGCACAGGCCTAGTTCCTCCGTCCCCCTGCCACCGCTGAACTCCTTGGAGTTGAGGAGGCCATCCCCAGACCTTCCAGGGCGGTGCCATCCTCTTGGTCCGCAGATGGAGGGACTCAGGCCCATGGGGATGGGGAGGGGGCCAGGTCACCCTGGCAGAGCCGGAGCCAGAGGGGGCCACGGTCAGGACTCTTAGCCCTGAGTCAACACCTTTTTTCCTGTTCTTGCCCAAAGGTCACCCCAAACTGTTCACCACCACCCTGGCATCATCTGGGGTCACCCACCCCTGACCAGAGGGGGAAAAGGACATTCCCTTTGGTTCTTGGGGGGTTCGGAGCCCGGAAAGGCAGCCTCGGCTCTCGGTGACCCAGGAGCACTGCGCCAGGCTGCTGACCCACCACCCAGGAGCCGCCGGGCCAGGCGAGGTCGGGTCACCACGCAGGTGGTCCCTGCCAAGAAAGCTGCCAGGGTGCCCGGGCCGGGCAGCTCCCCCCGGGCAGCTGCAGCCCCCCTTCTTGGCTGTGACCTTGTGTTTACAGCTCGAAGCCCATGGCTGGTGAGTCTGCGGAGGCGGGGCTCATAGGCCGAAACCCTTCTGGGGCTCCCGCTCTGGGAAGGGGAAGGGGTGGAAACAGACAGGACCCAGCTGGGCCTCCTCCCTGCACGGCCCCCACCCCCCCACAGAAGTCGTTCTGGTCTGGTCTGTGCTGCAGCTGGCCTTCGGGGTCCAGTGTTTGGGCCCTGGCTGGCCCTGGGGCGGGCTGGGGCTTCCTCCCACACCTGCGTGGGTGCAGGGGGGGCCTGGGTGGGGTCAGCCTCGCGCCCGGCGCTCTTGGGCAATCAGCCCACCTTCCTGGGCCTCTGGGTCCTCATCTGTAAAGGAGTATGAAGACCTCCCTGTGCAGGAATGAATGAGCACAGGTGAAGGGATGAGCGGAACCTGCCTGCAGCCCCCAAGCCCGGGTCTGACCTCCGTACCCGCACTCATGAGGGCGTGGGCCCCAGGTGGCAGGGGCCGAGGAGACGCCTGTCCTGTGCCCCTGACCCCGGGAACCTGCGGGAGCCTTGACGTCAAGGCCAACCCAGGCCAGCAGATCTCGCCTTCTTCCCTGGGGTCCTCCTGGAAACAGAAGCAGAGACTCTCAAAGGGCCGTGCGTTTGCTCTAAGGGGGTCTGTCACCCCCATTTCTCCCCTGGAACCCCCCCCAAGTGACCCCTGAGAGACCCTGAAACACGGGGTCCAGATGGCCTGTCTACCTGCAGACAGCCATGACTTCGAGTGGCCCCAGAGCAATCCCGCAGGCCCCCAGCCCCCCTCCCAGCCTCAGGCCCTGGTAGCTGCCCTGAAGCTTGGCGGGCGTTCAGCAGGACTAGGCGGCCGTGCTGTGAATACAAAGCTTGAGGGCGCCTGAGAGCCGCTCTGCCCAGTCCCCAGACAGGCCTGCGGGCGATTAACCGCCAGGCCCCGCTTAATAATTCAGGCACGGATTGAGTACGGTGGTGCCCGAGCTGGTGTAAGGCTGCTTGTCCCCCAGCTCCCGGGCTGAGCCCCGCCCCTGGAGGCCACTCTCCTTCCCCATGGTCCACTAGCCGCCAGAGCCGGCCCTGGGCCACCAGGGGGCTGGTCTGCGGACCACCTGCAGCTCCCACTGTCCCCGCCCCCCAGGCATCCCCCGCCAGGCAGGCTAGCAGACTATGGGAGGGCTGGTCAGCAAGGCTGGGAGGGGCCCTCGTGGGGAGCTGGCCTGGCAGGGGCACCCCAGGCCCCCGGTTTGATTTCAACAGCCCAGGAACCCTGTCCCGAGGGGCAGCCCCGGAGCCCGGGGAGACGGGGCTTAAAGATTAGGGTGCTCTGCAGGGAGCACCCAAGTCTCAGGGCCCAAGGGCCTCTGAGACCTCCCAGCACCCCCCAACTTCTCTCCTAGAGACACACAGGACCCCTGTGCCCCTGAGCCCGGGCCCCCATGGGGCACCACCCACCCAGGCACTGGGCCTTGGGAGAGTCTGCCTGGCCCCCGCGTCCAGGCCAGAGGTCTCGGGCAGGGTGTGGCTTTGTCGGATCCACCCCTTCACCCAAAGGATGAGCCTGTGGCCCCCACTTCTGGGGTCGGGTGGGGGTGGGGAGGTAGGAGGGAGTAGACACGCACAGCTCAAGCCCCAGTGGGTGTCCCCGCCAGCCAGCGTTGCTGGGAGCAGCACCCCACCTCAGAGGGGCCGCGGTCTCCCTGGGCCCTAGTGGGGGTGGGGGCGAGCTAGACCCCCGTCACGGCCTCCTGCACCCCTGACCCCAGGCTGGCTCCAGGCCCCCCCCGCCGGGACCTCCTCCCACAGAGACCAGGACGGCCTGGCCGGTCTCCACCCCCAAGACAGGGCCCCTCACCAGGCCTCCTGCAGGGGGTGCCAGCCTGGCGCCTGGCCCCCTGCCCAGGACGCTGCCCACCTCCCCCTCGGGTAGGGAACAAAGCCGCCGGAGCATCCGGGCGGCTCTGAGATCCGGGTCTCACCAAGAGGGTGATGAGCTCTGAGCGCGATGCTGGGGGTGCAGATCCGCCCATCCCTACAGGGGCACGAGGGCTTTGGGCAGCACTGGGCGACACCGCCCCCCGCCTGTCTGCCCCCAAGACCTCCAGGCTGGGAGTGGGGAAGCTGCTTCCTTTCTGGAGGGCGGGGTGGGTGGCCAGAGCAGGATACCCCCGAGCACCCGCCCACCCATCCCAGCGGGCACACGACTCGGGGCCAGGAAGGGAAGGGAGGCTGGGCTCAGGGTCTCTGAGGCAGAGAAGGAGGGCGGGGAGCTCAGAGCCCTTGCCCATGCCAGCCCAGTGACCCCAGCGCAATCACAGAAGACTCCCTGGAGGAGGCAGGGTTCCAATTTGCCTCTGGAGAAATAAGTTGCAAGGGGAGGACAGTTCAGAAGGCAAAGAAGCTAGGCAGATGGAAGGAGGTCTGGGGGAGGGGGTACGGCGTGAAGGCAGAGCTCCTCTCTTCCGTCGTCCCCAAGGGGCCTCGTCAGCCCTGGGTACTTAGGCCTTGCCTGGAGCCCAACTGTCTGGGCTTTCCAGAACATACCGGATGGATCTGCGGGAAGACCTGGAGCATCCCTGTGAGTTGAGCCCCGGCATGAGGTGGCTCCTGGCCGTCTCCCCCAGGCCCACCCTTGCCTTTCCCTCCCCACCGTGCGTTTCCAGATCAGCAGAAGCAGGTGGACAGTTAGGCGGGGCCCCCCCGCCCCCACCGTGAGACAAGAGTTGGTTTACCCTGCAGGACCCCCAGGGAGCAGGAGGAGGAGGAGGCCGGCTGGGTGCTGCTCAGCACCTGAGAGCCCTCGGGGGGGTCCGTCGGGGGGTCCGTCAGGGACGTGAGCTTCACCGGCACGGCCTTCCCGGTGCCCTCTGCACAGGTGGAGGACGCCGTGCTGGACGCCTACGACTGGGCCTACGACCAGGCTGTGAGGAGCGCGTCCGGAACCGGGCAGCAGGAGCTGGTGGCCATCCAGGACACGGTGAGCGCGTGCAGGAAGACCCCTCCGGGGCAGCTCTGGGCAGCCTGCCATCCAGAAACGGGGCACAGGGGAGCAGCTCCCCAGAGCCAGCTGGCTGGGTGCTGAGCTGAGGGTCCTGGGTCACCATGCCACGGCGGGGAGAGGCGCAGGGCAGAGCGCACCCGTCTTCCGTCCGCCCTGGGAGGCCCGGCTTCTGAGTCCGCGGACCCAGAGCAGAGGGCAAGAGCCCGCGTTCACACGTGAGCTTCCAGATGGAGGTGGCACAGCCCATCCTGGTACCCGCAGGCCAGGCTGCTGGGAGCTGGGTGCCCCATACAGAGCCAGCCGCCTGGTCCTGAGCCCCCATCCTGGCCTGGGGTGGGGCGCGGGGAGGACGTCATGCCTCGGTTTCCCCTCTGCCCCTGGGGTTCTCAGAGCAAACCGCCTCCCTCTTCTGCCCCTACAGTTCTGGTGCTGTGGCAAGAGCTCGCCCCTCGGGCTCCTGGGGGGCTTGGAGGCCGACCTGTGTCAGGGGGAGGAGGCCACCAGACAGGTGAGGGGAGGGGCCCGCCACCATCCCTGGGGGCTCAGCCACTGGCTGCCCCAGACCCTCCCAGGGAGGGGGCTGGCATGGGCTGGGGTCACTTGACCCGGCTGGGCCCGGGTGCTCACTCCTTCGCACAGCTCTCAGCTTGGCGGACTGAGACCCTCCCATCAGAACCCTCTAGAAGGGCAGGGGAGGGTAAGAGACCCAGGGGCTGAGCTGTGCCAAACGCCCAGAGTGCGGTGGGTGGCTCTGCCTGGGCCGGGGTCCCCGAAGCCGGAAGGACATTTCCTGGAAGGTCAGCCCAGGCCTGAATCTGGCCAGAAGGGCGTCGGAGGCAGGGACCCTCTTCTTCCCAAAGACGGTGGCCTCCCCTCCCCCCATCCCCTGGCTCCCCTCCCCCACCCATAGGAACAAACTCGCCCCATCTCTGGCAAGAGGCTCCTGGCCACCCTCCAAGAAACAGACAGGAGGATGCAAATGGCTGGAGGCCCAGCCCAGGACGGAACCAGCACAGCGCCCTGGGCCCTGGCGCTGGGGGGGGCGAGGGCAGAGGAGGGATGGGGGGGGTGGGAGGCCTGTTTAAACCACCAGGGGGAGGCCCCAGGTCCTCGCCTTCAAAGTGGGGGTGAAGGCCAGCCTCCTGCACCTTCTGAGATGGCAGGCGACATGGGAGACGGTGAAGGCCTTGTGGGAAGGCACCCCCGGGGGAGGAGGCGGGAGGGGGGAGCCCCTGTCGCTTTCTAACAGGAAGTGCAGCCTCGGGGGAGGGGATGAGAGCCTGTCAAAGGGATTCACGGGCAGATGGACAGACAGACAACAAGCCGGCCTCCTCTCCCCCAGCTCGGGCTTCAGAGCCCAACCCCGCCTGCCCCACCGCACACCCTGCCTCAGCCTGCCCCCGGAGCACCAAGTCCTTCCCCGGAGCCGAAGTGGTTCAGAGCGGGGGCGGTCCCCTCCCTCTTCCCTGGAGACAGCGTGCCTCTGTGGACACCACGCCCTGGGGAGGCCGGGGAGGTTCAGGATGGAGCAAGAACGCCCCTCCCTCTTAGCCAGCGCCCTTTCCTCAGCCAGGCTCTGCATCCCACCCACAACAGGGAACCTGGGACCCAGAGTAACTGGGTCTCAGCCTGCCCTGGGGGCAGACACATGGCCCAACACCGCTGCTTAGGGTTCACCCAGAGGCAGGCCCCACTGGACCTCCGGAGCCCCTCATCCCCACAGAGGCAGGTTCCTCCCTGCTCGTCTCTGCTTGTTTTCAGTGCCTGTCCGGAGCTCGGGGCGGGTCCCGGGACGGGCAGCACCCCTAGCCTGGGTCCCAGTGGCCGCTGCGGCCCCATACCCCTTGCAAAGGGCCGTGCCCGGGCCGGGAGGGGCAGTCCAGGCCCACACGCTGCCCTCTGCCCAGGACTGCCTGCGGGCGATCCAGAGCTTCCTGAGGGTGCACGGGAACATCGTCTCCACTCTGATCGGCCTGGGCCTCGCCTTCACGGTAGCTGTCACTGCTCCCCCCCCGCAGTCCTCGTCCCCCGCGGCCCCCCACCCCCAGGGTCCTGGGGACCTGCAGGCTCGCCCTGCACGGGGAGCAGGGAAGAGCAGGCCTGGGGGTGCCGTGGCCTCCCTGACTCCCTTCCCTGGGGGGGGTCGGTGAGCCCCCAGAGCTGCTGGGACAAGTGCTCCCCCCACCCCACCCCAGGTGTACGCAATGCTGCTCAGCTCCTTCATCTGGTTCACCATCCGCTCGGGCAGATACCCCGTGAGCCAACGGTAGGCCCGCCCGCCCCCGTGCCGCCACCTCCCCAGAAGGGTCCTACAGGCCTGCAGGTGTGGGAGGAGGGCAGAGAGCACCAGCCCTTCCCGCTCCCAAGATCCCACCTCTGCCCAGTTGTGGGGCCCCTGGACGGAGGGCCCAGGCGGACACCCTAGGGAAGGTGCTTGGGGGCAGCAAGCACTCGGCCAAGCAGGCTCCGCCCCCTCCCCACCCCTGCAGACACGGGGTCTCACAGTGGCATCTCCATCACCGTGGGGAGACGGGGCTGCTGGGGCCCCCAGGAGAGCCCCCTGCCTCCATCCACGCCGCGGACTCCGCCACCACTGACCCGGCCTCTGCTCTGGCCACCTGCACGCCCTCCAGGCCCAGATCCCTGGCTGGCCCCTCTGCGTTCTCACCACCCCTCTGCCCCTCAGGGCCCGCAGTCGCCCTCCCCAGGAGCACAGAATCTACAGACACATCCAGGAGGGATCCTGGTCTCCTCGCCGCCCGTCCAAAGCGGACGCTCCCAAGGGCCGTCTGAGTCCAAGCAGACGCTCTGGTCAGCTTCTGCTGCCCCGGGACACCCACCCACCTGCCCACGGGAGCGGAGACACTACGGTCTGCACTCGCATGTAACCCTTGTGGGAGGGGAGGCGCTGTTTCCCTCCACGTGGTGGGGTGGGGGGAGAGGAAGCTTGACTAGACAGCACCTCCATTTAAGCCGACTGGGGGTTGGGGGAGCAGGGGTCAACCGCAGGCTCTGGGGAGAGGCTAGCGGAGTGAGAGTGCAGGCAGAGGGAGCACAAGGTGGGCTTGATAGGGCTCCCTGGCCCCCCACCCCCAGGCTCTGGGGAGATGGGAGGACGCACTGCAGGCTCGGGCAGACTGGGGGCAGTTCAGTTCTGTGCAGCATCAAGACTGAGGCCCCACCCGCGCGTGGGCTGCTCTCCTCCGGAGACGGCTTCCCCTCCTCACACGGCCCCCCATCCTCACGTCCCAGGCAGGAGGGCTTCTGCTCCCCTCTGACCCTCCGTGCGGGAGGGCTGTCTGCAGGCCCAGGTGGTTAGGTGAGGACCACCTGGTGACCTCCCCAGCATAAGGAGAAATCACGCGTGCAGTGATGCCGTGCGCACGGTCCGGGGGTGCATCTGAGAACTGCCTGTGCCCGCCATCCGACCACCTGACAACTGGCATCCTGGGCTCAAGTCCCAGAGTCCTGGGCGGGACCGCAGACTGGCCCAGCCCAGCTCGGGGGCCCCATCGTAGCTGCCAAAGGACAAGGGAACACGGCCCGGCCCTTTAAGCTTCCCCCAAGGGGGTACAGCTCCGCCCCCACCAAAACTGGCAGAGTCGGCTTCCTCCCCAGCAAGGAGCAGCGTCTGTGAGGAGCAGCCGAACGGGGACAGAGTGACCAACACCCGCTGCCTGCAGTCACACACCCTCTCCGCAGTACACCTCCCAGAGCTTTGTCCCCCGCGACAACGCAGACTTGCGCCGGAAGCCCGTGGGCAGAAGCCTCGCGGTTCCGCGGTTCTGGGTTTGGTAACCGTCCAGGGCTTCTGGGGAGGTGTGTTCCTCTCCCGGTTCTGTTCTTCTCATCTTACAAAGTAAACTTGAAGGCAGGCACCAGTACTGGTGGGAAGAAGGGGGAACGGGCCTGTAGCAGGGATTTCCCTGGCAGTCCGGCTCTGGACGCTCGGCGCTTCCACCGCAGGGGCCGGGCAGCGGGGCCGAGGACCAGAGAGGAAGGGAGAAGGCGTGCGTCAGGGTCAGATTCCGTGGAGACGGATATGAGCGCGCATGAGAAGGGTCAGCGCCGGAAGCTGCTCCCTCCGCGGCCAGGCTCGCCGCCCCTCTCCCGCCCCACCGGGTCCAGGCCCTCTCCCCTGCTTCTCCTGTTGGTGAGCCCACTCCTCGTGGGGAGGGTGCTGGGAAGGAAGGCCTCCTTCCTGGGGTCACCTCTGCCGTGGGCTCATCACCCCCTCGTCCCGCCCTCACTCAGGAGCAGGACCCCATTTCCTCTTGATCCCGTCACCCACCCATCACCGTGGCCCCCTTCCGGGCCCCTGAATCCACTGGCAGAGGAGCCTCGGTGGGCCAGGTGGGGCCCCCACCTCCTTCCAACCCAATGTCACCACTATTTTGTTCAAAGCATCCCTTTGCTGGCACTGAAAACGAGGCAAGCAGGGACCAGCAGGGGCGAGAGGCGAAATGTTTGCCTGCCGCCCATTCACTCTAGTCACAGGAAGCGGCCCGCCCCCCACACGGCCTCCACCCCTTGCATCCTGATTTGGGGGAGATGGCGGCATTGACTAGCATGTCCTACAGGACACAGAGCCACTGCCACCCCACTGTCCCGGCCGTGGTCCTAAACGATGCCAGGGCTGGGCTGCCGTCCCATGGGGTCTTCTCCTTGAGGAGCGTGGTCCGGGGTGGCCCTCGGGGAGCCCAGGGCACCTCCCCTTGCCTTGCTCCTCTGGCTGTAAGGTCAGCTCCTTGCCCAGAAACAGGGATCCGTGAGGAACTAGGACGCAGCAGGGCGTTAAGTCGGTAAATAAGGGAAGTAGGGGCGCGGGCGGGGGGCACTCACATGCAGGACGAGGGCTGGCCGATGGGAACCATCGCTGCCCTTCCCATGAAGGGGGGGGGGGGGCGTGTTCACCAGCATGACCCGCCAGGTGGGCCGTGACTTCTGGGGAGGCTGGCGGGGTAGTGTTTCCCGGGGAGGCTGGCACCGGAAAGTAGGCGGCCTCCCCCATGTTGGGGGGGCACCAGCCGGTCCCCCGAGGCCTGAACGGAACACATAGTGGGGAAAAGAGAACGCGCCCTCCTCTGGCCCCACCCCCTGAGCTGGGGCAGCTCCTGGCACCTCCTCCTGCCCTCAGACCCGGGTTTACAGCATCGCGGGGGCTCAGGCCTCCAGGCTCAGGCTGCGTGACGTCACCAAACTGGTCCTCCTGGGCCGCCAGTGTGCCCATTCCCAGCCCCTTAACCACGAGAGCTATTTCCTCATAGTACATGTTTTATAGACAGGAAGGTAGGTAAATAGCTGGATGGTAGGTGGATGGGTGTATGGATGGAAGGGTGAAGAGATGGAAGGGTGGAGAGATGGATGGGTGGATGAACGGAGGATGGATGGATGGGTATAGAGACATGTCCCACTGGTGGGTTTCCCAGGTGGCACCAGTGGTAAAGAACTGCCCGCCAATGCAGGAGACGTAAGAGATGCGAGTTCCATCCCTGGGTGGGAAAGATCCCCTGGAGGAGGACATGGCGGCCCATTCCAGCATCTTGCCTGGAGAATCCCAGGGCAGAGGAGCCTAGCGGGTTCCAGGGGGTCACAAAGAGTCAGACACGACTGAGTGAGTGAGCACGCACGCGCACATCCCACTGGTGCGGTTTCTCTGGAGGCTCCTGACCAACACAGGGTCTCACGTCCATGAACCTGCTTCCAGGGGGCAGGCCGGTCTCCCGGAGGTACGGCATTGTGGCACAGAGCGGGATGCGTGACTGTGACAATCTGGGCATGCATCTGTAAGGGGGTCCTGCTGGGCCCACGGGCGTCTCCTCTCCCCACCCTCTGCTTTTCACGGGGCCAGCAGGCAGCACGGGGCTGCTTGGGTAAGGAGACACTGCCTGCCTGCCACGGGCTCCAAGGACCTTACAAGAGTCCAGACCCCCAACCTCACTGGGCTATGGGGAGCTGCTGGCCTGCCCAGCTACATGACCCAGTGCCCGGATGACACCTCCTTCAGGACGGGCAGCTCGGGTCACCCTGCCGCCCCATGTGCAGGGGGCCACCTCTCCCCCGGCCCAGACGGGAGCCGAATGAGAAGTCCCAAAGGGAGATGAGGTCCTTGCAAAGGGCGCGGCTGTGTGCCCACACAGGACTGGCACTGGCATTCTGCATCTCAGCTTCCCCAGCAGCCGCTGGGGCCCTGGGGTCCCTGGGTCACAAGGACCAAGTCCTGTGACCCCAGGGGCGCCTCCACCAACTCTGCCCATCGGTCAAAGTCAGCACCCTGATGTTCTGCCTGGATGCAGGTGAAAGCAAAGCAGATGCCCAAACAAGGCTTCCGCCTCCCGTGCACAGGGGACCAAGGAGCAGGGGGACATATCTCTGTCCCCGGGACCCAACAAGGACCTGTGTTCACAGGGTTTACTCATGCTTTGCCATGTGGTTTTCACCAAAGTGACCCATGATGCCTCCTCCAGATCCCATCAGCAGTGGATCTGGGGGGCAGGGGTGAACTCACGGTCAGCTGCCCGTGGACTGAGCCGACGAGAGCAAGTGAGCAAGTGTCCGCGTGGTCCTGACACAGAGCCACACTGCTGTCCCTGCAGGTGAAGGCAGAGGTGTCCAGCCTCTGGCTTTCTGCATCTTAGGACAGACCTAAAAACGCGAAAACAAAGCCAGGTATTCACTGGCCAGGCAGCCACACGCCGGGGGCAGGAGGTGGGGGATGGGAGGGGCGGGCACGTGCATAGGTTTGTGCCGACGCGTGCATAGGTTTGTGCCGACGCGTGCATAGGTTTGTGCCGACAAAGAACACCTGAGGCAGGACTTCCCTGGTGGCCCAGTGGTTTAGCTCTTGCCTTCCAACGCAGGGATGTGGGTTCAAGCCCTAGCTGGGGAGCCAAGATCCCATATGCTTTAGGGCCACAAAACACAAACATAAAAAAACATAAAACAGAAGCTATATCTTAACAAAATTTCAATAAGACTTAAAAAAAAAACAATTGAAGCTAGGGCTGCCCTTACGCCACCACCTGACTCTAAGGTTCACCCCTACCCCACACCCCCTATGGGGCGCAGCTCACAGGTTGATTGTTATGCCCAACGTCCGAATCCCGGAGCTGGAAGAGAGAAGGCTTCCAAGACAATGCAACTCGCAAAAAGGGAAGTTTATTGCTGACTCGAGTCAGGGCTCCTGCCGCATCCAACGCAGTGGTGCGGGGTCAGAGAGCCCCGAGCCCAAGCTGTTACACAAATTTATAGGGTGGGCATAAGCAGTTGGTAGCTGGCTTAAGCGGATTGGTTACATGTTTGCAAAGCA
>JADEYB020000033.1:70453581-70511661 GCA_015832495.2 Alces alces
GCCAGACAAAGCAAAATAGCCGTCACAAATCACAACACAGAACAGAGTTAAAACACACATATAAACCTGGCAGTCCTTATCAGACACTCCCTTGAATACAAGAATACAGTCTCTCAGAAAACCTTCTATAGAGACACAAAACTTCAGATGTCTTCAAAGATTTCAAAAGGAGGAAAGGAAGCCAGGTTGAAAGAAGGAGGAGGAGGAGGCGGGAGAGGGGGCAAAAGGGGTGGCCTTTCAGACGTCTCCCGCCACCTGCAGACACCCAGGCGTTACAGGACTTTTCCCTGGGCTTCCAGAAAAGGGAGACCAGAGACAACGCCGGCACACACAAACACGGAGAGCCAAAGACAAACACACGGACAGACAAACGTCAGCCGACAACGCAGTGCTGGGTCTTCAGGCCCCCTGAATTTTCTTGCCTCCCGGTACTAGGTTCACCTTACCGAATGGCATCCACTGCTCACCAGACTCGGGCTCCAGAGAGGAACTCTCCTTCCCGCAGAGCCGGCTGCCTTCCAGCGCGCTCGCTGGCCTCGGTCTTGCACCGGCTGGAACGTCCAATCCATTCCCCCTTTATAGAAAGCTTTCTCCTGCGCCAGATACCTTCCTGCCTCACAGCAGGGCCTCGGATTTACACTGGACTTTCCTGTCCTGCCTGAGCACCGGTGCTATCATCTATCCTTCCCCTCTGTCCTGGAAGTGTTCTCTTCCCCCAGTCGAGGGATCCCAGAGGAGCCCCAAATGTTATGCCCGACGTCCGAATCCCCGAGCGGGAAGAGAAGACTTCCAAGACAATGCAACTCGCGAAAAGGGAAGTTTATTGCTGACTCGAGTCAGGGCTCCTGCCGCATCCAACGCAGTGGTGTGGGGTCAGAGAGCTCCGAGCCCAAGCTGTTACACAAATTTATACGGTGGGCATAAGCAGTTGGTAGCTGGCTTAAGCGGATTGGTTACATGTTTGCAAAGCAATTTTATTGGTCCAAACTTTCACGGGCCTTTTTTCAAAGTTGGGCATTTGCAGGCTTTTCAGCTTTCCCCTGATAGATTCCCTTTTTCTTACTGGGCGCATGTTGATTGGCTGGCTCCAGCGGCCTGATGGGGGTAGGGAATCTTTCCATTTCAGGGGAAACTGAAACTAAGGTCCGGGCCGCCTGTCATGGTGTTAGCCCTGGCAGCCTCACATTGATGACCCAATCCAGGGTCCCGTCCAGAGGCGGGGTGCCAAATGGCTGCACGTGCAGAGGCCGCCCTCCCGGACGTGGCCCACTGGTCCTCCCGCTGCTCGCTCCAATTTCAGCGCTCACAGCAGCACACCCGTGTTCTTGCCCAAAACCTTAAAACGTCTGTGTATCCAGGAGATGTTAATTTCCTGTTCCTGTTTTCATGATTATTGGCCATTTCTGTTTCCTATTCTGCCAAATGTCTGTTTATGTCTTTTGCCCATTTTTTAAAATTGGATCCTATGTCTCTTTCTTCTGATGTGTGGAGAAGTTTGTGTTACTGGGTAGAAGTCATTGGTTACTTATATGTATTGTAAATATTGTCTCGTATTTGTGACCTGATTTTCACTTTCTTTATAGTGACTTCTGTGAACAAAGGTTCTTTGTTTTTCAGCTTTTGATGAAAACTTTAATACAGAAAAGAAGTAGAAAGAGTAACGTATTGAATACACATATATCCATGGGGAAGGCTAGTTTTACGTGTCAGCTTGTCCAGGTTGTAGTGTCCAGCTATTTGGTCAGACACCGGTCAGATGTTGCCGTGGAGGTGTTTTTCAATGAGATACCATTTTTGTGTGTTTGCACTGAGTCTTCCTTGCTGTGGTGAGCAGGGCTCCTCCCTAGCTGCGTCGAGCGGGGCTCCTCTCTAGCTGCGGCGAGCGGGGCTCCTCTCTAGCTGCGGCGAGCGGGGCTCCTCCCTAGCTGCGGCGAGCGGGGCTCCTCTCTAGCTGCGGCGAGCGGGGCTCCTCTCTAGCTGCGGCGCAGGTTTCTCAATGTGGCAGCTTCTCCTGTGACAGAGCCCATGCTCCAGGCTGAGGGCTCAGTAGCGGAGGCTCACGGGCTCAGTTAGCCCATGGTGTGTGGGATCCTCTGAGAACAGGGATCAAACCCATGTCTCCGGCATTGGCCCATCCGCTGGACCTCCCGCGAAGTCTGATGGAACATTTCAATCAGAAGATTTAGAGTAAAACAGATCACCTTCATTGAGTGGGTGGACCTTGCCCAATCATTTGAAGGCCTTCAGAGCAAAGACTGAAGAAGGATTCCAACCTCAAGAGCGAAACACAGGGAGCCAGCCTGGGTTCCTGCCTGCCGACCTGCCCACGGAGCTCAGATATGCCCTTCTCCCAACTGCATGAACCCGTTCTCTAGAATAAATATCTCATTCTTCATTCTCTCTCTTTATATATAGACACACATACACACACACACGTGTATTTACTTTAAGATATGTGTGTTTGTAAGATTCTTAAAGTCGATTCCATGTGTCATGACCCAGAAATTGAATAGATAAGTGGCTCAGCATTCATCTCCAAAAAAGGAACCTATTCCCCACCAGACCCACCATCCCACTCCCATGCGGCCAAGTTAGCAACAATTCCCTGAGAGCACCGAGAACAGTCTGCGTTCCACTTCCACCACGTTTCCTATTTGCTCTTACGGCTGGTTTGTTCGGCCTAGAGTCTGTCGAGCGCCCTGCCCTGGCTGTGTCTCTTCAGTCTTTTCTGATCAAGTGCAGTTTCCTCCCACCCTCAGCATTTCTCCCCGAGCCATGAACTCATTTCTGGAGCCCAGGTCAGTGGACCAAAGGTCCCAGGTTCTGGAGGTGACGTCCTGGTGCCAGTTTAAGTGTGCATCTCTCCCCTGTTTTTCTTGTAACTGGAAGTGATCACTGAAGGCTTGGTCAGATGGCAACTCGCCCGCCTTGGAGGGAACCCTACACAGGTGAGGCATGGGGTCCTTGCTGTCCCTGCCCAGGAAGCACGGGCCTGCCCGTCACACAGGGGACAGCAGCTATTGCCACTGTAAAGTCATATCTCTCCTTTGCCACGAGCAAGCACTCCGTGGACGTCCTGGTGCTAACCATTCCCCAGCTGGCACCCTCCTCGTGGTTGCAGCGTCTGTTGAATTGATTATGACACGAGGTGTGGCAACACGGGAAGTTGCTCTTGTGATAATGAAAGCGTGAGTCACTCGGTCGTATTCGGCTCTTTTCAACTTATGGACTGTAGCCCACCAGGCTCCTCTGTCCATGGTATTCTCCAGGCAAGAATACTGGAGTGGGTAGTCATTCCCTTCTCCAGGGGATCTTCCTGACCCAGGGATTGAACCCAGGTCTCCTGCATTACAGGCAGATTCTTTACCATCTGTTGTGATAGGCGGCATATAAATTAGTCTCATCAAGCCCTACCTCCTACTGGTCACACCCCCCATGCAACCCCCTTTGTCGAGAGCACGTGGGCTGATCTAGTGAGTGACTTACCTCCAACAACTGAGTGAACAGTGATGGGGTGTCTTCTGAGGCTAGACCCAGCTTCCATCCTCTTATCCTCTTTGCTCACTCTGCTGGGAGCAGTGACCGTATGGAGGGCTGTCCTGTGAAGGAAGAATTGATGGTTTTGAGCTGTGGTGCTGAAGAAGACTCTAGAGAGTCCCCTGAACTGCAAGGAGATCCAACCAGTCCATCATAAAGGAAATCAACCCTGAATATTCATTGGAAGGACTGATGCTGGAGCTGAGGCTCCAATACTTTGGCCACCTGATGTGAAGAACTGACTCATTGGAAAAGACCCTGATGCCTGGAGAGATTGAAGGCAGGAGGAGAAGGGGACAACAGAGGATGAGATGACTGGACGGCATCACCGACTCGATGGACATGGGTTTGAGTAAACTCCGTGCCTGCAGTCCATGGGGTCACAAAGAGTCAGACATGACTTAGCAAGTGAACAACAGCTATAAGATTTAAAATGTTTTCTTTATTTCTTGTGTTTGTTTTTTCATGTATTATTTGTGTGAAAAGTATTGTAAACCTATTACAGTATAGGACTACATAGCCGATGATGTTAGTTGGATACCTAGGCTGACTTTTTTAGACTTACAGACGTGATCTCAGAACAGAACTCTTTAGTATGTAGGGGACTTGCTGTACCACATTTGGGGCTAAGCTGTCTCATACACCCGCAGACAGCTAGCATGCTCTATTTGCTATTCCTTCTGTGTCCCTGTGGGAGCTTCCCTGGGGGCTCAGACGGTAAAGCATCTGCCTACAATGTGGGAGACCCAGGTTCAATCCCTGGGTCGGGAAGCTCTCCTGGAAAAGGAAATGGCAACCCACTTCAGTATTTTTGCCTGGAAAATCCCATGGATGGATGAACCTGATAGGCTGCAGTCCATGGGGTCGCAAAGAGTCGGACGCGACTGAGCAACTTCACTTTTCTTTCTTTCTGTGTCCCTTACATGACCCTTCTCTAGAAGGACACTTTCCTTCAACTGAGACTACTTGTGAACTAGGAAGATTCTTAATTTGACTTCTTCTTGAATCAGTTCAGTCCATTCATAATTTTCTATCAATGTTTTTGTTTCACTGAGGTTTTCAAATTTCACAGCCTACAACTTTTTGTCTGACACTCTATTTTGAAATAATTATAGCTTTACAGGAAGTTGCAAAAAAATATATGGGGAGATCCTGGACACACTTCTCCCCTCCTCCAGAAAGTCATGGCAGAAACTGCTGTCTCAGCTGACCCCTCCTTAGGTCTTACAGTCACTACTCAAAACAAAACTAACTGACAAGAAAATGGGGAAGGGGACGGCCGGACTCAAGGACTCTTCCTAGGAGGGTGGAATCTTTAGATCATCATTAAGAAATAGATTAATAAAAGGGGAACTGATGGGGGCAAAACAAAGGTCTCTCAAGGATGGGTGGGACAAAGCAAGGCCTTGCTGGTCTCCCAACATTAATGGGCCCTAAACAAGTCGGGCCTGTTTCCACCAGTTTGGAGGAAAGCAAGAAGCAGGAAGGCAGAAGTCACAAGAGGAAGCAGACCTAGACTCTCTGGGGACAATGATCAGGCAACTTAATCAGAATAAAAGTTGACACTATTTACAATAGTCAGGACATGGAAGCAACCCAAATGTCCATCTACAAATGAATGGATAAAGGTGTGGTGTATATATACTATTGAATATTACTCAGCCACAAAGAGGGACAGAATAATGCTATCTGCCGCAACGTGGGTGGGCCTAGAGATTGTCACACTGTGTGAAGTTAGTCAGACAGAGAAAGACTAATACGTGACACTGCTTTTGTGTGGAATCTAAAATGTACAAATTAGCTTGTTTACAAAACAGCAATAGAGCCCCAGATGTAGAAAACAGAAGTGTGGTTACCAGGGAAGAAGAGGGGAAGGGATAAGAGATTGGGATTCACGCATACACACAGCCGCATTTGTTGTTGCCCAGCCGCTCCATCCTGTCTGACTCTGTGACCCCACGGACTGCAGCACACCAGGCTTCCCTGTCCTTCACCATCTCCCAGGGTTTGGTAGAATTAATGTCCACTGAGTCGGTGATGCTATCTAACCATCTCATCTTCTGTGGCCCCCTTCTCCTCCTGCCCTCAATCTTTCCCAGAATCGGGGTCTTGCCCAATGAGTCAGCTCTTCACATCAGGTGGCCAAAGTACTGGAGCTTCAGCACCAGTCCTTCCAATGAATATTCAGGACTGATTTCCTTTAGGATCGATCAGCTTGATCTCCTTGCTATCCAAGGAGCTCTCAAGAGTCTTCTCCAACAACACATTTTATACACAAAATAGATAACTAATAAGATAAATAATAAGATAATCATAATATAAAATAGATAACTAATAATAAGTAAGCATAGGAAATTCTACTCAATACTCTGTAATGAGCTATATGGGAAAAGAATCTGAAAAAGAGTGGGTATGTGTGTATGTAAAACTGATTCACTTTGCTTACACCTGCAACTAACACAAAATTGTAAATCAACTATCAGTTCAGTTCAGTTCAATCTCTCAGTCCTGTCCGACTCTTTGTGACCCCGTGAATCGCAGCATGCCAGGCCTCCCTGTCCATCACTAACTCCTGGAGCTTGCTCAGACTCATGTCTGTTGAGTCGGTGATGTCATCCAACCATCTCATCCTCTGTCATCCCCTTCTCCTCCTGCCTTCAGTCTTTCCCAACATCAGGGTCTTTTCCAGTGAGTCAGTTCTTCGCATCAGGTGGCCAAAGTATTGGAGTTTCAGCTTCAGCATCAGTCCTTCCAATGAACACCCAGGACTGACCTCCTTTAGGATGGACTGGTTGGATCTCCTTGCAGTCCAAGGGACTCTCAAGAGTCTTCTCCAACACCATGGTTCAAAAGCATCAATTCTTCGGCACTCAGCTTTCTTTATGGTCCAGCTCTCACATCCATACATGACCACTGGAAAAACCATAGCTTTGACTAGACAGACCTTTGTTGGCAAAGTAATGTCTCTGCTTTTTATTATACTGTCTAGGTTGGTCATAGCTTTTCTTCCAAAGAGCAAGCATCTTTTGATTTCATGGCTGCAGTCACCATCTGCAGTGATTTTGGAGCCCCCAAAAATAAAGTCTGACACTCTTTCCACTGTTTCCCCATCTATTTGCCATGAAGTGATGGGACCAGATGCCATGATCTTAGTTTTCTGAAAGTTGAGTTTTAAGCCAGCTTTTTCACTCTCCTCTTTCACTTTCATCAAGAGGCTCTTTAGTTCTTCTTCACTTTCTGCCATAAGGGTGGTGTCGTCTGTGTTTCTGAGATTATTGATATTTCTCCAGGCAATCTTGATTCCAGCCTGTGCTTCATCCAGCCTGGCATTTTGCATAATGCACTCTGCATATAAGTTAAATAAGCAGGGTGACAAAATACAGCCTTGACATACTCCTTTCCCAGTTTGGAACAAGTTTGTTGTTCCATGTCCAGTTCTAACTCTTGCTTCTTGACCTGCATACAGGTTTCTCAGGAGGCAGGTCAGGTGGTCTGGTATTCCCATCTCTTTAAGAATTTTCCACAGTTTATTGTGATCCACACAGTCACAGGCTTTGGTGTAGTCAATAAAGCAGAAGTAGATGTTTTTCTGGAACTCTCTTGCTTTTTCAATGATCCAATGGATGTCGGCAATATGATCTCTGGTTCCCCTGCCTTTTGTAAATCCAGCTTGAACATCTGGAAGTTCTGTATTCATATACTGTTGAAGCCTGGCTAGGAGAATTTTGATCATTACTTTGCTAGCATTTGAGATGAGTGCCATTGTGCGGTAGTTTGAGCATTCTTTGGCATTGCCTTTCTTTGGGATTGGAATGAAAACTGACCTTTTCCAGTCCTGTGGCCACTGCTGAGTTATCCAGATTTGCTGCATATTGAGTGCAGCACTTTCACAGCATCATCTTTTAGGATTTGAAATAGTTCAGCTGGAATTCCATCACCTCCACTAGCTTTGTTCATAGTGATGCTTCCTAAGGCCCACTTGACTTCACATTCCAGGATGTCTGGCTCTAGGTGTGATCACACCATCGTGATTATCTGGGTCATGAAGATCTTTTTTGCACAGTTCTTCTGTGTATTCTTGCCACCTCTCCTTAATATCTTCTGCTTCTGTGAGGTGCATACCATTTCTGCCCTTTATTGAGCCCACCTTTGCATGAAATGTTCCCTTGGTATCTCCAATTTTCTTGAAGACATCTCTAGTCTTTCCCTTTCTATTGTTTTCCTCTATTTCTTTGCACTGATCACTGAGGAAGGCTCTCTTATCTCTCCTTGCTATTCTTTGGAACTCTGCGTTCAGATGGGTATACCTTTCCTTTTCTCCTTTGCTTTAGCTTCTCTTCTTTTCTCAGCTATTTGTAAGACCTCCTCAGACAACCATTTTGCTTTTTTGCATTTCTTTTTCTCGAGGATGGTCTTGATTACTGTCTCCTGTACAATGTCATGAACCTCTGTCCATAGTTCTTCAGACATTCTGTCTATCAGATATAATCCCTTGAATCTACTTTTCACTTCCACTGTATAATCATAAGGGATTTGATTTTGGTCATACCTGATGGTCTAGTGGTTTTCCCTACATTCTTCAATTTAAGTCTGAATTTGGCAATAAGGAGTTGGTGATCTGAATCACAGTCAGCTCCCAGTCTTGTTTTTGCTATATATACAAACCAACTATACTCCAAGTATAAAAAAAGAAGACAAAAGCGGACCAAAGTGTCCCTCAGCTCAACCCTCTGCCGGGGCCCCAGAGTCTTGTGTGGAGTGGACACCAGGGCCAGGGGTGGAGAGACGGGGTCCAGGACTCCTCAGAGCTAGAGCCCTGCGCACGGTGGGACCAACACCGGCTGGAGAAGCCAACAGCCAGAAGAGCGGGGTGAGAGGAACACAGGGCCGCGGCCGCGGGGCGGGGGGTGGCGCAGTCAGGACGTTTGGACGCCTCTTAGTGCAGAAGCCGTGCCCCCTTCACCTAGTGGCTTATGAAGTGTACATTATGCCGCAGTAGGGGCTGCTTCCCCTGCCTAGTATTATGGAACCAAGCCCTGGAGATGGGCCCCAGGGAGGCCACTGGGAGGAACATCAGGGTCGATGGAATTAGGGTCAAAGTTCAGAGACGCCTCAGGATGCTTGGACAGGGTTTCTGTGACGCCATTGGGCCTCTTCCACCCAATTGTGCTGGGGGATGGGGTGGACGTGGTGCCTGGCTTGGGGCCGTTTCTCCTGCCTGGTCTTGTAAAGCTCATAACTCTGCCCTTCAAGCCGTGTTCACTGGACACGCTGAATGGGAACCAGTAAGATGCCCTGAGCCACCCACCAGGGAGTAGAAGCTGGGGTGCCAGGCAGGTCCTTGAGTGATGCCCTGCATGCAACCAAGAGAGGGGCTCAGGGCAGCAGCCGTGGGCACCTCCTAGTGATGACCGCCGGGACCTCAGACGCGAGAACTTCATCTGCGTGGAGTTCTTGAACACCGGCTTGTTGTCTGCCTTGTTATCAAACGCCCACTGGAGCTACCCTGGTGGCTGAGGATGCAAAATGATCATGAAGGGCGTCCCTGGTGGTGCCGTGGTCAAGAATCCACTTTGCAATGCAAGAGACGCTGGTCTAATCCTCGGTCCGGGAAGATCCCACAGGCCGCAGAGCAACAAAGCCTGCGCACCCCCACGACTGAGGCTGAGCTCCGTGGCGAGAGAGGCCACCGCAGCGAGGAGCTGGGGCATGGCAACCAGAGAAAGGCTGGCGTGCAACCACCAAGTCCCAGCACAGCCCCAAAATAAAACACAGGAACTAAAAAAAGATCCTGAAACCTGAAATCCCCCAACGTCCAGGATGACACGGGAGGAGGGCTCTAGGGGGGTGGAGGTGCCCCGAAGAGCTCCAGCCTGACGTGGACACACTTTCCACGGGGAAGTGCAGCCCTGGGGAGCACAAGGGGGTCCCCCACACCGGGAGCCTCTGCTTCCCCAGGACTGACCTTGGGAGGAGCTGTTGGGCCGTGCTGTCCCTCGGACGCGGCCCGACTCGCAGCCCTCCCCTGGCCGACTGAGAGCAGCTTGATGTGCGGACGGCAGCCACATCCTGTCTGGACGGCCCTGCTCTGGCCGAGCCGTAGGCAGCTCAGCCTGGCGTCGAGCCGGCTGGCGCGTGCTCTCCTCGAAGCGGGGCGGGGGGCGGGGGGGAGGAGGTCCGGATGGTAGGGAAAGTCCTGACATTTGGGTTTTTACCAGCGAGTGGGCAGCGGCCAAAGACCTGGCCATCTGGTCGGGCAGGAGGCCCGTGGAAACCTGGCCTGTTACAGGGACATCCATGAAGGACGCGACCTCGCAGAAATCTCTGTGGGAATCTGGGGTGTGTGCAGGTAGGCACATCGGTGCCCCTCAGCACAACCCCGTCACAGGTTCAGAGGTGACTGGAATCGGCAAGCGGATCCCTGTGTTCTCACCTGAGGCATGCCCCTGGGACCCTGGGGTGGGTGGACGTGGGGGCACCGCAGGGGAACAGGGTCCACAGCCTCAGAGGCACAGCACCCTGGGGAGAGATGGGGGAGGCTGATGGCCATGTGGCCAGTTCCCAGGGCCGGGGGGAGGCCCCGGTGGAAGCTGGCAGGTGAGACTGAGGCTGGGAGCCCACGGTCTGCACAGGGGTCCCGACGGGAACAGACGCTCGCCCTGGACGATGTCTGGCTGACCCAGACCCAGACGCTCAGAGCCCTGAGAAACCAGAACAGGTAGGGAGAACTAATCTGGGCAGCCAACTGCTGTGGCTTCCGAATGAGGAACGGTGTAGGACCCAGAATGTGCAGCCTGGGAGTGCGGGTCTGAGGGACGAGGGGACCAGGCACAGCTGGTGGAGCACGGGGTGCGGGGGGCACGCACGTGGATGCTCACTCTGCGTGGGGGGGCCGGTGGGTGACCCCCCGGCACCGACACTTCCGTCTCCTGGGTGGATCGGGGGCAGTGCAGGTCGAGAGGATGCTGGCGTCATTGTGCAATTCCTGCCGGGCTGGGGAGGGGGTGGTGGGGGCGGGGGGCAAGCACTGTCCTTTCTTCCCCAAATCACTTCAATTTTTTTCCTACTTGATGCAACACCAAAAAGACCAAGTCTGCAACGACCAGGGCCAGAAGCAGGGGGGTTTCTTATGCAAGAAACTGCAACAGTTGTAAATTTTAATTTTTTATTGGCGTAGAGTTGCTTTACAAAGTTCTGTTCATTTCTGCCGTCCAATGAAGTGAGTCAGTCATATACACACGTCTATCTCTCCCCTCCTGGATCTCTCTCCCACCCACCCCCTTACTGGAATTGATAAAAAACACTTGTTTTTAGTCACGAAGTCCTGTCCAACTCTTTTGTGACCCCATGCACTACAGTGTGTAGAACGGGTAACTGGTGGGAAGCGGCCGTGTAACTCGGAGCTCAGCTCAGCGCTCGTGATGACGCACAGGCGGGGGCTGTAACTGTGGTTTTAAACCTGAACACCGACGGGCCTAAAGGGGCCAGGGGAGCCGTGCCGCCCCATTTGGCAAACGTGGGTTGACAGCAGATGTCCCTCGTCCTGCGCCCGCCCGGACAGGCGTGGACTGCGGGGAGGCACTGTCAGGGCTCCCATCCCAGCTGCAATCTGGACCAGCTTGTCTGGGAACCAGGGAGAGAAGGAGGAGCAGCTGGGGGCAACGGGATGAGCCCACAGGCCCTGGGATGTGGGGAAGGAAGCCCAGTGTCACACCAGCGCCCGAGTCAGGCTCAGAGCCGGCGACACTGGTTCTCGTTTCAGCTTCACCAGAGGCCTGAGAGGTCAGGCGGTGGGGCCAAGGCCAGTCCTGCTTCGGAGCCTGACCAGATCAGCCTGCAGTCCTGAGAGGCCTCGCCCTGGGGGATGCTCCCACCCGACGTGTCAATGGACTGTGTTGATTCTAGCGAGGCACCCATATCATTTGACATCGTTTGGCTGTAAGGGATCTGGTTGGTGACCAGAGGGTGGCCTGTGATACAAGAAAAAAACAAATATTTGGCTTTTGTTCTGGCCCTTGACCCAGAGTCCCTAGAGCCTTTGGTATCTCTTGGGATGTCCCTAGCTGTCCAGTGGTTAGGACTCTGAACTTCCGCTACAGAGGATGGGGGTTCCATCCCCAGTCAAGTAACTAAGATCCCGTATCCTGCGCAGAGTGGCCAAAAGTAAATAAATAAACCCCTTTCATCTCTGAAGTAATGAACATGCTTTGTGAGCTAAGGGGATGACAGGTGTCTGGGGGCCCCTAGGTCCTGTCAGGACGAGCGCTGGTCTCCGAAAGGACCCGGCGTGATTAGAGGGTTGGCCCTGTCAGCTCCACCCCTTGACCCCTAGGCGGGGAGAGCGGCTGGAGGCTCAGTCCTTCGGCCGGGGTGTGGTTGGGGGTCCCATGGAGGGGCCGGGAGGGCCGTGTCCCCAGGAGGTCAGGGAAGCTCCGCAGCCTCCCCCTCCCTCCCCTCCTCACCCGAGCACCACGTCCGTCCGGCAATTCCCAAGTTGTGTCTTTTATAATAAACAGGTGCTAGTGAGTGAAGCCCTGTCCTGAGTTCTGTGAGCCGTCCTTGGAAATGATCAAAGCTGAGGGGGCGGGGGGTGGGAACCCCCAATTCACAGTCAGAATTAGAGGCGGTCTGGACTCGGCAGAGGTGTGGGGACTATCTTGGGGGGCTGGGTCCTTAACCTGGGGGTCAGACAGTAAACCAGGCGGACACTGTCAGCATAGACTTGGACTCCCCCCCATTGGGGTCCAGAGACTCAGAAAAGTGGGTGTGGTGTTGGAACACCCCCCACCCCCAACCAGGGGCCGTGACAGACAAACTGCTGTGGACATCTGTGTGCACTGCCTTGAGTGGACGTAAATTTTCATTTCTTTTGGAGAAATGCCCAAGAGTGTGATTGCTGGTTTGTGTGATACTTGCATGTTTAGTTTTACTGAAATAAATAAAAAGCTGCCAAGGTAATCAAATACACTCTCACCATCCTTTTAATCTCCTGCTGATCTGTTCGTAGGCCCCTTTTACTTTCCTAATGTTTTTTCATTAGTTTTGTCCTTTCGTGATCCAACTTACCAGACTCTGCTCATCTGGTCCATCTTTCCAGGGAAGTGGGTGGCTGTGGTCCCTCCCACATCTGCCCGCTCCCACCTCGTTACCTGCTGTCCCTGGGCATTGCTATCAGCCCTTCATCATTTGGGGTAAAGGCTTTAAACTCTCTTGTTCCTGACTCCTGTCCTCCTGAGTCCTCACCTTCACGGAGACAGTCCTGTGGGTGAGAGTGCAGGGCGGGCTCCAGGCCCCGCATCCGCCATCCTCCAGGCACCAGGGGGGCTGACCCTGCAGCTTCATCCTTGGCCCGTCCTGCCCACGTGACCGTGGGCACCCCCTCCCATGTCCGGGGTCAGTCGGGGATGCTCGCCCCACAGTGGGCTCCTGGAACAAGCCCAGGCCCTGGGCCGCATTCCCGTATAGAGTCTGGTCTCGGGCTGCCCTTCATCCATGGGCAGAGGGGCTTGGTGGGGCTGCAGTCCACGGGGTCTCAAAGAGTCGGGCACGACTGAGCACTCACAGAAATACAGGCACACTGCAGCCCTTTAACAGGCCAGCCCCCCGACTTCCTCACGCCACGCCTCCTGCAGTCTCGAGGGCAGCAGACAGATGGGCAGGCAGACCCGCAGGCAGACCCGGCAGACAGACCGAACCGCAGATAGACCGGCAGGCAGACCCGCAGACAGACAGACCCGCAGACAGACCCACAGACAGACAGACCCGAAGACAGACCTGCAGGCAGACCCACAGACAGACCCACAGACAGACCGGCAGACAGACCTGCAGGCAGCCCGTGCTCAGAGGCTCTGCTGGGCTCCACCCCTGGAGCCCTCTGGGGGCGGCCCAGCATCTTCCTTCCCGGGGAGCATCTGCCGGCTGCTCGGTCTTCAGCACTGACCAGTAACCCCCCGCCCCGGGCCACCCTGGCAAGTGACGGCTGTGCGCTGGTGGCCGTGGCCTGCCGAGAACCTGGGGTTCGTCCTGTCACCTGTGTACTGACACACCTTCCGTGTGTGCAAAAACACGGCCCAGTTTCACAGTCGTGGACAGGACACAGAGGCCGGGCCGCCCCCTCAGCGCCCCGGGTCCCTGAAGGCACTCGGCGCCCGCCCCCCGCAGGCGCTGACTGGCTCCTGTCCCGGGAGCACACAGGCCATGCTTCGGGGGACACGGACGACACGGGCCGTAGCCGGCGGGGACAGCCCTCCCTGCCCGTCGGCGGCGCTCACACGGGGCAGGGCAGAGGGGCAGGAAGGCTGATGCACATTGTCGGGTGCAGCCCTGGGGTCCTGGCTGGTGGCAGGAAGGGGCAACCTCTGAGAGCCCCCACCAGGGGTTCTCACCACCCCCAACTCTGTACCACGGCCAGCAGCTCTCCATCCTGCCAGCCCGGGCACCTCTCCAGACGGTCAGAGTGACCCAGGAGGACAAACACTCGGGCGCTCAGACCAGGGGGTTTCAAGTCCACAAAATGCAGGAGGGGGAGGGGTGGGCACCAGTGGCCTCTGCCCTCCTGGCCCGAGTGAACGGAAAGCTCCCAGTCCAGGAAAAAGCGCAGTGAGGCGGGCCTACCCAGGCCCCGGTCCTGGCTCAGAGGCTCCACGCAGCCTCAGGGGTCGTGGTCACGCAGCAGCCCCACAGCCAGGCCCCGGGTGTCCGCCTGCCCACGTGGCCTCAGGGTCTGCTCACCTCTGCCGGGAGCTGGGAGACCCCACGGGAGGCACCCGAGAGCTCACCCTCCCCTGCGGCCTGTCAGGCACCTCTGAGCGGCTCTGGGGATGGCGAGGCTGGGGGTCTTGTCTGAGCCAACACATCTGGGGACTCAAGGGCCTCGGGGGGCGAGGTCTAAGAAGGCCCTGGGGACTCAAGTCTGCTTTGTGGGTCCCCCACACCCCCATCCCCACAGCAAGCGACTGGGCAAGGACCCCTTGCCACCCGCTGGCAGCTTCAGCAACCGCCGCCCCATACGCACCCAGGCCCAAGTCTCTTCCAGGCTGCAAGGATCCTGACACCAAGATGCCGGAGTGGGGTGGGGGCCCCAGGCGGCACCAGAGAACAGCCACTGGGCTGCTCAGGGTCAGAGCCCTGGACCCGCCGGCAGCTGCCCCTGTCCTGGCCTCAGCCCCAGAGCTGACGGCTCCAGTAAAGCTGGGACTGGGGTCCCCCAAGAGCCCCCCAGGCTGCCTGGTGTCCGAGTGGCAGCAGCTCCGGGCTGTGAGCTCACTCTCAGGTCCAACACCTGTGGCCCAGCCTGGGGGCCCCTTGACAGCCTCCAGTGAGGGGTCCCAGGGCCCCCAAGGTTAGTCCTGACCCCACAGAGCAGCTGCAGTGCCAGCCTGGAGGCCACGGTCTGTCCCACCCCCGTGCGCTCAGCGGGCCCCTCTGCCCACGGCACCAAAGCCCACAGACCCACCCGGGCACCGGGGCCCAGCTCAGAGCTGGCACCGCGGCAGGGACAGAGGAAGACCCACGAGGGATGTGGAGGAAGGAAGACGGGTGGGGGTGGGAGCCACGGTGGGTGCTTCGGAGAGTCTCAGCCCAGCTGGTGAGCAAGCTTCAGGCTGAGGCCCAAAAGGCCGGGGGAATGAACAGTGCATGTGCGTGTGGGTGTGTGTGTGCAGGTGGGTGTGCATGTATGGACAGACGTGTGTGTGCACACAGGCATGTATGCACATGGGGTGTGTGGGGGGGTACGTGTGGATTTGTATGCATATGCGTGGGCAAACGGCTGTGTTTGCGTGTGTATGTGCATGTGACATTCCAAGCAGAAGAAACCAAATGTCCAGCTGCTGGGAGGTGTGGGGCCCTGTGCCAGGAGCGAGAACACCTGAATGTCCAGGCTGGGGAGGGGCCTGGAGGCTGTGGCCACAGGCCGGAGGAGTGTGAGGCTGTGACGAAAGGAAGACGGGACAGGTGACACGGGTGTGCACAGTGCCCGCTCCCTTCCAGGCTGGAGCGTGTGGGTGGGTGGGACACACACACCCAGGTCTGGCCCTCCAGTCCCCTTGCCCAGCAACCCTGGAGGCCACCTGTCCCATCGGCCAAGCTGCAGGTGGAGGAGGGCCACCAGCCCGCGTCAGACGTGCCGCCAGCTGCTGACACAGCCTTGAGCGCGTGTGGGGCCGTGTGCACTCACACTTCTCTGCCCTGGTAGCAGCCACCCGGGCCCTCGGGCTCAACACACATGTCTGACCCTTCCCCTGACCTTTGCCCCACTTGCCGCAGGTCAGACGGGAGTTCCCCTGGGCCTCTGTTACCAAGCTTTGGCTTTGCCAAGTTCTGAATTTCTGAATATGTGCTCATATTCACTTTCCTTTCTGCAATATGTGCTCATATTCACTTTCATTTCTGTTTGCAAAGTGGACCTTCTCGACCTCACCTCTTCTGCGTACACACGAGGCCAAGAGCGACGAACACAGAGCACCCTAACACACGCAGCATTCTGTTTTCCAGCTTCCGCCCTTGGCTGTTGGCTCAGTCTCCTCGCGGGCCACTTGCAAAGTGACCATGAGGTGTTCTTTACCAAATGCCCCAGCATCACGTGAACCGTAGCTCCAGCCTCTGCTTCGCCACTGTGACTGAGCATGACCCGAGGGGGCTTCCCAGAACGGAACTTCCCCCCGCCCTGAAATGTCCTCCACCTGCCTTTTGTCTGTAGAGAAGCTTTAGTCAAAGGATAAATTTAATCAGAGAACCGAGAAAATGTAGAAACAAAGAAAAACAGTCAAATGAGACAAAATAATAATAGGTTAGCAACTAAACAGAGTCAAGGACCTTTAGTGGCTCCTTCAGGGCTGAGCCTTATCCTTTGAGCTGTTTTGCAGATACTGAGCTTCCCTTGTGGCTCAGATGGTAAAGAATCCACCTGCAACACAGGAGACCTGAGTTCAATCTCTGGGTCAGGAAGATCCCCTGAAGAAGGAAATGGCAACCCACTCCAGTATTCTTGCCTGGAGAATTCCATGGATAGAGGAGTCTGGCAATCTACAGTCCAAGGAATCACAAAGAGTCGGACACAATGGAGTGACTAAACCCAGAAACCCCCACCAGGTGGAAGAAATTAACTGTGTGCTGCCCACCTGCATGGAGACCCCAGGAGACCCCAGACACATTGGAACCAAAAGGCTGATGATGCTGACTCCCAACTACCTCACCACCAACCAGTCAGAAGAGTGTCTGCAAGCCAATCGCCCTCCCTACAACCTCCCTCACTCACCCTGGAAGCCTCTGGGGAGTTCAGGCCTTTTAAGCACTAGCTGCCTGGACGCCTTGCTTGGCGCCTGCAAGAGACGCTGCTCTTTCCTCCACCGAGACTCAGTGTGGGTAAACTGACCGGACTGCACGCGGGCAGGCGTACGCAGGCCTGGCTTGCTAACACCAGCAGCCTCTCTGCTAGGCCAGGGCCACGTCATCTCAGCTTGAGGGCGTATTTGTCACCACAGTACAACCTGGCCTACGTGACTAATACAGGAAAAGTTCTTTGAATGTTGTCACAGCAGAACACCGAAATGAGCAAATATCCAACAGACCACCTGGATACTGGGCGGCACGCTCTGCAGCGCCTGAAGTAGGACTCAGGTTGCCTGGGCTCATGGCCTGGCTGCGTGCCATTGTGCCTCATCCTTGAGAAGGCCGGTCTGGCTGTGTCATCTTGATGAGAACAAAAGTGAGTCATGTGCCTAATACTAGAGTCAAGGGCCAAACTCCCCAAGGACAGGGGGCAGGCATCCCCAGCTCCCACAGCAGAAGTGTGGGCACAGGCCAGGCTGAGGGCCTGGGGACACCAACACGGCGTGTCAACTTTTGAAGTCAAAAACTGTAGGACCAAGAGGAGGCACATGCCGACCTGATGTGTCCCCAGCTGGTGGCCTGGACCTGGTGCGGCCATAGCCACAGGCAGGGCAGGCAGCGGGGAGGCGAGGGTGTGCTCTGGGCGTGAGATGAGTCACCTGTGAGCAGGCAGCCCTGTGGGAAGAGGTAAGGCTAGGTGCTGGGCAAACAGAGAGACTGCAACCCCCACCTCCGGTACGGTCAGTACAGTTCGAGCTCACGTGACTGTGTTCCGACCAGTGGGATTGCAGGGGAAGGGAAGCAAGCTACTTCCCACGTGGTCCCCCCTTTCAAGGTGACCTTGGAGGCCACAAGTTTCCAAACAAGAGAAGACGAGGAAGACTTAACCCATATGATTCTGTGTGGGTGGAAAGAAAAGTGCTGAGGGCTTAGGGTGTCTCTGTTACTGCACCAGAATCTGGTTTCAGAGTGGTGGCTGGACCAGCAAGCAGCCCCTGAACGGGGTGGAAATTCAGATCCTCACAGCACCTCCCCAGCCCTCCCCTGCTGACCTCATGACTCAGAAATGCTAGGCTGGGCCAGCAATTGTGTTCTAACACAGTCCCCCCAGCAGGGGAGTGTGACGTCCGTCTGACACAGACACTGAAGCCCCCTCCCGTAGGCGCTGCGGGATTCCGGGGCAGGGAAGCCTTTCAAACAGTCGCTAATCAGGGAGGGCAGGATGTGGAGACAGGGAGGAGCACCCAAGATCCAACAGTGAAGGCTTGGGGCAGGGTCCTGGTCCCACCTGGAGAGACACACACAACAGGATCTTTGACCCCAAACCCCAAACAAATGGAAGATGTTAGCATCTTCATTGCAGAGAAGGTTGCAGTTTGATAAACTTGAGAACCAGAGCTCATCAGGAGACCCACCTGGATCTGTGCTCAGCTCCTTCAGTCGTGTCTGACTCTTTCTGACCCCACGGACCACAGCCCACCAGGCTTTGTCCATGGGATTTCCCAGGCACGAATCCTGGAGGGGATTGCCATGCCCTCCTCCAGGAGATCTTCCTGACCCAGGGATCAAACCCGCATCTCCTGCATTGGCAGGCAGATTCTTTACCACTTGAGTGCAGGGCCTGCACACACCCTGATCCTTATTAGCAACCCTTGCCCTTGAACCATCACTATCAAATGCTTCATGAAATCACCCCAGGGTGGGAGCACACAGGTTTTCAGGGCAGGAGCCCATGCCTGGTAAAGCTGTTTTTTTTCTGCTTCACCCAAAACTCTATCTCTGCAGTTCAATTTGGCACCAGTGCCCAGGGGCAGAGCTTTCGGTATCAACAGGAGCAAGGGTAGGACTGGCGTGAAGGACGGGTGTTCTAGGTTGGTGACTAAGCCGTGAAGACAGGAAATGGCAGGACAGTAGGTGGCAAAGCAGACGTGAGATGAACTCCAGGCGGGCTGGGAGGATGGGCGGGCGGAGCTGGGATCTTCAGCCTCAGGTGAGGCAGGTCCAGTTGACGAGCTCTGAGGGGCAGCAGGGGGCTCTCACAAGTGGGGTTAAGGTCACCGACATAGGCCGTCAGCGGTGTTGTGTGTTGTCCTGAAACCATGTAACTGAGATGGGGATTGGAACCCATGAGGCTGGGACTCAAGTCTGGACAAAACTCGTCCTTTAACTGAGATCACACACCTGGCTTCAGGAGTTAATGAAGCTCAGGTTCTTGATCTCTCATCTCAGAAAGAATTCAGTGAGAGACAAACTAATAGGCAAGAAGTCGATTTTTTCAAAAAGAAACACACTCCACTGACAGAGTGTGGGCCATCTCAGAAGGTGAGAGTGGCCTTGAAATATGCTGTGGCTAGCTTCTATGGGCTGGGTAATTTCATAGAGTAGTAATAAGGGGAAGGATTATTCCAACTATTTTGGGGAAAGGGCGGAGGTTTCCAGGAAGTGCGCCACAACCCACTTTTTGGCCTTTGATGATTGCCGTCAGAACTGTCATGGCACCTGTGGGTGTGACACTGAGCTTGCTGAGGGGTTACAATGAGTGTGCATGAGGCCGTGCACCAAGGCAGCATGTGTGTGTGTGTGTGAGATGAAGTGAAGTGAACGTCCTTCAGTCGTGTCCGACTCTGCGACCCCACGGGCTGTACAGTCCACGGAATTCCCAGACCAGAATACTGGAGCGGGTAGCCTTTCTCTTCTCCAGGGGACCTTCCCAACCCAGAGATTGAATCCAGGTCTCCTGCATTGCAGGCAGATTCTTTACCAGCTGAGCCACAAGGGAAGCCCTGTGTATATATATGTTTTATATATATATATGTTTTATATATTATATATATATATATATATAAAACATGTGTGTGTGTGTGTGTGTGTGTGTGTGTATACCATGGGACCATTTCATGCAAAGATGGGCACAATAAAGGACAGAAATGGTACAGACCTAACAGAAGCAGAAGATATTAAGAAGTGGCAAGAATACACAGAAGCACTATAGAAAAAAGATCTTCATGACCCAGATAAGCACGATGGTGTGATCACTCACCTAGAGCCAGACATCCTGGACTGCAAAGTCAAGTGGGCCTTAGGAAGCATCACTATGAACAAAGCTAGTGGAGGTGATGGAATTCTAGCTGAGCTATTTCAAATCCTACAAGACGATGCTGTTAAAATGCTGCACTCAATATGCCAGGAAATTTGGAAAACTCGGCAGTGGCTGAAGAGGGAATTCATAGGGCCTGGACTCCATCTCAGCCCTGTCCATGCTGACTGTGCTCAGCCGCCTCTCCAATGGACTCTAAACTCTGCTCAGCACCTATGGGAACGACAATAGAAGGATAAGACCTCCTCCAGACAGGGGAACCTTGAAGATCGTATCCAGGTTACTCATCACCTAAGAGAAAACACACACTCATCACCCCTGTCTCCAGACAGGCCATAATTTTTTCTGTACCTATCGGAGTGTAACCTCGGGCTTATTGATTATTGGCCAATTGTTTAACTGTTTGAACACATGATACATGAATGATGGGGTTATTGGGATTGCATTTACCCTTCCTTTGTTTATGTAAGTCTCAAGGAATTTGGGGTGGTGGGTTCAGACACGTACACATGGGGTATAAAATATTTTCACAAATGCTGGTCGGGGTCCTTGGCTAAGAGAGGACTCTGCCTTGGGCCCGCCGGTGTAATAAACTGCACTCCACTATCTGCATTGTCCTTCTGAGTGAGTTTGTTTCCCAGAACGCGTGGCTACAACATGGCCACAGGACTGGAAAAGGTCAGTTTTCATTCCAATCCCAAAGAAAGGCAATGCCAGAGAATTCTCAAACTACCGCACAGCTGTGCTCATTTCACATACTACCAAAGTAATGCTCAAAATCCTTCTTGTTGAGGCCAAGCTTCAACAATACCTGAACCTACAACTCCCAGATGTTCAAGCTGGATTTAGAAAAGGCAGAGGAACCAGAGATTAGATCAAATTGCCAACAGCCGTTGGATCATAGAAAAAGCAGGAGAATTCCAGACAAACATCTACTTCTGCTTCATTGACTACACTAAAGCCTTTGACTGTGTGGGTCACAATAAACTGAAAAATTCTTAAAGGCATGGGAATACCAGACCACCTGACCTGCCTCCTGAGAAACCTGTATGCAGGTCAAGAGGCAACAGTTAGAACCGGACATGGAACAACAGACTGGTTCCAAATTGAGAAAGGAGTACGTCAGGGCTGTATATTATCACTCTGCTTATTTAACTTATATGCAGAGTACATCATGAGAAATGCTGGGCTGGAGGAAGCACAAACTGGAACCAAGATTGCCGGGAGATACATAAATAATCTGAGATATGCAGAAGAAACCACCCCAGTGGCAGAAAGCAAAGAGCAAGTAAAGAATCTCTTGATGAAGGTGAAAGAGGAGAGTGAAACAGCTGGCTTAAAATGCAACAATACAAAAGACAAAGATCATAGCATCTGGTTCCATCACTTCATGGCAAATAGATGGGGAAACAATGGAAATGGTGACATTCTTTATTTTCTTGGGCTCCAAAATCACTGCAGATGGGGACTACAGCTGTGAAATTGGAAGACACTTGTTCCTTGGAAGAAAAGGTATAACAAACCTAGACAGCATATTAAAAAGCAGAGACATTACTTTGCCAACAAAGATCCATATAGTCAAAGTTATGATTTTTTCCAGTAGTCATGTATGGATGTGAGAATTGGACCATAAAGAAGGCTGAGTGCCAAAGAATTGATACTTTTGAACAGTGGTGTTGGAGAAGATTCTTGAGAGTCCCTTGGACTGTGTCAACTACAAACTGGCACTTACTAAGAGCATCACCAACAACTAAACAACAAAGATATTTGCCATCTGACTCTACGGAGACTGAACCCCACGCTGCTATAGGTGCTGACCTTCACCAGCCCCTGAGTGAGTTCAGGGTGGAGTGAGGCACTCTGTGCTCCAGGGAGTCTGGTGGGACAGGTCTTTAGACAGTTGGATGTTTTTAGGAACAGATTTTATGGTCTCAATCCTTGCATCTCCTCATGTCTAGAGAAGCACTAAATCCCTTCATGGTGACCTCAGATCCTCACAACTGACAAAAAAGCTTTTGTAAAATGAGTGCTTCATAGTATTGAACTCCCCCTTCCCCAAAACCTTATATATTGACTTTCCCCCATAGCTGCTTTGGAGCAGTCTCTCGGAGTTATCTGTGATGCTGCCTCCTGGGCTGCAGTCCTCATTTTGCCCCAAATAGAACTCAACTCACAACCCTCAAGCTGTACATTTGTTTTAGTCGACAACTGCAAGGAGATCAAACCAGTCAGTCCTGAAGGAAATCAATCCTGACATTCATTGGGAGGACTGATGCTGAAACTGAAGCTCCAGTACTTCGGCCACCTGATGCAAAGAGAAAGATCTGACTCATTAGAAAGACCCTGATGCTGAAGGCAGAAGGAGAAGAGGATGGCAGAGGATGAGATGGTTGGATGGCATCACCGACTCAATGGACACGAGTGTGAGCAAGCTCCAGGAGATGGTGAAGGACAGAAAAGCCTGACGTGCTGCAGTCCACGGGGTCGCAAAGAGTTGGACACAACTGAGCGACTGAACAACGACCATATTGAGACTCAAGGTCTAGTGGAAGTCAACTCGTCCACCATCTTGGACCCACTTGGTGCTAGTCAGTTTCTGCCATGTGCTCAGGCCATGCCATTCTTTCAAGGGCTGTGCCGTGTCTGCTTCCCTCCTGTTTCAGTCCCCCCTGGGATGGACACGGGGCTTGGCTGGAGAAGAGGACCAAAGGCCAGTCCCCTCCTGATCCTCACACCTGGCTCAGGGATGGTGAGGCAGTCCCCTGCTGACGTCAGACTCCTGTAGCAGTTTCAAAGACACAGCATGGGAATCAGCGTTCTGCAGAGAAACAGAGCCATAGGATGTGTGTGTCCACAGGAGGATTCTGAGGACAAGGAACTGGCTCACACCATCAGGGAGGCTGGGAAGCTCCGGGTCCTGGAGTCGGCGAGTGGGACCTGGAGAGCAGAAGGTATCAGTTCTAGTCCAAAAGCCAGTGGGCTCGAGTCTGGAGGAGGGCCCACATTTCAGCCTGCGTCTGAAGCCAGGAGAAGACTGTCCCTGCGTCCGGGCTCCTGACCCGGCTGGGGGAGTCCCCTCTCACTCAGCCTTCTGCTCTTTGTGGGCCTTCACTTGATTGGACAAGGCCCACCTTCAGGGGCAGGCCTCTTGCTTTATCCAGTCTGCACACTCCAACACTGAGTTCCTCTAGAAACACAGATATACCCAGGAGAATGTTTGAATAAATATCTGGGCTCCCCGTGACCCAGTCAGGTTGACACGTGAACCCCCTCATGGGGCTTCTGTCCTTTTAATGGTGTGGAACCCCGTCTCCCGCCTACATCAGGACCAGCGCTGACATAAGCCCTGAGCTGGTTCAGACGCAACGAGGACAGGACACAGAGGAAACTGCAGGGTCTCTCTGGGCACCGGGAGAGGCTGCAGGAGTGGGTCTTGAGTGTGCTCCTCACGGAGAATTTGAATAAGTGTGTGGATACTGAACACACTCCCCTGTGACCCACCCCATAAAGGGGGCTGAACACTGAAGAATGGATGCATTTGAACTGTGGTTTGGAGAAGACTCTTGAGAGTCCCTTGGACTGCAAGGAGATCAAACCAGTCCATCCTAAAGGAAATCAGTCCTGAATATTCATTGGAAGGACTGATGCTGAGGCGGACGCTCCAATACTACAGTCAGCTGACGTGAAGAGCTGTTGTTGTTGTTGTTGTTTAGCCGCCCAGTCATGTCTGCCTCTTTGTGACCCCATGGACTGCAGCACGGCAGGCCTTTCTGTCCCTCACCATCTCCCGAAGTTTGCCCAAGTTTATGTCCTTTGCATCAGTGATGCAATCCAGCCATTGCATCCTCTGACACCCTCTTCTCCTCTGTCCTCAATCTTTCCTAGCATCAGGGTCTTTTCCAATGAGTCAGCTGTTTCCAGCCTATGATCAAAATACTGGAATTTCAGTTTCTGCATCAGTCCTTCCAAGGAGTATTCAGGGTTGATTTCCCTTAAGATAGACTGGTTTGATCTCCTTGCAGTCCAAAGGACTCTCAAGAGTCTTCTCCAACACCATAGCTCAAAAGCATCAGTTCTTCAGTGCTCAGCTTTCTTTATGGTCCAACTCTCACATCCATACATGACTACTGAATAAACCATAAACTTGACTAGACAGAACTTTGTTGGCAAAGTAATGTCTCTGTTTTTTAATATGCTGTCTAGGTTGGTCATAACTTTTCTTCCAAGGAGTAAGCATCTTTTAATTTCATGGCTACAGTCACCATCCACAGTGATTTTGGAGCCCAAAAAATAAAGTCAGCCACTTTTCCCACTGTTTCTCCATCTATTTGCCATGAAGTGATGGGACTGGATTCCATGATCTTTTTTTTCTGAGTGTTGAGCTTTAAGCCAACTTTTTGACTCTCCTCTTTCACTTTCATCGAGAGGCTCTTTATTTCTTCATCACTTTCTGCCATAAGGGTGGTGTCTTCTGCATATCTGAGGTTATTGATATTTCTCCCGGCAATCTTGATTCCAGCTTGTGCTTCTTCCAGCCCAGCGTTTCTCATGATGTACTCTGCATATAAGTTAAATATGTCCAACTCTTTGCGACCCTATGGACTGCAGCGCGTCAGGCATTCCCGTCCCTAACCATCTCCCAGAGTTCATGTCCATTGAATCCGTGATGCCATTCAACCATCTCACCCTCTGTCACCCTCTTCTCCTCTGCCTTCAATCTTTCCCAGTTATCAGGGTCTTCGCCAAAGAGTTGGCTCTTTGTATCAGGTGGCCAAAGTATTGGAGCTTCAGCATCAGTCCTTAAAATGAGTATTCAGGTTGATTTCCTTTAGAATTGACAAGCTGTGGTGTTGGAGAAGACAACTGAGAGTTCCCTGGACGGCAAGGAGATCAAAGCAATTACACTCCAGTTAAATAAAAAGAAGAACCAAATCTAAGTGTCATAGTCATCTAGGGCTACTGTGTAACAAAATACCACGGCCTGGATGAATCAGATAGTAGAGGTTTACTCTCTCACAGCCTGGAGGCCAGAAGCCCAAGGTCAAGGTGTAGGCTTAGCTAATTCCTCCAAGGGCCGTGAAGGACCATCCGGACAGGCCTGTCTCCCAGCTACTGACGGTTTGCTGGGTTCCTTGGCTTGAAGAAGCCCACCCCCAGCCTCCACCTTCATCTCCACGTGGCCTCTCCCTGTGTCAGGGTCCAGTCTCTGCATCCCTTGCAGAGAACACTTGCCCCTGGATTTAGGATCCACTCCAAATGCTGAGTAATCTCCTTTCGATTTCAATAACTCTCCGTGAAGGCCCTATTCCCAAATACTGTCACGTTCTGAGGTACTGGGGGTTAGGACGTCAACATAGGAGTTTGTCGGGGATACAGCTCAACCCACAGCGTCACCCTTGCAGTCGTGGGAGCAGAGCAGCAGGTGCGACGCAGGGGGTTGGCTGGAGAGGGCGGCGGGCAGGCAGCGCAAGGCTGGAGGTGGTGGCTCCTCTGCGAGGCTCAGCCGCACGAGGTACAGGAGCCCTAAGGCTGTCCAGGCGCGGCCGGGGGCCCCATGCAGCCTCAGGAGCAGCAAGACCCAGGCCGTTTCTTACACATATTCTGTCCTTCACAACCTGGGATCCCAGGGCCCTGCAGAGGATCAGGGTCTTGCCAGCATCTTTTGATCTGGTCAAAGGTGACAAGATAACACTCTAGGAGGCACAGGATGCCCCTGAGTCTCTGGACTTTGAGCAGGAAGTCTGGGGAAAGTCCAACAGTTAGAAGCAAAGGGACTGGAGACGCGGAGGGGCCAGTCCCGGGAGGAGGGGCCTGTCCCCGGAGGAGGGGCCTGTCCCGGGAGGAGGGGCCTGTCCCGGGAGGAGGGGCCTGTCCCGGGAGAAGGGGCCTGAGCTGTACCCGCCCCGCGCCTGAGACCCGAGGTCTGTCCTGGTCACCACAGGGTCCTCCCAGCTCCCTCACCACCAAAACCTAGTTTCCCGGTGATACGCAGAAACTACTTTGGAGATAGAAAAACAAAGAGGGAGATAAGACTCGGGGGAACTGGGGGTGGCGCGCGGGCAGGGCGTCACCTGGAGCGAAGGCAAACCTAAAACCTCCGCAGACGGTTCCGTGCCCCCGGAGCCTGCGCGGCACAGACAGAGGACAGGGCAGGACGCGCGCTCCCGAGCGGGACACGGGGTGCGGGGAGGCAGGGTGTCCCCCCTGCCCTGGGAGGGGACGCGGAGGGGCTGGCGGAGCTCGGGAGCGGGCTGGGGAGCTTCCTGGGTGGGCCAGCAGGGACCAGAGGGCTCCAAACCGAACAGACAGGCAACGCCCGCGGAGACCTGCAGGTCTTCAGCTCCACCGCGGCCCCTGGGGACCCGGGCACGTAGGGGATGGCGTGGGGGCGCGGAACACGGAGTCTGGGGTTAGAGACGGAGACAGAGAAGACGCCCTCCGCCCCGGTCCAGAGGGTGCTATGTCCCTACCCGCACCCTGCCCGGAGGGACGCCTGCCAGGAGCGCGGGCGCCGGGGATCAGGCTCCGCAAGGAGACGGCTGCATCCGGGGAGACGGCTTCCCCAGCTTCTCCCGGCCCAGGGGGCTCTGTGAGGTGGAAGGAGCAGGGAGGGGACATGGTCCCAGGCGGGCTCTGAGGGAAGAAGGCTGCCCCGCGCTGTCGGTGGTCAGTCACTCAGGGCCACGTCCGCCTGTCCCTGGGCAGCCAGGCCAGGAGGGTGAAGGGCTGTGGGCTCTGCTTACCCATTTACACATGTTGATTGAACCCTGATAATCTACAGCAGATGGCACGAACACCCCCAGGGTGCAGCAGGCCCAGACCAGGTGGAGAGGCAAAGCTGGGGGCTCCCTGGGCTCCCCCTGCCTCTCCCCTGTTCCTGCTCCCCCACGTCTGGGAGGCGCCCAGCCTCGCTCTCCCCAGGCCCACCCTCAGGGGGTTTGGAGCCCTTCCCCCAGTCCACCCACTGCACCTGAGCTCTGGGTCAGCTGGTCCCCTTGCTCTGCCTGGGAGGCTGACCTGGGTGGGGTTCCCAATCCAGCGGCCCCGAGACCAGCAAGGTGGGGGAAGGCCCCGGAGAGACACAAGGCACCCAGGGGGTGGCTGGGAGGGTGGCCAAGCAGGGCAGAGTCCGGAAGCCAGAGACCCTGTGCCCGGGGCCAGTTTCAGCCAGGCTGGCACTGCCAAGGCTCAACCTCGCTGGGCCCGCGTGTGCCCAGACTCCCTGGCCAGTGAGAGAGGGGGGCTGCTGGCCAGGCCTCAGCCTCATTGGGCCTGCATGTGCCCAGACCCTCCGGCCAGTGAGAGCGGGGTCTGCTGGCCAGGCCTCAGCCTCGCTGGGCTCGCGTGTGCCCAGACCCCCCAGCCGGTGAGAGAGGGGGGCTGCTGGCCAGGCCTCAGCCTCGCTGGGCCCGCGTGTGCCCAGACCCCCCGGCCAGTGAGAGATGGGGGCTGCTGGCCAGGCCTCAGCCTCGCTGGGCCCGCGTGTGCCCAGACCCCCCGGCCAGTGAGAGCGGGGGGCTGTTGGCCAGGCCTCAGTGCCGAGTGGGAGCTTGTAGCAAGATGTGGCCCAAGTGGCGAAAGGGACCAGCCCCCAGGAAGACCCCCTGGGGAAGGGCTGTGGGACTCACCCCCGCCTGCCTGGCCTGAGCCTGCTGTTTGAGGTCCAAGGTCACCTGGTGGCACCCAGGCCCTGGGATCAGCCCCGGCATAGCACCTTAGGCCGGCACTTGGTGGGGAACAGTGGGGAGGCATGGATGAGGCCCAGGCGGGCACCCCCAAGCCCCTGCCTCCCCGCGCCTGTCTCTCCTGAGTGACGGACTCTGGGGAGACTGAAGGACAGAGGGCAGAGGGAGCCTCGTCTCTCCCCACTGCTGAGGCCCAACAGGACCCCGAGCCCCCAGATCCAGGCCCTGCCCTGCGCCCTGCCCCCGTCAGGAGATGGCCTCTCCACCCCCACAGGGCAACCAAGTCCCTCGGAGCCCCTCCTGCCAGTCTCCTGGCCTGCCCCTCGATAATCAGGCCTTCACTGCCTCTTCCTCACCACCCACCTGGGCCCCTGAGGACCCCCATCCACCTTGAATCCAGCCCCAGAATCACCCCCGAGGCATCTGAACACCAGGGAGCATCACACCCTCCTCCAGGTCCTCCAGGAGCCCCGCTGCCTGGGGTCAGCTCTGGGCGGGGGGCCCTTGAGACCCCAGGACCTGTCCCTGCCCCCCGCCCCCTCCCTCATCCACTGCTGCCCTCCCACCTCTTTCTGCTGGTCTTGATTTTAAATTTTCTCTCCCGGTTTATTTGATTATTTAGTATTGATTTAGAAACCAGAGCTGAGTCCTTTGGTAGGCAGCATTGATTGCTATTCATTTTCCTTAATCTTAAGAATGGAAGCCGTATTAACCATGGCCCCCCTCACCACCACCAAGCTTTGGAAACTGAGGACTCTGCCCCCACTCCCCAGCCCACGTCTCTACCAGCACAGCCCCCCTCATCACAGAGGGCTGCTTGGGGGCCTCCCAGCCTCCTCTGGAAAGACCCACCAGCTCATCAACGGGAAGCACCAGCAGGATACGTCTCAGACGCCACTCTCTGCTGCACCCACCAGACGGGGTCCCTGTGGCCTGGGTGCTCCCAGTCTCAAGATGGAAAGAGCCCCCTTCAACCACATTTCCCATTCCCAGTGGACCCGTCGTGATTCAGGGCCCCCTCCCCACACATGTGGGAGCGAGCAGCGAACAGTGAATGTGGGCAGCGCCCGTGTCTCCCTGCCGTCTCAGCTGGGCAGCCGGGACGCAGCTTCCCCTCTGCGTCCGGATCTCACTGACTCAAAGACGGTGGTACCCGAGGCTGTGCTGGGAGGGAGACCCCAGGAGCCTCTAGCTGGGGGCTTGGGAGGCCAGGGGCAAGTTTAAGGGGCCCCGCCTCCCTCCGCTGAGGCCCCAACCCCCCAAACCGGACACAGACCCTGTCTGTGCTCCTCCCCGAGGCGGGACCTCCTCCAGCTCCTCTGGGCTAAGATTTCCGCCCTGCCAAGGCTCCTGCGGCCGAGCAGTAACAGACGCCTCAGCCTGTGACCAGCAGGAGCCCCGCATGCATACTGAGTATCTGAGTTGATCTCCTTTAGGACTGACTGGCTCGATCTCCTTGCGGTCCAAAGGACGCTCCAGAGTCTTCTCCAGCACCACAGTTAGAAAACGTCATTTCTTCGGTGATGGTTGGCTGGCAGCACCGACTCGGACATGAGTTTGAGCAAGCTCCAGGAGTTGGTGATGGACAGGGAAGCCTGGCGTGCTGAAGTCCACAGGGTCGCAAAGAGATGGACACGACCAAACGACTGAGCTGATGCCTTCTTTATGGTTCAGTTCTCAGGTTTTTCAGCTTTATTGAGATGCAATTCATGTACCATCATATTCACTGGTGTAAAATACACAGCTCAGGGGTCTTTATACACCCACAGAGCTGTGCTACCTAATTTAACATTTCAACGCCCCAAGAAGAGAGCCTGCATGTACCACCTGCCCTTGTTTCAAACCTTCTCTATGAGCTGGTTCCTCCCCTCGCCTCCTCTCAGGGTCACTGGGGACACTGTCTCCCTGTCTCCTGGGCTTGAAGTCTCACAAATACTCACAGAATAGAACATAACTCTCAACTTTTAGTCTGTGAATTTTTTTTTTCGGTTGACAGCCTATTCTGGACATTACCCACAAACAGAATCATATAGCCCATGGCCTACTGTGACGGGTTTCTTCCGCTCAGCATCATGGTTTCAGGGTCACCCACTGTGTAGCCTGTGTCACTGCTTCCTTCCTGTGTATGGCTGAACGGCCCAGCTGGTCCACACTTGTGTATCTGTCCATCCATCCATGGGCACACGGGTTGCTCCCACCCTTTAGCTGTTAGGAACAATGCTGGACACGTCTTTGAATGGACGTGTGGTTTTGCTTCTCTTGGGAATGCACCTAAGAGGCCTTGCCAGATCATGTGGGAACTCTGTTTAGCATCTTGAAGAACTGCCAGACCGTTCTCCAAAAGGACTGCGTCACTTTACATCCCCACCAGCAATGTCTGAGGGCTCCGGCTGCTCCACGTTCTTAAAAGCACTTGTTACTGTCTGTCTTTTCTGTGTTAGCCATCCCAACGGATGTGAAGTGATGACTCACGGTGGTTTTGATTTGCGTTTCCCTGATGATTAATGACACTGAGATCTTTCTGTGAGCTTGCTGGCCACACTACCCATCTTCTTTGGGAAATGTTTATTCAGGGAATTCCCTGGCGGTCCAGTGGTTAGGACACCACACTCTCACTGCAGAGGGTGTGGGTTCTCTCCTGTTTGGGGAACTAAGATCCCACAAGCTGCTCAATCCAAACAAAAAAGGTTTATTCAGATTCTCTGTCCATTTTTAAGTTGAGTTGTTTGCCTTTTTGCTGTTGTTACGCGTTCTTTACATCTTGCGGATACTAGTCTCTTAATCAGATATCAGACTTATCAATACTATCCCCCACTTCCTGGGCTGTCCCCCACTTTCCCCACTTACTTGATGATGGTATCTTGTTAGGGGGTGGCAGATCATGCCCAGGGACTGAGATTATCTTTGCCAATGCTTTATTTAACACAGGTTCACTGCCATGCCATGCTTGTCTTACTGCTTAGGACCCCATAGACTGTAGCCCGCCAGGCTCCTCTGTCCACGGGATTCTCCAGGCAAGAACACTGGAGTGGGTTGCCATTTCCTACTGCAGGGGATCTTCCCAACCCAGGATTGAACTCACATTTCTTACGTCTTCTGCATTGGCAGGTGGATTCTTTACCACTGCACCATTACTGCGGGAGTTACAATAATATCATGAGCATACAGGGTAATGTCTCTTAATAAGCCAATAAAGAAATAACATACTCCAAACAAATGACAGATTACTCCATTGTTCCAGCCAAAGGGCAGTAAAAAGCATAAAGTCTAAATTCAGCTGAGATGTACCTTTTGAGCAAAGTTTTGGTTCCTCCAGAGAGATGTCCAGCTGCCAGCACAAAAATAAAAGTCTCTCTTGTTGCTGGGGAACCGTGGTGCTGCTGCTGGATGGAAGGCTGATCTCCTTGGCGAGACAGCTGCACCATTCGTCACCATTTCTCATAAAGAGTCACCTTTACCAAGCCGAGGGCTTCAGAGAGCTGGATCAGCAGTCTGGCTCTGCTGTCAGACTCTCGGTATTTACAGCCCTGCTGCCCAGGCACCAGCGTGGCTTTTTCACATGTTCTTATTGATAAGCCCCCAGGGGCCCTTTGAGCAGCTGAGCTCCGATAAATACGATGACATCCTGACATAGCCCATTCTTATATCAAAACAACTGCACTTCCTTTTTGCTTGTTTGTAATTATTAGGTTATGTTGGTGCAAGTTTCATTAACAATGTTGTGTTAGTTTCAAGCTTACAGCAAAGTGAACCGGTTAAACATATATATATATATATATATATTTTCTTTTTCCAGATAAGTTATTACAGAATACTGAGTAGGGGTCCCTGTGCTATAAGTAGGTCCTTGTTGGCGATCTATTTTGTTTATAGTAGTGTGTGTGTGTTAATCCCAACCTCCTAATTTATCCCTCTGCTCCAAACAGCTTTACTTCTAAAAACATTTTTTTTGTCTTTGCCATAATCAATGGATTAATACATTGTCACTTAAATTGTTAAAAGTAGATTTGAAAAAAAAAAGAGTAGATTTGATATCATATAATCTCAATACACAGTATCCTTTGACACACAAGAGTTTAAAATTTTGACCAAGTCCAATTTACTTATTTTTTCCTTTTTCTTTTCTTTCAGCCGCACCCCATGGCTTGCAGGATCTGAGTTCCCCAACCAGGGATTGAACCCAGGCCATAGCAGTGGAAGCACCGAGTCCTAACCACTAGACCACCAGGGAACTCCCTACCTACTGTTTTTTTCTAATTTTGCATGTGCTTTGGGGTTGTATATACGAAATCATTGTCTGACTCAAGGTCATGAAGGTTTATGTTTTTCTCTAAGAGTTTTACAGCTTCAGCTCTTACACAGAGGTCTATGCCCATTTTGAGTTGACATTTGTGTATGGTGTGAGGTACGGCCCTCCCTTCAATCTTCTGCCTTTGGATTTCCAGCGGTCTCAGCACCAGTTGTTGAAAAGACTATTCTTTTTCTCCTTGCATCGTCTGGGTGTCCTTGTAGAAAGCGATTGCCCGTGGATGCGAGTGTTTATTTCTGGACTCCCGACACTGTTCCACTGATACGCTTGTCTGTCCTCAGGCCAGCGGCACACCGCCGTGATCTCTGTAGCTTTGTGGTAACTTTGAATCAGGAATGTGTCTCCAACAGCTTTCTTCTTATTTTTTAAGATTGTTTCGGCTATTCTGGAGCCCTTGCATCCCCACATGAATGTTAGGATCAGACTGTGAAAGGCCAGCTGGGATTTTGATAGGGATTTCATCGAAGCTGCAGATCAATTTGGGGGAGCACCAGCATTACAACCACACTTCCGTATCTTCTGATCCGTGAACACTGGCTCTCTTCTCATTTTGTCAGACCTTCTTTCATTCCTTTCGGCAACGTCTTGTAGTTTTCAGTGTACAAGTCTTATGCTTCTTTTGCCACATTCATTACTAGGTATTTTGTTCACTTACTGCTGTTACACGTGGAACTGTCTTCTTCATTCCATGTTTGGATTGCCCACTACTAGTGTATAGCAATGAAACTGACTTTTGTGCATTGATCTCTCTTTTTACGGCTGTGTTGGGTCTCAGTTGCGACATGCGGGATCTTCGTTTTGCCACGCGGGATCTTTCCTTGGGCACATGGACTCTCTAGATGTGGCCTATGGGACATGGTAGTTGCGGCATGCAGGCCTACTTGCTCTGCGGCGTGCAGAATCCCAGTGCCCCGACCAGAGATCGAACCCATGTCCCCTGCATTGCAAGGCAGATTTTTAACGACTGGACCACCAGGGAAGTCCCTGTATATTGCTCTTGTGTTCTGCCAACTGTTGAACACATTTATTTATTGTTTTAATTTTCTGCATGCGGATTTCTTAGGATTCTCCATACGAGACATCATGTCATCTGCAAATAGAGATAGGTTATGCCTTCCTTTCCCATATGGGTGTCTTTTTACTCCTTCATCTTGCTTAAATGCCCTGGCCAGAACTTCTAGGACAATATTGAATAGACGTGGCAGGAGTATGAAGCAACACGGATAGACCTAGAGATGATCGAGGAAGTCAGAAAGAGAAAGACAAACACCATATGTTATCACTTACATGTGGAATCCAAAACACGACACAGATGAATTCATAAAAAGCAGAAAGAGACTCACAAACACAGAGAACAGACTTGTGGTTACCAAGTGGAAGGTGGATCGCGGAGGGAAGGACTGGGCTCAGCAGATGCAAACTATTATGTGTAAGATGGATAAACCGCAAGGTCCTACTGTAGAGCAGACGGAACTATATTCAATATCCTGTGAATATATATTCAATATATGTGTAACTGAATTACTTTGCCGTACAGCAGAAATTTACACAACATTGTAAGTCAACTATATTTCAATAAAATATATATATATATATATATATACATAGAGAGGGAGAGAAAGAGAGAGGGAGAGAGAGCGAAGTGGCAGGATTTGGGGTCCTTCCCTTGTCCCTGATCTCATGGAGGACATGCTCAGATTTTACCATGAGCTGTGATGTTGGCTGTGGTCATTCGTAAACACCCCTGATCCAATGGAGGACGTTCCTTTCTATTTTGAGCGTGTTGAGTGTTTTCATCATGAAAGAATGTTGGGTTTTGTCAAATGCTCTTCCCACTTCTATTGAGATGATCATATAATTTGTTTTTTATTTTATTAATATGGCATAGTATCCTTCTCAGATGTTAAGCTCTTTTTGTTTGTTTTTTTAAACATAAACTTGTCTCCCTTGGGGACAGCCTTTGAGCTCTTGTCAAATGCAGCGAGGGTGGCAGACATCCTGTGAAGCAGGCTTTGCAGAAGCAGCCTATCTCCTTTAGGTGGTCTTTGCTTATTTCCACAGGAAATGAAGGCAAGGAGGCGGGTTCAGCGATCCCACCCCCGGCCCCCCTCCACAACACACACACAGTACGCGTGTCCCAGAACAGCAGTGAGTCACCAGCCCTGGGCAGAGAAGCCTCTCTGTCAAACACACTTGAAGAAGGCCCTGGCCTCCTGCCTCCCAGGAGCCCGGCCTTGCTCCGAGCGCCTGGGCCTGTGGTCGAGTTCACTGCAGATCGGACACAGAGGAACCAGCCCCAAGTCACTGGGAGCAGAAGACCCAGGCCAAGTCCAGCTGGGCAGTGAGGCCTGCTGGGCCTGTCGAGCTGCTGGCCAACCCCTGCCTCCATCAGCTCCCCGTCTGTCCCGGGGCAGTCAGGGGAGGGCAGGGGTGGCACAGGTCAGGGGGGGCTCCCCTCCCAGGCTGGCAGGCCCCACTCCCTCCCCCTCATCTGGGAGCTTGTCCAGGTGTCCCGGCCCAGAGCTGGAACCGGAGCTCTGTGGCCCAGTAGACAGCAGGAGCCTTGCCCAGGCCGTGCCCTTGGGGTGCCCCCCGCCCCCAGCTCACGCTGGCACACCTGACATGCCACCTCTGCCTGAGATGCAGACCACTGTGTCAACATGACCTGCCCCGGGCACCCCGAAGGGGCACGACTTCTGGGGGAGTCTGGGGGTGCTCCCAGGAGGGGTCAGTACTGAGCGTGGATGCAGGAGAGCAGGTGCCGTCCCCCGAGGCCTGAACGAACACAAGCGGGCAAAGGAGAACGCGCCCTCCTCCGGCCCCACCCCCTGAGCTGGGGCGGCTCCTGGCACCTCCTCCTGCCCTCAGACTGTGGTTTACAGCGTCGCTGGGGCTCAGGCCTCCAGGCTCAGGCTGGATGACGTCACCAAACTGGCCCTCCTGGGCCGCCAGTGTGCCCACGGCAGGTCATTCCCAGCCCCGTAACCATGCGAGCCAGTTCCTCCCGGGCCAGGCCTGACACTCCTGCGGAAACCCTCCAGTCACCCCCACTGGGGCCAGAATCCAGGGCAGCCCCACGCTGGCCTTCAGGGCCAAGAGCCAGCCTCACTCTGACCTCCCCACAAGCCCCCAGCTCAGACCTTAGAGTCTAGCCCTCTTCCCACATTCTTCTGCTACCACCCACCAGCTTCCTGTTTCCAACCTCCCCCTCTGCCTGAAACGCTCCCCCAGTCCCCCAACAAAGGCCTGTATAGTTAAAGCTATGGCTTTCCTAGTAGTCAGGTACGCATGTGAGAGGTGACCCATAGAGAAGGCTGAGCAGCGAAGAATTGATGCTTTCAGACTGTGGTGCTGGAGAAGACTCTTGAGTCTCTTGTTCTGCAAGGAGAGCAAACCAGTCAATCCTAACTACACATTGGGTTGGATCGGATTCATTCATTCAGTCAACCCTGAATATTCATTGGAAGGGCGGAAGCTCCAATATTTTGGCCACCTGATGCGAAGAACTGACTCAATGGAAAAGACCCTGATGCTGGGAGGGATTGAGGACAGGATAAGAGGGGAGCGACAGAGGATGAGATGGTCAGATGGCATCACTGACTCACTGGACATGAGTTTGAGCAAATTCTGGGAGACAGTGCAGGACCGGGAAGCCTAGGGTGCTGCCGTCCATGGGGTCACAGAGTCGGACACGACCTAGCCCTAGCAACTGAACAACAAAAGCGCCCCACAGGGCTGGCTCCATGGCTGACTTCTCCTGGAGCCCCATGGAGGAGCGCCCCCCACGCCGCGGTGGCTTTCCATCCAGCATCCTCCGAACAGCGTCCCTGCCCAGCACTGCCATGGCTATCATGGGGTGACATCTGTTGCCCTCACCAGGGCCTGAGGTCCTCAAGCGAAGGGGTCCTGGCCGTCCAGCTGCTCACAGCGCCTGGCACACAGCTGGCACCTGCAGGACTGAAGCAGCGGACAGAAGAAGCGGGGCAGTGGGCCAAGGACGCAGGCACACAGTTCTGCGGCTCCCTGAGCTTGGGCTCTCTGCCCCCCACCCCCTTCCCAGAAGGCCCAGGGAAGAGACAGCCCATAGCGTTGGCAGGGAATGTCTAAATCACTGCAGGGAGCGGACGGGAAGACAGTGTGCCCAGGGCACCCAGACAAAAGTGAGAGTGAAAGTGTTAGCTGCTCAGTCGTGTCTCTTTGGGACCCCAAGGACTGTAGCAAGCCAGGCTACTCTGTCCATGGAATTCTCCTGGGGACCTTCCAACCCAGGGATCAAACCCAGATCTCCCACATGGCAGGCAGATTCTTAACCATCTGAGCCACCAGGGAAGCCACCTAGACAAGCGACTCTTCAAACTGAAGTCCTGTTCTGCCTCCTGGTCAGCAAAAAATAATCCAGGCAGACCCGTCAGTGATGTTACTTCTTTAGGTTATAACCTTCAACATGCACAAACCCCACACTTGCGCTCCTGGCTCTTCCAGAAGCGTGAAGCCGAAACAGGTTTTTAAATAAACCACCAAGAAGGCTACAGGACTAGCAGAGCCTCTCGATGGGATACCACACAGTCGCCACTGGCCTTCTTCAGCTGCTGAAATGCAAACCCCTGCACCATGAGCAAAATAGTCACGTCAGTCCTGGGCGGTGGCACTGGCCATGTTTCAAGCGGTCCGTAGTTACTCGTGCCAGGGTGACTGCAGAGGCAGAGCTCCCGTCTCTCCAGCGGCGGTCAGCTTGCTGTCACCTGGGTGGAAAGCTTCACGACTCACCTCTCTGCCCCCTGCTTAGCTCAGGCAGTGGGGGCAGCGGGGAGCTCAGGAGTCGGCAGGCCTGCGGGTACTGGCACCACCAGGATTGCGTGAAACACGCCGCATGTCCCAAAGGTGGCCTGGGCCCCTTGGACGCAACACTGGCCCAGGGGACACTCTCTCCGTGACCTTTCCAGCACAGACTCCTCTACCAGCCCTCAGCGACTCCCCGTTTCCACGGGGCAAGGGCTTAGCGGCCTAGACCAGCTTCTAGGGTCTTCCCGCCAGGGCCTCCTCCAGGACCTCCTCTCTCCCGACCCGACCCAGCTTTCTGTCCCGGAAAGCGCTATGAACAAAGCGCAGTGCTGTCTGCGCTTAGCTGTTGGCCGGTGCATCACCTCCTCCGTGGCGCCTTCTAGGATCGTCCCCAGGAGCCTAAAGGAGGAGGGGAAGTGAGTCTTCCCTGGCTGCAGGCCAGTCCTCCCGCGCGGCTCCTCGGGGAATCGAGCGTGCCCGCAGCCCAGGGATGCGTGCGGCGCCTGGCACTGCGCGCCCAGGCCCCTGCGTCCTGACTGCACTATCTGACACCCGAAGTGTGTGCGCCACAGGGGAAGGATCGTGCGCCCCCTCCCTGGGGGCCACGCTGCGGGCTGGAGCTGCGTCCACTCTGCGCTCCGGCAGCAGGGGCGGGGGCGGGGCCTCGGGGCGGAGCCTGTGGGCGTGGCCTCGGCGCCCCATAAATACCGGAGCGGGGCGCGCGCCCGGCCTCAGAGTGAGCGCGCAGCGGCTGCGAAGACTCAGGCGCGTCCCGGCCAGGCCTTCTGATCGCCTCGTCCGCGTCCCTCCGCGTCCCTCGTCCGCGCGTGCCCCGCGCCTCCCGTCTGCGCACCTCAGCCTCCCGCCAGGCTTCCAGCCGCTCTCCAGGCCCCCAGGCCCCGCGCTCGACACCCAGGACAGGCACGCGCCCCGCAGGCCGCCCGCCGCCCGCGCCGCCATGGGGGTAGAGGGCTGCACCAAGTGCATCAAATACCTGCTCTTCGTCTTCAATTTCGTCTTCTGGGTGAGCCTGCACCGGGGGTGGGAGGGCACTCCCCGATCCCGGCAGGCCGCGCACTCCGCTAGGCCCCGCCAAGGGGGCGCAGCCGGGCAGCCAAGTTGCGGGGCCACCTGTGTGCGCCCAGCCCGGGTGGGTGGGAGGGCCTAGGCCGGCGAGTCGCGAAGGCGGGGTCGTCCGGGGCCGCCGCGCCCCTCGACGGCGGGGCTGGGGCCTCTAAGACGGGTTTCGGGCCTCTGCGCGTTGGGACTCAGAGCCCCGCGGCCGGGGACTTCGGGGACCTGGGGTCAGTTCCCGGCTGGTGACGGTGGTGGTGCGGTAGGTGCGTGTTCCGAACCCAGCGCCCGGCTACTGCTTAGTTCTCCAGACCGCTGTTTCTGGGACCACCCTGCTTCTTGAGGAAAGAGGGGCTCGAGGGCGGGGCTTGGGACGCCCCGCCTCCATGAGCTCATCAGGGCCACCGCCCCTAGATGGGCGGCCCGGCCCGGTGCAGTGGCTGGCGGGCGGGCGGGCGAGGGGAGGTGGGGTGGCGCGCTACAGTTTGCCTTAGTCTTGGGGACGGTCCACCCCACTCTGGGCCCAGCTCAGTTCATCCTCCTGTTTGCTGTCGCCACCCTGGGGGTCGGTTTGGGGGTCTGTGCCCGGTCGAATCGCAGACAAGAAGCGCCCTGGACCCGGGTAGCCCACGTGCCGGGGTGCCTGCGTAGCGGTGCCCCCAGTTTGTGGGGCCGAGCCTCCTCATCCAGAGATCGAGTCCAGCCCCTCCTCGCCCTGGTGCGCTGCAGAGTCTGTGGGGGCGAGGGGCTGAGCGGTGTTCCAAGCTGGCACGGGCAGGGGGCCCGGAGAGCTGGGCAACTCTGAGCCTGAGGGTGCTGGGGCGGGGTGGATGCCCAGCTCGGGGCTGGGAAAGAGGTGCCCGTGCCCATAGGTGAGACGTCGTAGGGGTGCTGGAGGGTCTCCTGGGGCCTCTGGGCGGCAGGCCTGAGTTGTGTTTCCTGACCAGCCTTAACTGCTGGCTGGTGCCGGGTGAAGCTTTGGCTTTTGTTTCCATTTCCTGTTGGTGCTGGAATTAGGGGCGTGGAGATCTCTTGCTGTCCCGTGGGGACCCAGGCGTGGACGTCGGAAGCCCCTCTGGCAGCTGTGCGCTGCCACCCCTCAGGGGTCCACGGGCAGGGTCCTGGGCCCCCTCCTGGCCCCTCGTTGCTTCTCCACCGCCCCAGGCTGCTAAGCCCTTGTCCTGGAGGATGAGGACTGTCTGCTGGATCTCAAGTCCACACGGGGAGGCTAAAGTTTTTAAAATGGCTCCAGGAGAACTGTGTGGGCCTGGGGACCTCTGTTTGCCCTCCGGACGGTCCAGGGTCAGGTCCCAGGACAGAGGTGGGGGGGGGGGGTAGGGCGGAGGCTGGACTTGGAGTAGAGGTGTCACATCCTGCCTGCAGGGGCGCCCGTGGCCAAGCCTCTGCCCTGGGGGTGGGAGCAGGGAGGCTGGCAGGATGGGCCAGGGGCCGGGCAGCCTTTACTGAGGGGCTGGCCTTGGTGTTGATTTAGTATTCGCCTGCTTTGGCCTTGGCAAATCTTGGACCAAGCTTCCCGGGGAAGCCCCTCCCACTGCGCGGCCTGGGAGGTCTCCCAGCAGACTCCCCCCACCCCCAGCTCCTCCCAGCTGCCTCTGGTAATTTCCCAGGTTTCCCAGGCAGCGGGGGCGGAGGCCTGACATCCCCCCCGGGGCCACTCTATTCAGACCCAGGAATTGCTTCCCCTCCCTCCCCTCCCTTGCCCTTCAGAGCTCTGAGAAGTTGGCTTCCAGGGGCACGGAGCCCCGCCCACCCGTGGTGGGGAGCGGGGTGCCCCTCTCTGCACCCCCACCCTCAGCCGAGAGTGTGGGGCTGGGGAGTGGACCCCGGTGGAGCCCCCAGCCCTCTGCCCTGGTCCTGGCGCCCTCCCTTCTGAAGTGGGGGTCCTGTTAGTTCAGGAGCTGAGTGCTGGGCACGGTGGCCGCAGGGAGGGCCATTCTGCTCGGCAGGTGTAGGCCATGATGTGCGGAGGGGGCTTCTGGCAGTTGGGCGTCTGGAGGACCCCGCAGGGCCAGCCCCGCCCGCGCGCCCCAGCCTCGGTGGCTCAGCGGGTGCTGGGGGCAGGAGCCAGGCCTCTGCGTGTCTGGATCCCGATCTGGGCACTTTCGCAAGTTTCGTTTCAGAGAGTAAAGCCCTCCCTGTGGGATGCGGCAGCACAGGCCTGCTGGCAAGCTGTCCTGGTAGGAGACGGCCCCCACGCCCGCCCCCACATGCCAGCGCACGCGCGCGCACACACAGACACGGGCTCTCAGACACACACACACACGGGCTCTCAGACACAGACACGCACAGACACACGGGCTCTCACACACACAGACACACGGGCTCTCACACACACACGGGCTCTCTCACACATTCACACGCACCCACACACAGGCTCTCTCACACATAAACACAGGCTCTCTCACACACACACACACACACACACAGGCTCTCAGGCACACACATGCACACACACTCCCACGTGTCCACACCAGACCCTATGCACCTGTGGAGGTGGCCGAGGGCTGTGAGGTGGCCAGGCTGGGGGAGGAGTGGCCCGGCCCGAGCTGGGAGCAGGGCCTGGAGCTCCCGCCCGCTGGGGCGTGTGTGGGGGGCTGGGACTCGGGGCCCTGATGCTGGGGCACCTCAGGGCCTGTGCAGGCTCCCGGCCCTGCGCTCCTGCCCAGCCCAGAGTGGGCGAGCCGTGGGAACCCGCTGGCCGCATCTGTGAAATGGGTGTGATCACGGCCTCCGCTCTGCAACAGCGGCAGCCTCGCCCTGGCCCCCCCACCCCCACCCCCATGCAGTCAGGCCTCCTTCTGGAGGAGGCAGCTGGGGCGAGGCTGGTTAGAGGCCCTGCTCACCTGCCTTTTGTGCTCGTCTAGATGGCACATGACTGTCTGTCACTTAGCGGTTCTGTCACCTTCGTTCCTGGGAGAGGGGCCAGACCCAGCCGGGCTCTGCTGGGGGCAGAGACTTCCTGCGCCCAGTGTCTAAGGGGCATGTGGCCTCCCCCGGTGACCCCGGGCATCTGGCTGCCGAACTTTGGGCCATGGCTGTTGATCCGAGCCAGGCCGAGAAGAGGACATCTGTGGTTTGTGCCCAGGTCAGGCTTGCCTGGGGGAGTGTCTGGGCACAGGGGTACAGTGGGTGCCCGGGCCCCGGCTGGCTCTGCACCCGTGCTCTTGCATGTCCACCCTGTAGGGGCCCCCCGCAGCCTCCAGCTCACTCTGCCTCCAGAGATGGAGCTCACCCTGATCCCTATCTCTTACAGCTTTGAAGGCCAGACAGAAATAAGCTCCCGCCAAACCACCCTTCTCCCAAATAATCTACCCACACACCTTCCCAGCACCTGAGAGCCATGACAGGGGGAACCTGGGCCGTGATCAATAAGGTTTAGAGTCCAGCGCCTGAGGGAGGGGCTGATGGCACATTTGTACTGGTGCCGCGTTTTGGAGAAGGAGCCAGGTTGCGGGGGGGGGGGTGGTGGTCAGCGTGCGGGGCCCTGGCCCTGCCCGCACCCTAGGACCTGGGCCAGGCTGCGGCCAGGCCTGGGTGTTTTCCACCTTGGAGGCAGCACCAGCCGGTGGCCAGGACTGCCCACCCTGCAGGAGCAGATTCACTCTGACAGGTTAGCAGAGTCTTTCTCCTGGGCCGTTTCCACCTGTCCGCTAGATGTGGTTTGACCCGGCAGGCTTCCTTCCAGAGCCTCTGGACTTCAGTGCCACTCCCCCACCCCAGCCCCCACTCCCTGCACACGCTTGGTTCTGTGGGGCCTGGCCTGAACCCCTACTCCCTACAGCAAAGCCGGTGCCGATTCACGCAGGACCACCTGGGGCCTCCAGGTGGGCGCCCAGATGCTGGGGGAGTCCCTGCAGATGGTGGCTGATCAGCGGCGGGGTAGCCACCCTCCCTGGGCTTGAGGACTGCTGGGCTCCGCAGACAGGGAGGCAGCTTAGAGCCGGGGCTGGGGGTGGCGTTGGGTTCCTTAAGTGCCTGAATCAGTGGTGAGGGTGCTTCGGGCAGGGGGCTCCAGAGCCCAGGTGTGGGTCGGGTTGCCACAGAGGCCTGGGGAGCAGGGCCCCCTTACCCTCTCCACTGAAGCTGTAGCCCTTATACCTTCAGAAAGTTGCTGCTCCCTGCACCCCAACTGCCAGGGTGATGTGATGACTGTGGGCAAGGTGAAGGACAGGAAGCCAGGCCCATGCGGAGCTGGTGCGGGTGGGCGGGCGGCCCCCCTGGCGTCCGTCGCCGTCACAGCGAACCTTCTGTAGCGACTCCCACGCCCAGGTCGGCCTGGGCCGTAACTCTCCCTCGGGGAACGTCTAACCGCGCCCTGGAAGCCCGCCCCCCCGCAGGTGGGTGCCGAGTTTGGCTCTGCGCTGCAGCCAGTAGCCGGCTGTGGCTCAGGCTGTGACTCTGCGGTTACCAGGTGCCCCGGGCATCACCAGGGCAGCAGGAGCAAGGCCCCCGAGCTACCTGCCTCCCCGGTCTCCGGTCCCGGGTGCTGGGAGACCTAGAGCTCGATAGTGCAGGTCTTATGGGCACAGAGGCTACCAAGGGGCAGCGGGCCTGGGAGGCGGCCCCCGCAGTCCTGCCTGCTCAGGGCTCACGGGGTGTCTCCCTCACACACAGCCGAGGTCCTCTCTGCTCCCCACCCCAGGGCTCAGCTGCCTGCCCTCGGGATGGACAGTCTTCCCCTGTGTCCCCGAGATAACAGCTCTAGCCCATGTGAAACTCCCCTGCGCCTTCCCCTTGCCTGTAAGGGGCGATAAGGAGCCTGAGGTTCCAAGTGGCCCACTTGAGGAAGTGGTAGGAGCAGGCTGGAAACCAGGGCGCTTCCTTCAACCGCTGTGGTTCAGGGCTGGCATGGCTCCAGGCAGCGACAGGGTGGTGTGGCATGGCATGGCATTGCCCCAGGGCAAGTGGCTGTGCCTGGGCTTGTGGCGAGCAGGTGTCGCCGGACACCCTGAGCTGCCCCAGGGCCCCTCTGCGCGCCTCTGCCCCCTGCCCTGGCCCAATCACCTCCTCTCTCCCTCTGCAGGGGGCGCCCAGCCCACCAGACCCTCCTTGTCTGATGTGTGTGTGGCCCCCTGCAGCCCAGCCTTGGGACGGCAGTGTCCACGTGCACCCCCCACCCCCGCGCAGGGGCCGAGGGGGCAAAGGGACAGCCCACACCAGGGGCTCTTTCAGCCGGTGGGGTGGGTTTGGGGCGGGGGAACAGGCTGCTTCCTGGGCCCCTTGCCACAGTAGGCGGTAGGCTCGGGAACTGGCCCAGAAAGTGACCAAGCCTGCTCTGCTGGGCCCCGGGAGGCGGCGGGGGCCTGTATTCACCTCCCAGCAGGAGGGAGCTCTGGGATCCCCCCGCTGGTGAGGCCCTGGGGGTCCCGAGTCCTTCCCCACCCCCACGCCTATTTTTAGAGGCCAGGCCAGGCGGCTTCCTGAGGTCAAGGGGGCTGGAAAGGGGTTTCCGCATCCTGGCTGAGCCGAGGGTCCTCCTCTGTCCTTCCTTCCTTCCTGCCTTGAGCTGGGCGGCTCTGTTCCCAGAGGGCATGGCAGGACTCCGGGAGGGCAGAGTTGGGCCCTGTGTCACCCTGTCTGGTCTCATGGTGGGTGGGGGTGGAGGGTCAGCCTGCGGGACCAGGTCCCGGCCCCGCCTGAGCGAGGTGCCCTCTGACCCCGCTGACCCTCCAGGCCCGTGAGCAGGGTCTGGGCTGCACCTCTGCCCTCTGACTTGTCCCAGGGTCTGCAGGGGGCACTTCCTGCCCTGCTCCCTTCTGTGGCCTTCACTGTCCTTCTGGGCGGGTCTCCAGGTCCCAGGATCTCTCGGGTGCCAAGCCGTGTGGGCACTTGCTGGCACGTCTCCCCAGCCAAAGGATGCATGGAGCCGGAGCCCTTCCTGGGTCAGACAGCTGTACTCCCTGACAGCGCTGGACTCTGAGGGCATGAGAGCCGGGGGGCTGCTGGGGCCCAGCTGCCGATTAAGGGGGTGCGGGGATGCACGAGTGTCCTGCCACTCCTGGAACTTGTGGGCACACGTGGGGTGACCACACGGCCGGCGCCTGGGGGTGGGGAGGTGCCCGAGGCCTGACGGGGGTGGTGGGGGGCAGCAGGCTCAGCTGAGAGGGGAAGCGGGGAGACACCCGCTCCTTCTCCGTTTCAGCTACTTCTTGGAAATGCAGACTGGCTGGGCGGGAACCCAGTGTACTTGGCAGCTCCCCCACCCCCTCTTCTTAGCTGATGCTATTATTTATTAATTCTGGGAAAGGAGAGAAGAAGAAAGAAACAGAAACTGAACCTTCAAATCATCACAAACAGCCCGGGTCGTCCCAGCAGCGGGTCCACTAGCCCCTTCCTGAGCTGCTGCCCAGCCTCGCCCCCAGCAGGAGCATCTCGGGGTCCAGGGGCCGCTCGGGTGCAAGAGCAGATGGCGGCAGCCCTTCCGACAGGCCGGCCGGCAGGAGAGGGGAGAGGGAGCCGTGCGGACCCCACCAGGGACTGGCCTGCCCGACACTCCCGACAGCCATCCCAGCAGTTGCCAGCGCTGTCGGGCACGCTCTGCCCGTGTCCGCGTGCGCACTTGAATTCCTCAGTGTGCACACGAGGCTGCTGGAGGCAGGAAGACGCCCGGGCGGTCCAAGGTGACTGGAAGCTCCGGTTCCCACGCAGCGCCAGCACAGCGCAGCGTGCTTTCTGTTAACACCGGACTCTGTTTTGTAGCGGGTGTATCCTTAGTTATCCAGTCCCTTGTTTGACGTTAAACCTCAGTCCTGTGGACAAGATTTCAACATTTCCAGATGCTTCCTGCTGGCCGCTGGAATCCTGGGGTCCTGACCTCGGTGAAGAAGGCAGCCAGGATCCTTCAGGACTTGCTGCTTAGAAGTCCAGTAGACAGGGATCTGGGTGTGGGGGCTTTTCAACAGCCTGTGTGACAGCGTCAGCCGCACGTTTAAGATGCACAATCTGGGGGCTGCCCTGCTGGCTTGATGGAGAAGCCACCTACCAGTGCAAGAGGCGCGTGGGTTTGATCCCTGATCCGGGAAGACCCCGCATGCTACGGAATAACGGAGCCCATGGGCCGTGGCGGTGGGCCTGTGCCCAGAGCTGGTGCCACGGCGATGAGAAGCCCCCACTGCAGCCAGAGAAAGCCCTGCAGCGGTGAAGACCCAGCACGGCCGCAAACAGGATGTCTTCAAAAGTAAAGGCTTCCCTGGCGGCTCTGACGGTACAGAATCTGTCTTCAAGGCAGGAGACCCAGGTTCAATCCCTGGATCGGGAAGATTCCCCTGGAGAAATGAATCACTTACCCACTCCGGTATTCTTGCCTGGAGAATCCGACCGGCAGAGGAGCCTGATGGGCTACAGTCTGTGGGGTCACAAAGAGTTGGAGATGACTTAGTGACAAATTTTCACTTTCTTTTTTACCCAGCCCCCCAGGAAGGCCAAACTAAACTCGGGTCCAGAGTACGCATGTATTCTGTCCCAACAACCCTTGGTTTTGATGACCTGCTCAGCGTCTTCATGAGCCTGGCTCTTGAAGGATTTTCTCTTTGGCAAACTATAGGGCTTGCCCTTTTTCATACTGTTCATGGGGTTCTCAAGGCAAGAATATGGAAGTGGTTTGCCATTCCCTTCTCCAGTGGACCACATTTTGTCAGAACTCTCCACCATGACCTGTCTGCCTTGGGTGGCCCTACACGGCATGGCTCCATTGAGTTAGACAAGGCTGTGGTCCATGAGATCAGGTTAGTTAGTTTTCTGTGATTGTGGTTTTCAGTCTGTCTGTCCTCTGATGGAGAAGGACAAGAGGCTTATGGAAGCTTCCTGATGGGAGAGACTGATTGAGGGGGAAACTGGGTCTTTAACTTATATGCAGAGTACATCATAGGAAACGCTGGGCTGGAGGAAGCACAGGCTGGAATCAAGATTGCCGGGAGAAATGTCAATAACCTCAGATACGCAGATGACACCACTCTTATGGCAGAAAACGAAGAAGAACTAAAGAGCCTCTTAATGAAATTTAAAGAGGAGAGTCAAAAAGTTGGCTTAAAGCTCAATATTCAGGAAACTAAGATCATGGCATCCATTCCCATCACTTCGTGCCAAATAGATGGGGAAACAGTGGAAAAAGTGGCAGGCTTTAGTTTTCTGGGCTTCAAAATCACTGCAGATAGTGACTGCAGCCTTGAAATTAAAAGACGCTCACTCCTTGGAAGAAAAGTTGTGACCAACCTAGACAGCATATTAAAAAGCAGAGACATTACTTTGCCAACAAAGGTCTGTCTGGTCAAGGCTATGGTTTTTCCAGTAGTCATGTATGGATGTGAGAGTTGGACTGTGAAGAAAGCTGAGCCCCGAAGAATTGATGCTTTTGAGCTGTGGTGTTGGAGAAGACTCTTGAGAGTCCCTTGGACTGCAAGGAGATCCAACCAGTCCATCCCAAAGGAGATCAGTCCTGAGTGTTCATTGGAAGGACTGATGCTGAAGCTGAAACTCCCAATACTTTGGCCACCTGATGCGAAGAGCTGACTCATTGGAAAAGACCCTGATGCTGGGGAAAATTGGAGGCAGGAGGAGAAGGGGACACACAGGATGAGATGGTTGGATGGCATCACCAACTCAATGGACATGAGTTTGAGTAAACTCTGAGTTGGTGATGGACAGGGAAGCCTGGCATGCTGCAGTCCATGGGGTCACAAAGAGTTGGACACGACTGAGCGACTGAACTGAACTGATAGGGCTTCCCAGGTGGCACTAGTGGTAAATAACCCACCTGCTGATGCAGGAGATACTAGAGATGTTGGTTTGATCTTGGGATGGGAAGATCCCCTGAAGGAGGACATTGGAACCCACTCCGGTATTCTTGCCTGGAGAATCCCATGGACAGAGGAGCCTGGCGGGCTGCAGTCCTTGGGGTCGCAAAAGAGTCGGACACGACTGAGCGGCTGACACTCAGTTTCACACGACCTGGTAGGTTTTGAGGTAGGAGGCCCCCGCGGACACTGTGCCTGCCACCAGGAGAGTGTGCACAGCCCTCACCCCAGCAGAGCCCCCAGAGCCTGGGGACACCGCCTCCCCGCTCCAGGCAGCCACTAGCCTGTCACTGGTGTCCGGGTCTGCATGTCTTGTTTGTAAAAGTTTTTCGGATCCTTATTCCCTGATCAGGGATTGAACCTGTGTCCTCTGCATTGCAAGCATGGAGTCCTAACCCCTGGACTGCCAGGGAAGTCCCTTTTATACTTTTTATATGAAGGGAATCAGAAGGGGGGTTGTCCCCGGTTTGGGGGCTTACCAGGAAAGCGCATGTGTATGGGCATGAATGTCCACCCCCACCCCCCACTTAGGGCAGCACCTGGGGGTGCAGGGGCTGGGCACAGGCTGGCGGTGGGGGGAGCGTCCTGGGTCCCCCGCCCCCCGCCCTCGCCGGCACCTGGTCTGTCTCCATCTCACTGTGGTTTCATTTGCATCCCCCCTGGGACCGGTGACGTTGGGCATATTTCCGTGTGTTTATTTGCTGTGCGTGTTTTTTCTGTGGTGAAGTGTCTGTTCAGGCTCAGGTTTTCGTGAGGTTTCTTGGCCTGTTTTTTAAAAATCGGGTTGTTTGTTTTCTTGCTGAGTTTTGGAAGTTCTTGACACCTTTTGGGTCTGGGACCTTGTTAGCCATTTGCCAGCACCTGTCCATGCTAGTCTCTGAAAAGCAGGCTTCTTTCAGAGTTGGGGGTTTTCTGGGGCCCCCGCCCTGCCCTCCTGGGGTGGGCTTGGGGGGTTGCAGTGCTGCTTTGCCCGTCCTCTGTAGGTGACCGTAGGTGCGTGCTCACCAGCCCTCAGACTGGGCTGGTCACCACCACCCTTGTCTTCCTCAGGCCCGCCCCAGCGGGTGTGTGCGGGGCCTGGAATGGCCGAGGAGGGGGCACTCTAGCACCAGGCTCCCCCTGCGCTGTTGGCCCCTCCGGAGCGGGGGGGGGCACAGGGAAGCCTGGAGAGCGCAGCCCCCCTGCACATCCTGGCTTCTGTGCTGGGAAGCCCTTCCCGAGGCAGGAGAGGTGGGGGCTCTGCCTGCCCCCCGGACCCCCTGCCTTAGCGTCTGGGGGTGGGACAGGCGTGACCCTCACCGCTTCTGTTAGGACCAGGCACCCCACATGGGCCTGTGCCTTGGGCCCCTGGGGTGAGGGGCTGCAGGGGGAAGATGGGGGTCCCAGTGCAGCCGGGGGGCGGGAGGGGCCCCTCCATGCTCGGCACCCCTTGCCGTGGGGACACAGACGCTGAGTCGGGGTTTGGGTCCCGGCCTCTGGGGCCACAAAGGGAGGCCTGGATGAGGCTCCCCACCCAGCTCGCTTGTCCCGGACTCTCACAAAGCGCTCTCTGGACCACAGTTTCCAAACAGAATAAGTGGTGGTTTCCAGCCAGAGTTACCACGGCAACCCTCAGCCTCACCACCGCCTCCCCTGGAGGCGCAGATGGCAGCCGGCTGAGCCAGGAGCCGGGACTCCCTCCGGAGCCGCCTGCCTCACCCCCCCCCCCACCTCCCCTGCTCCGGTCCCCTGGGCCCTCCCACCCTCTCGCAGGTGTGACGGGTGCCCGGGGCAGCCTCAGGAGGCCTGCGGCCCAGGCACTGCCCTTCGCAGGGTGTGCAGGGCCCAGGTGCCTGGGAAGGACCCTGTGGTCCCACATGATGCCCTCGGTTGGGGAGTGCGGGGGGCGGCAAGCGTGGCAGCGCCTCCATCCTGGGGGGGTGGGGTTTGGGGGTGCCGCCCGCTCCAGAGAGGGTTGCCAGCAGCATCCCCTGGCAGGGGCAGCCCTGCTGCTGCCAGGCGCCAACAGTCCCCAACGGTCCCCGCCTTATCGTGTGCGGAGCCAGCCCAGTGTGGGAGGGCCTGGGCGGGGCTGCGAGCCTCCCACCCCAGCAGCGCCCCGTGTCCCCTGCCTGGAGATCCCTGGGGGCAGCCCGTGGGGCCGGGGCCTGGTGTCCCTCTTGCTCCACTGAGCGTGGCTCCCGCTGCTGACTTTGGGCCCCACTCAGGGGCCAGCACTGGGCCGGCCAGGTGGTTTTCTTGGGGCCTGTGTTTTGGTTTCTCTTCCTCTTTGGACAGAGATCCGACGGTCTGTGTAGGAGCTGGTGCTTGTAGCTCCAAAGACAGGCAGTGCCTTGCTGGTCGGGGAGCCCGGGGGCGCCTGCCTGGCCGGGTCAGATGCTCAGACTTGGGCCTGGCCTCAACGCGCCCTCAAGGGCAGACCCCACCTACCCTTGAGCCACTGTCCTCTGGGGGGTGAGTCAGCCGGAAGCCCCCACCCCCACGCCAGGCTCTGCGGGAGCCCCCCTTCCTGCCTGCTCTCAGGGCAGCCCCGCCCCTGGCTGTCTGGGGAGCACAGCGAGCTTCTTCCTCCCCCAGCGGCCTCCCTCTCTCAGACAGCAACCAGCAGCCTCTGCTCTAATTCCCCCGCCCGGGCCCAGTGGCATCAGCTTGCCACCACTCACCGTGTCCTGGCAGCAGAGACTTGGCGTTCACTCTGTGGAGTTCCCGGACGAGCTGGCTCAGGGCAGTGCCACCCCCTCGGAGGAGGGCTCGGCCTTCCCCAGGCCGCGGGCCCCAGTGTGGCCTCTGGCCAGATTTAGCAAGTAAAACACAGGGCATCAGTTAAACTTCTGCTGCAGGTGAACAGTGGGTGCTGTTTTGGCATGAGTGTGTTCCGGGCAGTGTTTGGGACACACCTGATACTAAAGAAATGTTTGTGAATAACCAGGTGTCTGAGGCTCATCTGACACCCTGGCCCGCAGTCTCCCATGGTACTTGGTGGGAGGGTCTGCACAAGCCCCCAGTCCCCCTACCGAAGCCCGCCTGGGGCGTCTGGAAAACCAAGGGGGCAAAGCAGACATGAGGCAGCGGGCAGCCCAGACCCCAGGGCCTGTGAGCCCCGAGTCTGTGAGCCCAGCCAAGGTCTGTGAGCCCAGGGCCTGTGACCCCAGAGTCTGTGACCCCCGGGCCCTGTGAGCCCAGGGTCTGTGAGCCCAGGGTCTGTGACCACCGGGCCCTGTGACCCCAGAGTCTGTGACCCCCGGGCCCTGTGAGCCCAGGGTCTGTGAGCCCAGAGTCTGTGAGCCCAGGGTCTGTGAGCCCAGGGTCCTGTGAGCCCAGAGTGTGTGAGCAGGGCCTGTGAGCCCAGGGTCTGTGACCCCAGGGCCTGACCCCAGAGTCTGTGAGCCCAGCCAGGGTCTGTGAGCCCAGGGTCCTGTGACCCCAGGGCCTGTGAGCCCAGGGTCCTGTGAGCCCAGAGTCTGTGACCCCCGGGCCCTGTGAGCCCAGGGTCCTGTGAGCCCAGAGTCTGTGAGCCTACCCGGGCCCTGTGAGCCCAGGGTCTGTGACCCCAGGGCCTGTGAGCCCCGAGTCTGTGAGCCCAGGGCCTGTGACCCCAGGGCCTGTGATCCCCGGGTCCTGTGAGCCCAGGGTCTGTGATCCCCGGGTCCTGTGAGCCCAGGGTCTGTGATCCCCGGGTCCTGTGAGCCCCGAGTCTGTGAGCCCAGGGCTTGTGACCCCAGGGCCTGTGAGCCCAGGGCCCTGTGACCCCAGAGTCTGACCCCAGGGCCTGTGAGCCCAGGGTCCTGTGACCCCAGTGCCTATGAGCCCAGAGTCTGTGACCCCAGGGCCCTGTGAGCCCTGCCCTTGGTGCTGCCCCAGCAGAGGGAGGGCCCAGGACCCGCCTCTCTCTGCACCTCTGCATGGGGGATTCACATGCACCACAGCCAGTCTCTGAGCCACATGTGACCAGTGCCCTGTTCTCTCCCCAGCTGGCTGGAGGTGTGATACTGGGCGTGGCCCTGTGGCTTCGTCATGACCCGCAGACCACCAACCTCCTGTATCTGGAGCTCGGAGACCGGCCGGCCCCCAACACTTTCTATGTGGGTAAGTGAGGGGATGGGCTGCAGACCCTGGGCAGCTCTGGGATGGGAGGCGGCAGGAACGGGCCACTGGGGGGTGTGATGGTAGCTCAGTCAGGCTGCAGACAGGCAGCCAGGAGGGCTTCCAGGAGGAGGCGACTCACTGGGGCTTGCTTCTCCCTGGGGCAGGGAGGACGAGGCCCCCCAGCAAGAGCTCGGGGGTAGGGTGGGGGGTTACGTCAGCCTGGGGGCCCCGAGGGGCCTCGGCGCCCTCTGCAGTTGTGCCAGGGCCTGCCTGGGCTGGGGTGCTCCCAGGGAAAGCTGGATCCCCTCTGGTTGGGGATGGGAGCCAGGGCGGGAGAGCGGCAGCTGGGTGGGGGTGGGGTGCTGCCTTTCTGGGAGGCTCCTGGGCGGGTGGGGCTGGATGCCTGGGCTGCCTGGGGCCCCACCGGCTGCCTTATTAGGCCTCGGCCCTTCAGGCATCTGTCAGGCTGGGTGTGGGGTGGGGGCCCCCAGGGGCAGGGGTTCTGCCTCCCACTGTGTGCAGCTGTGCCCCTCCTTCCGGTCCTGCCCCCACCAAGATGGGCCTGGCTCCCGGAGAGCTCAGGGAGGGTGTGCGGAGATGCTTCTGTCCCCACAGGCAGAGCAGCAGGCAGGAAGCCTGCAGGGCTCATGTGGGGCCCGTGACCACCCGCTGCCCTGCGTGGACCCTGCAAGGGGTCCCAGTCCTTCCCAGGCGCTGCTTGGGGGCCCCCATACTCGGGATACATGCTTGGCTGCTGGACTGGGGGTGGCCCACACTCACCATCCCACTCGGGCGCCCCAGGGCCATGGAGATCCTCTTTGGGCCGGGCCCCGGGAGGTCTGGAGCCCGTGGTCTGGTGGCGGTCTCCGGGGCCAGCCCTCCACAGAGGGTCCCCAGCCCTTGTCCGCAGGATCCCAGGCTCCCCACCCCCAGGCTGCGGGGTCCCCTCAGGTCTGAGTCTCAGGCAGAGAGCATGGGTGTACGCACCTAGAGAGTGCACAGGGGACCGTGACCCGCCTCCCCCCACCGCCCACATGCCAGGCACCCTCGAGCCAAGCGGTCAGCCTTGCCCACTCGTCTGAGGATGCACGACTGTTCTCTGAGGCCTCTGGACGCTCGAAGGGTTTCTCCCCGGGGCTCCTCCCAGGCCTCTCCTCCCCCTCCCCAGGGCCCACCCCTGCGTGGCCACGGTCCTCTGTCCGCGTCCGCCTCTCCGAGCTCTCGGTGCGGGGCCGTGGGCTCCCCGGGGTGCACCGTTGGGGAAGGCAGTCCCTCTCCTTGTGGCTCGGCTGGCTCCTGCTCTCAGCCCAGTGTGTGGCCTGGCAGCCGGTAGAGGAGCTGGAGGCCGCCTGCCTCAGGCTGGACGGGGCAAGTGTGGCAGCGGGCTGCAGACCTGGGTGGCCCCGCACGGCCCCCTGGGGACACAGCCCGGGGCAGACGTGTGGGGGTCTGGGGAGACCTTGGCAGAAGACTGGAGGCTGGGGGCCGGGCCCAGGCCGCGGTGGGAAGGGTCCTGCAGGGAGGCTTGTGGGGGGCATGGCTGGCATTGTCGGTGCCCCTCCAGCCTGTTCTGCCACATCACGCCGTTGCTGGGCCTGAGGGCCCCCCTCAGGGAAGGAGTGAAGGAGTGCTGGGCCACCTGGCAGGCTGGGAACCAGCCCCTGGTCCCAGGCTTCTGCCATGCCACCATGCCACCAGGGGAGGGGGCCTCTCAGAGCCCCTCTGGCTGCGGTGTCCCTGCCCACCCGGGGCCCGCCTTCCGGAACCCCCTGGCTGGCTCCAATGCAGACGGGGCCTGCCAGGGAGGTGGGGGCAAACGTGGGCCCTGACATGAGCTCTCTGTCCACTGCCGGCAGTTGGGGTGGTCAGCGGGGCTCCAGCAGCAGCCGGGCCATGCGGCAGGGCCCGGGAGGGTCCCCGGCCTCACTGGTCAGCTAGAGCCCACTGCAGTGGGAAGCCTGGCACTGTGGGGGGACTGGGGGCCGGCACCTGCCAGGGTGCCCCTCCCTGATGCCCTGGGCCGTCCCGCTGAACCTCAGGGAGCGCCATAGGGATGGGAGTCTCGGAACCTGGCTGTGTCCCAAGTGAGGAGCCCCCGGGGCTTCCCCTTGGCCAGGTCCACTTGGGGTCGCCCAGAGGTTCTGTCTGGCCCAGAGGGGCCCCTAGGCTTCTGAGCCTGGCAGTGGGTCCCAACTCCCAGACTTCTCCAGAGACTGGCCAGGCAGGGCCGATAGGCCCTTGGCGCCACGGCCCTGGGACCTGGTGTCCTAGCTCTGTCCTAGCTTCGCCTGCTGCGTAACCATGGCAACTGGGGGCAGGGGGTGGGGGGTGGGCCCAGGTCTGCTGGAAGGCCTAGGGTTGTGGGAAGTCCTTGGAGAGACGTGGTCAGTGTTTCAAGAGGCGAAGGCCCCTTGTGGGTGGGCTGCAGACTCAGGGAAGGGCTGTGTGGCCATCAGTGAGTGCTGGGCAGGCCAGGAGGACAGACTGACCCTGCGTGTCGCCCTCAAGTGAGGGGGGCCGGCAAACCCCAGGTCTCCACTTCGCCCCCCAGGCCAGTAGCTGGGCCCTTGGTACTGAGAGACGGATGACTCTCCAAGGCCCACCAACCAAGCCCTGGAGGCTCTCAGGAATCAGAGTGTGTACAGGTGGTGGGGTCAGGCTGAGGCCCCTGAAAATTCATGCCTGGCCATTCGGTCCTGGCCTCGGCGATGCCTGCCTCCCTCCACGTCACAGAGGAGGGAGCTGAGGCCCACAGAGGTGCCGACATGGCCCTGCCAGGCCGCTTCCTCCTCGAGGCTCCTCTCCAAGCAGCTGACCTGGGTGTCTGACCTCCTCCCAGCAGGGTGGGCGCCAGCGCCTGGTGGGCCCTCTGGAGCCCCGGGCAGTGTTGTGCATGCCCAGCACAGGGAGGAGGACTTCTGGAGGGCTGGGGGCTCCGGAACGGTGGGTCGCTGAGGGTGCCCTCTCTCTCCGCGGCAGGCATCTACATCCTTATTGCCGTGGGTGCCGTGATGATGTTCGTTGGGTTCCTGGGCTGCTACGGGGCCATCCAGGAGTCCCAGTGCCTCCTGGGCACGGTAAGGTCCTGGGCTGGGCATGGGGTGGGGTGGGGGCCGGGCAGGGGGCAGAACCAGGAGCTCGGTGCCAGCCTGGCCCTGCGAGCCTCCCATGAGTGCCAGCTCTCCGGCTGCCCCAGTTTGTTCTCAGACCCCATGTGGCAGATGGCTGCTATGTCTAGTTTTTTGTCTAGTTCCTGGTCGTGAGTCCCAAAGTTGCTTCTCTCTCTCTTCTTTCTTAAAACGAGCAACAGATACGGTAAAGGGTGAGTCCCCACTGCAAGACCAGTATCAGGTGTCCCTGGGAAGTCACCCACCCACAGGAAGCACAGGCCTGTCCGTACTGCCCAGGGCCTGGCGTCTGGGCGGTGTGGGCTGGGGAATCTGCGCCTGTGTCTCTGCAGGGGGCTCCCGGGTGCAGCACAGTGACCCCCTTTCCACCGGCTTTGCTCCCTGTCCCCTCCCACATGCCCAGAGCCAGCCTTGCCCTCCCCCCACGCAGCTGAACTGTCCTCTGGAGCCCAGTCCCTCGGGGCTGATGAGAAGGGTGGCAGGTCAATACCGGCCTGAGTCCCAGACACCGTTTCACACGGTTCATCCCCGTCAGGGCTGGGGTGGGTGGGTGCCGCCAAGCACCCCACATGCACCTGTGGGTCCCTGGGTTGCTCGTCGTCTATGGAAGGCGAGCCCTGCCGGCCTCAGGAAGCCCCGGGCCCCCTCTGGCCTGCTCTGACTTCCTCTCTGCCCTCCCCACCTCTCCCCTCCCCAGTTCTTCACCTGCCTGGTGATCCTCTTTGCCTGTGAGGTGGCCGCTGGCATCTGGGGTTTTGTCAACAAGGACCAGGTGAGTCATTTCCAGGTGGTGGGGAGGGCAGGGGCTTGGCCTGGGGGTGCTTCTTTGGGCGGGCTTTTCCGGAAGGAAGCCACAGAGGGCTTCCTGGAGGAGGGGGTGCGGCGGCCAAGTGGAAGGCAGAGCCCCCCACCCCCAGCTCCGGGTGGCAGGTCCATCCTGACCTTCCAAGAGAGCCAGGTGAAGGCACGTCTCGGGGGGGACAGTCCCCCTGTGCTGTGAGCACCTCCTTCCCCAGATTGCCAAGGATGTGAAGCAGTTCTACGACCAGGCCTTGCAGCAGGCCATAGTAGACGACGAAGCCAACAACGCCAAGGCCGTGGTGAAGACCTTCCATGAGACGGTACGGCGGGGCCGGGAGCTGGGGGCACCGGTGGCGGGGGTTGGGGGGGGGGGGGGGCGTCCAGGGAGCCTGGGGCACCAAGGTAGAGGCCTGGGCTGCAGGTTTTGTCCTCTTGATGTGATCTCAGCCTGGAGCGGGAGGGGTACCAGGGCCTGGCAGCCCCACTCTCAGGGACTTGGGCTCTTCTGGGGTTCCCCAGCGGGAACTAGGTAGGTCAGGCCAGCCGGGGTGCAGCGCAGCTGAATGGAAGGGTGGGGAGGAGTGGGCCCCTCGGCTTGGTTCTCCCCCAGGAGGGGACCACCCCCACCCCCCAGCCCCCGGGCCAGGGCGGCTCCTGGGGCCTCTGCAGCCCACGGGACACATGCCCAGGGCTGACGGCGGGCGCCCTGCATCCCTGCAGCTTAACTGCTGTGGCTCCAACACGCTGACCACACTGACCACCTCTGTGCTCAAGAACAGCCTGTGTCCCTCCGGCGGCAACGTCATCACTAATTTGTTCAAGGTGCGTGGTGATTCCCGTTTGGCTGCCGCCCCTTGGTGGGTCCTGGGTAGGGGCAGGGCCTCCCTGCCCATGGTCATGCTGGGCCGTGCAGTGGCTGGAGTTGGTGCTGTGGGCCAACCTTGGCCCGACGGTGCTTCGTGGTCTCTGAGCCGGGGAGGGTGCCCTCGGCATGCTCGCTGTTCACACCGGCCAGAGACCAGGTGCTGTTCACGCCTCTTCTGGGGGCCCCGGGGGTGCGGCTATGCCCCTCCACGGGGCCCCAGGCTGCTGCCTCATGGGGTCAGAGGACGGGCGCCTCTGACTGCCCTCTGGCCGCCCCTGCAGGAGGACTGCCACGGGAAGATCGACGAGCTCTTCTCGGGGAAGCTGTACCTCATCGGCATCGCGGCCATCGTGGTCGCTGTGATCATGGTGAGTGGGGCGGACCGGCTCTGCTTGGGGATACCCCCCACCCTGGGGGTCTCCACCCCCTCCCCACGGGGTCTGGGAGCGGATCACCTGCCCACGCCCTCCCCAGGGACCTCTGGGAGCTGACGCCCGCCTGCCCCCTCCCTGCAGATCTTCGAGATGATCCTGAGCATGGTGCTCTGCTGCGGCATCCGAAACAGCTCAGTGTACTGAGCCCGCCGCCGCTGAGGCCTCGGGGAGGGGCCTCGGGGACCCCAGCAGCGCCCCCCGGAGTGACCCGGACACTTCTGAGGAGGGGCCGTCGCCACCTGTGTATATAACCTCCTGGTATCACTGCTACACTTATCAGCTTTTTTACTTTTGAGGTTTTGTTCTTGTCCTGAAGCTTCCTGTTAATTGTCCTTTTGGGGCTGACGTCACCTGTAGGTGGCATGTGAGTGGACCATGGGGACTGCAGGGCAGGGGCCCCCTCTGCTGCTTGGGGGCTCTGCTTGCTCAGCCAGGCCTCTCCTGGGGGCCACCAAGGGCCGTCCGGCCGAGCTGCACCCACACGCCCGTCCCCATGGGCAGCACACACACTCAGCCTTTTTTTAATCCTTGTTCCTTTCCGGCCACCTGTCTCTAGAGCCGGGTCTACGAGCAGCCTTATGCCTTCAATGCGCACCTCTCCTTTCTAACGCGTCACCTTCAATTGTAATTACATCTTGAAAAGTCATTCAATAAAGAAGGAAAAACCTGTTAGGCATGCTAACACGGTCTGCCCCCTCCGTGTGCCCGTGCCCCCTGAGACCCGGGGGGTGGCCTGAGGGGCCGAGGAGCCTGGCATGAGTGGTGCTCAGCTCTCTGGATCTCACTGGTCCCAGGGTGTGCCACCGACCCTGTTGGTGGGTGCCAGCGGGGCCCCTTTCTTGGGCCTTGTGTCGCCAGCAGCAGCCTTCACCCGGCCCCGTTCCTTGGCACTACTGCCTGGGGCGGGGGGGGGCCCTACGAGGGGGGGGCACCCGGCCCTCACTCCCGTCCCCCTTCCTTGGCACTACTGCCCGGGGCAGGGGCCCTACGAGGGGTGGACAGGACGACCCAAAAAACATGGTACGGGATGCAAGGGCCCTGCAGACCCCCCTCCTCCTGAAGGTCAGCTCCGTAGAAGATGGACACACGGCTCCCTCCCAAGGGTCTGGTCTCTTCCTGTCTAGCTGGTTGTAACCTCCTGTCAAGGGGCTGGGCGGCCCCATCTTCCAGGGGTTGGAGGTGAAGCCCTCAGCCACTCCCTGGGGGAGCCCACCTGCTCCAGCCCCGGGGACTGCAGCCCAGCCAGAGGCTGCTGCCCCCGCCGGGAATGCTGGGTGATGTCGTCACCATGAGCGGCAGGCAGGTGCTGACTCGCCTGTGCACTGAATTGACCTCTCGAGGCTCCGAGTCCCTGGCTGGGATTCGTATGTCAGGGGCTCCTGATGGCCTTCTTGGGGGCTGATATTGGAAACTAGTTCCCAGCCCTGCACTGGGGGTCACAGGGCCTCCGTAGGCCTGCTCCTCCAAAGTCCAAATAGGGACTGGTGGCTTGGGAGACGGATGGCCCAGGGAACCTGCTCCTTTTTACTTCTCCCTGTGCCGCGAGACCCTCTTCAAGCTGTGATGTGAATTAGTGCCTGGGGTGGCCTAGACTCCCTCATTCCTCGTGAGACCCTGTGTGTGGGCACCTTTAGGGATGACATGCCCCCAGTTCAGCTCAGTCACTTAGTCACATCCGACTTTTTGCGACCTCATGGACTGCAGCACGCCAGGCCTCCCTGTCCATCACCAACTCCTACAGTTAACTCAAACCCATGTCCATTGTCGATGATGGCATCCAACCATCTCATCCTCTGTTGTCCCCTTCTACTCCCACCCTCAGTCTTTCCCAGCATGAGGGTCTTTTCAAATGAGTCAGTTCTTCACATCAGGTGGTGTGATGTGAAAGTACTGGAGTTTCAACTTCAGCATCAGTCCTTCCAATGAACATTCAGGACTGATTTCCTTTAGGGTGGACTGGTTTAATCTCCTTGCAGTCCAAGGGACTCTCAAGAGTCTTCTCCAGCACCAGTTCAAAAGCATCAATTCTTTGATGCTCAGCTTTCTTTATAGTCCAACTCTCACATCCATACATGACTACTGGAAAAACCATAGCTTTGACTAGACGGACCTTTGTTGGCAAAGTAATGTCTCTGCT
>JADEYB020000033.1:70511766-70524471 GCA_015832495.2 Alces alces
GTCATAACTTTTCTTCCAAGAAGCAAGCGTCTTCTAATTTCATGGCTGCCATCACCATCTGCAGTGATTTTGGAGCCCCCAAAATAAAATCTGTCACTGTTTCCCCATCTATTTGCCATGAAGTGATGGGATCAGATGCCATAAGACGTGTCCCAAGGTTGCACATTAAAGTGGGCCCTGTTTCCTCTCTGGGTTCCTGGCTGGGCGGCAGCACGGCCTGAACCCTGGATTCCTGGGTGCAGCTCGAGGGGGCTCCCTCTGGCCGTCCACTGCTGAGCTTCAGTGGGCACTTCCCTGGTGGCTCAGCTGGTAGACTCCACCTGCAATGTGGGAGCCCTAGGTTCGACCCCTGGGTTGGGAAGATCCCCTAGAGAAGGGAAAGGCTACCCGCCCCGGTATTCTGGTCTGGAAAATTCCATGGACTGTATAGTCCACGGGGTCGCAAAGTCGGACACGACTGGGAGACTTTAATTTTCGGGGCAGAAATGACCAGTCGGACGATCGACAGGCGAGGCCAGGGCGCCTCCCTCAGGCGGCTTGCCGCGCGGTGGCCTGCCTGACCCGTCCAGCGGGCGGGAAACGCCCCGCGGCCCGGCTCCGGGGACCCGAAAGGGCTGGGTCGGCAGCTCCGGAAGGGGACCGGAAGTGCCTGGGAACCGCGCCGGGAACGTTAACGCACTTCCGGTTCTCGCGGCTTCCGGCAAAGTGGGCTACAGTACCAGGAACGAGGCTCTGGCCGTTAGCCCTGGAGCATTCTGGGAGTCGTAGCCCTGCCTCCTCACCCCGACTCCCCTCCTGAGTTAATTCCGGTCTCTTCGCGAAGGAGCGCCATTTCCTGTAGGGAAGGCAGCGCATGCGCAAAGACATCACTCCCGATAGGCCTCGGGAGCGGAAGCCAGGTGCTTTGTGGGAGATGTAGTTCTTCAGGCGTAGGAGAAGCGGCTCTCGGCCAGCGGCGGACTCGGTTTCCCAAAGGGCTGAGCGGGGCGCAAGATGGAGGCAGCCAGGCCGAAGTGAGCCGGTAGGTTTTTGGTGGGGAGGGCCGTGCTGCTGACCCGTCGGGCTTCAGCGGGGCACTGTCCGTAGTCTTCTGCCCCGACTAGGGAGACCCTCGTGAGGCCCGGACCCTTGGCCCGCCCCCGCCCGACTTAGCCGCAGGACTCAGGCCGCTGACACGAGCGCCTGCTGGGCACGCGCCGAGATTCTGGGCGCGTGGATTGGAGAAAATAAAGGCTTTGCATTCCAGGGGAGAGAGACAACCCACAAGGAAGCTAGCGCTCCCTGGGACCTGGCCAGCCCTACCCCGGCCCTGAGAAAACCGCGCCTCCGTCAGCCTGGACTCAGCTCTGCCCTGCAGTGAGCTCAGGAAATTCTCAGAGAACTGAGACGCAGATCTGGCATGCCCGGTCTTGGGGTTGCTATTTCCGGCTCCCCTCGGCGTGTCCCACTGATCACGGGCGTCCAGGGGACGGGAGTGCAAATTTAGGAAGCTGGAGGCTGGTTGGAACTCCAGCTTTGCCTCCAGTGTACTGAATGACGGGCAATTTCTCCCTGCTCCGGTCCTGCCAGCCCTAAAACAGACACCTTTGGCGTTTACTTCGTGTCCCCTTTCCTGGAGTTGTTCCTTTATTTTGGGAGTCATACAAGGCCCAGAGGAATGGCGATCTCGCCTGTGTTTTGACCTGGAGCAGGTCACTCAGAGCCACTCCTGGTCCACCTGGCCTGGTATTTGGCGGGCGCCGTTGCAACGGAGCAAGCACCCTGGGCAAGCACGGGAGGCTTGGTGGGAAGAGGAAGTTGGTGGACGGAGGCTGAGGCCTGTCCTCTGAGCCTGCAAACAAGTTTCAGGGTGCCTGGTGACACTGGGATGCTAACCAGGTGTTGGCAGGACTTATGTGCTTTGCTGGGAAAGTGAAGGGTATATGGAGGATCACAGGAAATGTCCCTGGGGGTTGCCTCAGGAGCTGTGGGGCCGGCCTCTGCCAAGCAAGGCTGAGCCAGCTTCCTGAGAGCTTGACGCTCAGATGCCAAGGGCCTGGCTGCAGTCCCTTCTGGAGCTCCCAGGGCATCTCCCAGCACTCAGGAGCACACCTCCTCCCCACAGAGCCGGCAGGTGCCCCCGGCTTTGTGGAGTACTTCCTGTGTGCCCCTTCCTCCGGCAGCATCCCGCAGAAAGCTCTAAAATTCTTTATTGCATTTGTTAGCAAAGTGAATAAACGTACTCCTCATCCACACAGCAAGTATTTATGAAGTCCTGACTGTGAGTCAGTTCGAGCTGTTCAGTGAGCCGGTTTGCAATTACTGCCATGACTGTCAGCTGTTTACCGTACCTCTGCGCACTCACTGACCCGAAAACATGTAATAAGCTATCATGTGGAACCACCACAGGACTTGTCAGTTACCAAGATTAGACTAGTGACTGATATGAAGTAGATTCTGTAATTTCACTTTTTGAAAAGTGTGATCATCCTTCACAACTCCTTGTAATCCGATAGAAAGTATATAGGTTATGAGAACAAAACAATTGAATACGCTAGTGTGTGGAAACACTGGCACTGTGTCAAAATGAAACAGTGATAGTCTTTCTCCCAAGTGAAAAATTACTCAGTTAATGGCCAGAATATCCTCAGTTTGTATTTGTATTTTCCAGTTTGTATTCCACAGATTTTTTTTTAATGTTTCACACCTGCAGCTGCTAGCCAGTCCGAGGAGGATGATGCCTGCTTTAGCACAGAACTATGTTACACGTGTCATTCATTCATTTCTTATTTATTGGAGAAGGAAATGGCAACCCACTCCAGTATTCTTGCCTAAAAAATCCTATTGACAGAGGAGCCTGGCAGACTACAATCCAAAGGGCTGCAGAGTCGCACACAACTGAGCTAAAAGCATACTGCCTGCCACGTACCGCACTTGGCCGATAGAGGGAGCGCAAGGATTGCTGGTGACCCTGGGTTGACGCCCCGGCTGGCTGCTCTCTGCCAGACCACCCCTGTGTGGGCCCCCTAGTGGCTCTAGTCAGACCTGCCTGGCAAGGACTGAGGGAGGTGACAAGTCAAAAGGACCGGCTCCTGGGCCTGGCTGTTTTGGGGGCTTTGTAAACCCAGGCCCACTCCGGGGGTATTGGCACCACTCCTATGGGTCCGCTGTCTGGTCTGATGGCCGGTTGTCCCTCTCTGCCCTTAGCCAGTCACTGAACCGCTGAGCAGAGCCGTGCCCGGGGGCCTTTGCCACCAAGAACCTTCGTCAGCATTCAGCCCACCTGCCCTCCAGCGTCCATCAGGCACCTGGCGGACGGGGAGGTAAGAGGAGGGCTTTCGGTGTGTGGGTGGGTGTGTGTGTGTCGGGCGGGGGGCTTCCTCCTGGGACACTGCTCTTCCTGCTGATCCTGCCTGGGGCGGTGGGTCTGAGCTTGTGGTGTTCCGGGTACTCCCGGGACTGTTTCGGTGCAGGTGTGGCGTGGCCTGAGGACACATGGCAGAGGCAGGGGACAGCCAACACTTCCTTGACTCGGAGGTCGACGTCCTGCCTCCCGACACTGTCTCCCTCAGCGACTCAGACTCAGACCTCAGTCTGCCGGATGGTGCTGGGGTGGATGCCCTGTCCCCGGGGGGGCTGCCTGGGGAGGCTTCCGGGGATTCCGGCCCCGATGAGCCCCCCTCGCCCCCCAGGGGCCTCCCCACAGAGGCGGTGCAGCCCTTCCATCTGAGAGGCACGAGCTCCACCTTCTCCCAGCGCAGCCACAGCATCTTTGATGGCTTGGAGGGGGTCGTCAGGCGGGCTGTGCCCGCTGTGGCTCCAGCCAGTCCAGGGGACAGGGGGAGCTTCCGGCAGCTGCTGACACCCTCCAGCCAGCCTGCAGCGGGTGGCCCAGGTAGGGCTGCTGGAAGCCCTGCTCCCCCAAGGGCGCCCCCCGTCCCTGACTACGTGACCCACCCTGAGCGCTGGACCAGGTACAGCCTGGAAGAGGTGGCCGAGGCCAGCGAGCAGAGCAACCGGGCCGCCGCCCTGGCCTTCCTGGGCCCACAGAACCTGGCCGCCCCCGGCGACTACGTGCCCTCCTTCAATCAGGACCCCTCCAGCTGCGGGGAGGGCCGGCTTGTCTTCACCAAGCCTGCCCGAGCCAGCGATGCTCGGCCCGACAGGAGGCGGGTCCCGAGGAAGGCTGGGGAGCCGGGCAGGAGCGACCCTGGGGTTCCAGGAACAGCAGGGGGCGAGGGCCCCGTGGAGCTGGCCCACCTGGCCAGGCCCTGGAGCCCTGAAGCCGAGGAGTGGAGCGGACCCCGAGGGGGCCTGCAGGAGGTGGGTGCACTTGCAGGTGTAGCCCACGCCGGGTCTGGGTCCAGCCCCCCGCTGGTGGAGACAGTGGGTTTCCACGGCAGCAGGAAGCGGAGCAGGGACCACTTCCGGGGCAAGGGACCACTTCCAGAGCAAGGGCACAGCCCCGAGGCCCCAGGCGTGGAGGTGTGAGCCAGGAGACCTCCCGGCTGCCTCCCTGACCTGACTGTGCTGGAAGGCTGGCCACTGCTGACCCCGGGGCAGCTTCAGGGCTGGAGCGGGCTCAGGGCTCCAGGGCAGCGAGCCGGCCCGCCGACTGCCTGTAGGTGCCACCAGGGAGCAGAGACTTCGCCAGGGTGTGGGCCGGGGGTGGTGGAGGCCCGACCCGGCCTCTGCCCGGGAGACAGTAAAGGCCTTGCGTGTTCCTCTGGCTCCGTGTGTCTGTGTGGACCGCCTCTCCCCCAGGGGCCGCAGCCGGGACCCTCCGCCGTCCAGGCCCCATCGTCCCACGCTCGTCAGGAGAAGGTCTTTCTGTTGGACTGAGGCGAGTCTCTCCTCGGTACCGAGCAAGATGCTGAGACCCCAGCCCATCCCAGGGAGGAGTCGCAGCTGCTTGCGTGAGGGCTGGGGCCAGGGGGTGATGTAGTGGATCTGGGGAGAGCAGAGTGTGAGTGTGGGTGGGAAGCGGCCGCCGGTGGCCGGCACGCTGGGCCGCCGCCGTGTGGGGATGACCGGTGTCGCCAGGACAGCCGACTGCTGTGCAGGGCACTGAGCCCGGTCCCCAGTGTGGGGAGGCAGACGGGAGCCAGTGCGGCTCCCGTGACTGCTGTTAAGCCCCGGCCTGGCCCTGCTGCTGTGTCCCCTACCCCAGGGCTCCAGGTCCCCAGGGGAACAGGAGACTAGCCTGGCTGCCCACTCGCCTTGTGTGGGGTTCTCAGAAGGGCCTGGACCCCATCCCTTGTCACGTGCTTCACTAAATGGCCGCCTCCCGGGGTCCCCTCTGCCTGGGACCGAAGCCCCAGGTGTGGGTGTGCTTTCCCGGCTCCATTGAACGTAAAGCAGTTTTGGGGGGTCGCGGCGGGTCCTCTTGGGGTGGTGACCTGCCACCACTACCAGACAGGATGGCCCAGCGCTCGCCATGTGCGCTGTCAGGTGTGGGGGCGGCAACCGACACGCACGCTGAACACTCAGCCTGGGTCTTGAGGACAGAGGTTCTAACTCCAAGCGTTTCAGAAAAAGACCAGTCTCTTGGTGGGTGACACAGGTTGGGTGTAGACCCCAAGGCAGCTGCCCCCCTAAAGGGAGGCCCCCCACAAGGCATTCCGCGAGGCCTGCTCTTCTGGCCCCAGCTGGTTGGCTCTGGATGGGGTTCGGGGGTCTGTCAGGGGGCCCGTGACACACACCGCTGCACTCTCAAGCCTGAGGAGGTGCTGGGCAGGACAAGGGTGGTACATCCCGCTGGGGGTGCTCAACTGGTGGGGGGCTGTGCTGACATCTCCACGAGGCCCAGGATGAGCAGCCAACGGCCGTTCCCCCCAGGCCTGGGCCCCTGGGAGCGCAGGGCTCCATGTGCTGACGTCCAGGTGGCTCAGGGGTTGGAGGGTGGCTGGCCAGCCTCTGGGTGCTCCCTGCTACCCAGGGCCCCTCCGTGGTCAGCAGAGGCTGGTGGGTTCCCGCTGCTGGAGTTCCGAGAGTCTGGGGGGGGAGGAAGGCCCCCTTACAGTTGCTGGGTGCCCAATGGGGAAGCCCCGGGGAGAGATGGGGGTGGGCCGGGGAAGCAGCCAGTGGGGCCCCACCCACCCTGAAGACAGTGGCCAGCCAAGGGCCATCCAAGACCGGGGCTGTCTTCTCCCAGGACAGGTGGGAAGCAGAGGCCTAAGGTGAGGCAGAGGACGCAGCCCCAGGCCTGCAGGCTGGCAGAGGGCTGCCCGTGCCCACCCGCCCCCCGAGCACCCAGGGCATGGGGACTGTCACACTCACTCCAGTAGGCGCTGCCGCGGGCCAGCGACTCGGCCATGGAGGAGAGGAGGGCTGCGCAGTAGCCGACCTGGAGGAGGGCAGGTTGGGGACTCTGGGGCCGGGCCCGCGTCCACCCCCCGCCCCACCAGCCGGCTCCCCTCTGACCCCTCTGGCGGCTGTCACTCGAGGACAGGGAGGAGGGGGTGGGGAGGGGTCTTCAGCACAGGACACCCCAGGGAGCGGCAGGGTCTCCTCCTGGAGGAGTCCCAAAGGGGCACGAGTGCTGAAGCCCCAGGCCCTGCCCGCCCTGCCCCTGCCCTGACTGCATGCCCCCTGCCAGGCCCGGCCCAAGGAGAAGGGCGCCCTGGTCCGCCCACCTACCTGAGACTCCAGACGCTTGACGCGCCTCTCCTGTTCCCTCAGGCCCCCAAGGAGCTTGGCTACGACATCCACCCTGTGGCGGGAGCGGGCGGGCAGCAGGCTGCTGAAGGCCAGTGCGCCACACGGGGGGCCTTCCCACCGCCCTGCACTGATGCCCAGGCCGTTCGGGTGCGTTTGGGGTCACTGAGCCTCTGTGGGCGCCTGAGTTCAGGGTGCTCCGGCCCCTCAGGCATGGTGGGGGTGGGGGTCAGGGCTGTTCCCACCCGCAGCCAGGACCAGGCGCGTGGGTGTGAGGTTCGCCCCAGAACAGGAGGAGCCCCACGAGTCCTGGCATCAACTCCCAAGTGTAGGGCAGGCCCGGCCCAGCAGAGCCCAGTCCAGGGTGAGAGGCTGCTCGTTAGAACCGGGCCATGTCCCTACCCAGCCCAGACCCTGGGACATGAGGGGCCATGCCAGCCTTAAGGCAGCCTGTCACCCTGCAGAGATCTCCCAGCCCCCCAGGAGATGGCTCTCCACCAGCTCCCCCAGCACCTCCCCTGTCTGGCACCCTGCGGGGCCGTGGCTGGCGCTGCAGGGAGGGCGCTGGCTCCGAGGGCAGCCCTATGGGCTCAGCGCCCTGGGTGGCCCGCTGCGCCGGCCCAGGCGGGGCAGGGAGGGCGCCCCCGCACCTGTGTGCCGTCTTCCGCAGCAGCTCCTCCTGGCTCTCCTTCCGGTGCTTCTCCAGCTCACTCAAGAAGTTCTCCTTCTGCACCACCTCCCAGGTGACCACCTTCTGGTCCAAAGGCTCTGGCAGGTCCCTCTCTGGGGAGGCCGGGCCGCCTCAGGGCAGGGCCCAGGCCTGGGAGCCCCCTGGTGGGCAGGCCCTCCGGGCCACCGCAGAGGGGGCCAGGGCGCGCCACCTGCTGCCCCCTGCCCCCACCCAGGCCCAGGGCCCCTCCATTCACGCGGTTCTGGCAGGAGCCTCACCCAGGCGCGCTCGCTTCTGCGGGGCCCCCCTCTGCAGGAGCCTCTTGAGCACCAGGCTCAGGTGGCTGAGGAGGATGAACGGGGGCGCTAGCGCGGGGCGCTGGTGGTACTCCACAATGAGGTGGAAGCGCTGGAACTTCCAGAAGGTGTCCGCGTTGCCCTGCACCACCTGGAACGTGTAGCTGTGGACAGCAGCGGGCAGGTGGGCGGCATGGGCACGTGGCCCTGCTCCCTGCCCTGCCCCGCCCCACCCCCGGGGTTCCCCGCCACCCCTCTGCTACAGCCTGGCAGACCCAGGCACCCGCCCGCACACCCCTACCAGGCCTGCACCACCTGCTCAGTGCCCTGAGCTCCAGAGGGGAGACCTCCAGAGGGGAGCCCTCCAGAGGGGAGCCCCAGCTCTGGAGTGACAGGCTATATCCAAGCCCCTCCTGGGGGCAGAGAGGCGACTGCCCGTGCAGTCTGGAGGGCTGGACAGGTCTGGGCCAGGGGGACCAGAGCCAAGCCCCACCCCCCAGAGTGGACAGAGGCAGGGGGCAGGGTGGGCACCTGAACATGGCGATGAGCAGGTTCATGAGCAGCACGTTGGTGACCAGTAGGAAGGTGACCAGCAGGAGGATGACCACCCAGTTGGCGTAGAGGTTGGGGCAGGAGGGCGAGCCCTCCAGCAGCAGCGGGTGCAGGGAGCAGTTCACGCGGGCTTCTGTAAGGGGCCGGGTGTGTGGGGTTGGGGCCGGCCCCAGCGGCCAGCGCCCGCGGGCGTCGAGAGTCGTGTCCCCACGGTTGAGGCCACCCAGGGGGAGGGCCTGGGGAGGCAGCCAGTTCCCGTGCTTTCCCGGGCGTGGTCCAGGCTTCGGCACTCAGACTCCGAGTCCTGGGACAACCAGGTCCTGGGCAGTCTGCCTGGCTGTGCCGGCCCCACTTCCCCTGGCTTCGCTGTGACGTCACAGCGGCCCACGGGCTCTGGAAGCAGAGCCCAGCCCATGTCATCCCACCCCCACCCAAGGCTCTGCTCAAAGGCAGCATGGGGGGCGCTGGCCTCAGCGAGGGCGTGGGGTCTCTCCCGCAGGACTTCTCAGGCCTGTGGCTCACTGGCCACCACAGGAGTCTGAGCCGGGGCAGGTCTGCACTTTCCCAAAGGCTGCAGCAGCACAACGCCCTTGACACGGGTTACCGCGGGTTGGAGGATGAGCCAGCTCCAAGAGCCGTCGGGGCGGGAGGGGCACAGGCAGTGAGCACCCAGTCTGGGGCAGGCTGAGCTCCAGGCCCTGGACGGGGAATCTGGAGGGGCCGGCATCCCTGAGGTGCCCCAGGAGCCCTGCTCCAGCCCCTCCCCTGCCTGCCTCAGCCCCTGCAGGGCCAGCCTGGCCCCCACCTGCCCCAGGAGACGGGAGGGAAGTGCAGGCGGAGGCCAGGGTAGGGGGCGCACGGGTGTAGGGGCCCCGGGGCATGGGGCGTCTCCCCGTCAGGAGGGCTTGAGGCTCCAGGTGGCGACCTCCGCAGGCTGTGTGTGTGTGTGTGTGTGTGTGTGTGTGTGTGTGTGTGTGTGTGTGTGTGGACCTGGACACACGTATGCACGTAGGGCTGTGTTTCTGTGACTGCCCCCCCGCCGTCTTCATGCTGTGCCTCAGCGCAGGGCACAGGGGGCTTTGTTTCCATGTGTGCCCGTGTTCCCACCTCTGGGCTCGCATGTCAGGCTGGCAGGGCCTATTCCCCTGTGTGTGTCTCCCTCACAGGATGAGCCCCTCCTGAGTGAGGTACTTCGATGGGGCCTGGGGGCTCCGTGTGAGACCCCTCCCCAGCCGCCCCTGCCCTCCCGGCCTGCAGATCCGTTCTCGCCCTGGGCACCCTGAGTGGCCCGGAGGGCCTGCCCGTCCAATGGAAACAGCTCCATGGTGATGAGGCGCCTGCGTCTCCCCCGGGACTCTCAGAGGCACCGCCAGGCCCAGCTGGGAGATGGGTCGTCCTGGGACCTCCTGGGGCCCAGAGTGGGGGCTCTGCCCGGGACACTGGGACCCGGCTCCTGCAGCCCGTAAGTGAGCAAACTACCCTCTGCTCGCAGGGTGGTGGGCTCCCAGGGAGGGGCTGGCCAGGGGTTCCACCCTGAGAGATGGGGAAGGAGAAGGACCCTCAGCGAACTGGCCCAGGCTGGCCCTGCCATGGTGGGGCTCAGCCTGGCAGCTACAGTGGCATTGAAAACTGGACCCCTGGGAGTCTGCAGCCCTAGTCCGGCACCTCCCTGCCCCCGGGGACCCCGAACCATAAGAGTGCCCTCGTACCATCGGTGTGCGGCCGTCGAGTCGGGAGGGACCCCACCCCTGCCCAGTGCTGGGCGCCCGCTTCTCCCCCCTCCTCCTGAGGGGCCCCGTGGGACTGGGGCAGTTGGAGGTCATGGCAGCGTCCCCCAGGCGGGGCCGCCCGGGGAGGACAGGCAGGGGCTCATTAAACTAATGGCCTGGAAAATGGTGCCCACGGGAGAGCACACACGGAGCCCTGTGCCGGGTGCGGGGGGGACTAAGAAAACAGCCCAGGAAATGAGCCTGCAAAACCCGCTAATTAGGAGGCAGCTCCCGTGACGGCGCAGCCCCTCAGCCCAGAGTCTGCTGGTCTCAGTCACGTCCTCGTCCCGTGGACAAATATTTACCAGGTCACGGGCGCTGACCTGCCTCATCAGCGGCTGCAGACAGCCTCAGGGGCTCTGCGCCCATGATCGCCCCGTGACACCCGCCTGAGTGAGGACCCCCTGCCCCCGCTCTGCACCCCGGGAGCGCCCAGCATGGCTGGAGCCCTGGGCCCCCACACTGGCCCCCCTTGTTGGAGGGACTGGTTCCCCTCCTCCTCCTCCTCCTCAGTGAACCCCAGCCGTGCTGGGGCCCACAAAGGTGTTCCCGGTCCTGGTCCCCAGTTCCCGGTCCTGGGGCTACCTGAGCACTCCCCTACCCCCCACTGCACTATCACGAGAAATTCTCAGAGGGTTCTCTGGTGGCTGAGATGGTAAAGAGTCTGCCCTCAATGCAAGAGACCCGGGTTCAATCCCTGGGTCAGGAAGATCCCCTGGAGAAGGAAATGGCAACCCATTCCAGTATTCCTGCCTGGAAAATCCCATGGACAGAGGAGCCTGGCAGGCTACAGTCCATGGGGTCCGAAAGAATCAGACACGACTGAGCAACTTCACTTTCCACCAGTCCCCACCCACACCCCTATACAGGGGACCACCCTGGAGACACCCTCTCAGGCAGGCCACACAAGCCAGGCAGGGTGTTGGGCTCACACGGGTGGGTCCCCAGAAGCTAGGGTGCCCTCAGGAGCGGCCTTCCAACCGAGGGCCTCCCCCGCAGGCCGGCCACACGCGTAATGGCAGGGACGTGCTGGGAGGCCAGCTGTGGGGCCCAGACCAGGTGATGGCCGGGGTGGGACCCTGCCGAGTGCCTGCCTCCCCCACCTGCAAGGCCCCCCCGCGGCCCTCTCTGCCCACAGCTCTACCTCTGTCTGCTGCCCAGGGCCCGAGGTTGGGGCCTCCACAGCTGGCACCCGCCAGCCCGGACCTGTCCCTCACCGGACATGACCTAGTGGGTGTGCTGGACTGCCCCACCGTCAGCCATCAGGCCGGGGTCTCCTGTGACCCCCCGAGGCCCCCTGAAGGACCAGGTGTCCATGGCCTTACAAAAGGACTGTGCTGCTAAGGGGGTCTCGGTGCTGTGACTCCCCGGGGCAGGGCCCCACGCAGAGCCCCCCGGCCTGGGCTGAGTCCTGACCGTCGATCTCGTCCAGTGGGATCTGCCCGAAGATCTGCAGGTACGGCCGGTAGAGCACGCGGCGGAAGATCCACTCCAGGCGGCCGTCGTGTGGGTGCAGCAAGGCCTGCGTGGCCACGCCATAGGCGGCGAGCCAGACGCTCAGGAAGAAGAGGAAGAAGAAGACGTCCTTCATCTGGGGGGCGGGAGGGCGGGCGGGGAGGGCGGGAAGAACGTCAGCACCCGCCAGGCGGGGGCGGGGGGAGAGGCATGTCAGCTCCGCCCGGCCTGGGCTCACCATCCGCTCCACGATGATTATCTTGGGGCCCAGCTGCTTGTGGACGGCGAAGATGTGGATGAGCCGGAGCGTGAACACCATGAAGTCGAGGGCAAGCACCGTGCGGCCGGCCTCGAAGGCCCAGGGCAGCATCCTGGGGTGGGGAGGTCAGGCTGGATGGCTGCCGTGCCCAGAGAGGGCTGGGGCTTCCTCCAGGATGCACAGCACGGGCCGCAGACCTGCAGGTGACCCCGGCGGTGAACAGGAAGATGGCCACCATGTCGCACTTGTTCCAGTTGTCCTCCACGTAGAGCGTGAACTTCTTCACCAGGCGCGTGTCCTCGTCTGTGAAGAAGCCCTGGGGGGGCAGGTGGCCCAGTGACGGTGGCCCGGGCTCCCCCTCGCGGGGCACAGCCTCTCCCGGGCCGGGCTGTGACCAGCAACCCCCCGGGCTCCGTCTGCAGCCGGGCCGGGCCCCCCACTGACCTGCCGGATCTCCTCCAGCACCAGCGTGAAGACCCAGAAGTAGAGGGTGACCTCAGACCCCGACGGCCCCTGGGGAGGGGGCCGGAAGTCCACCAGCAGGACATAGGTGAACAGGAAGAGGAAGGCAAAGTACATGACCACGTTCCCGAGGAACACGGTGACGGGCGCCCCCCAGAACTTCCGCCAGCGTGTTAGCAGGAAGGCGGCTCTCCGGCCTCGGTCACCTTCACCCCTCAGCACCTCAGCCAGCTCCTCCGCCCTGCGCCTGAAGGAGGCCATGGGCAGTGGTGAGACGGGCACCCGGGGTCCCGAGCTCGCCCGTGCCCACCACTGCCCCCTCCGCAGGCTCTCACCCGCTGCCCAGGCCGCAGAGCAGGCTCTTCTCTGTGTCCAGACTGTCCAGCTCCTGCAGGTCCTCTGGGCCTGTCCTTAGGGGGGCCTCCTCGCTGCGAGCACAGGAGCCCCTCAGGACCGGGGGAGGGCACCCGAGGCTCCCACTCGGCCCGAGCTCCCGGCCAGCAGATACACGGCAGAGGGATGAGGGGTGGGGGGCGCGCACAGGGCCCACGCGGATCTGCGGTGGCGAGGGGGGGCGCGCACAGGGCCCACGCGGATCTGCGGTGG
>JADEYB020000033.1:70524971-70541834 GCA_015832495.2 Alces alces
GGGGCGCGCACAGGGCCCACGCGGATCTGCGGTCGGGGGAGGCTGGGGGTGTGCCACCACCGCAACAGTGAAGCCGCACCCCACCCCTCCCCCCTCCCCTCCCCCCAGCCCGGCACAGCTCTGGCAAGCGGCTGCTGTCTGTGCTGACTGACCTGAAGGTGATGAGGTTGGTGTAGATGAGGGCCGGGCAGAAGAAGGCGCACAGCAGCCGCAGGATGGGGGTGCCCGAGGCCATGTCCCCCCACCAGATCTTGGTCAGGAAGGCCTGAAACAAAGGCGTGGCTGTTGCCCCCCACCACCTCCTCCACACCTTGGCTGCAGTGCCTGCAGCAGGCCTGCCCTTCAGGGTTCAGCGGAGGCATTAGTCCTCCCAGTCTGGAGCCCCCAGGGCCTCCCTCCTGGGGGAGAAGGAACACCTTCCATGGAGGGAGGCTAGGCTCCGGGTTAGCATTTCTGCTGAAACCAGAGGCGGAGAACTAACACCTTCTAGAACTAACACCCAAAAAAGATGTCTCCATCATAGGGGACTGGAACGCAAAAGTAGGAAGTCAAGAGACACCTGGAGTAACATGCAAATTTGGCCTCGGAGTACAAAACGAGGCCGGCTAACAGAGTTTTGCCAAGAGAGCACACTGGTCACAGCAAACACCCGTTTCCAGCAAAAGAGAGGGCTCTACACATGGACCTCACCGGATGGTCAACACCCAAACCAGACTGATATGTTTCTTTGCGGCCAAAGATGGAGAAGCTCTATACAGTCAGCAAAAACAAGACTGGGAGCTAATTTTGGCTCCGATCATGAACCCCTTATTGCCAGATTCACACTTAAATTGAAGAAAGTAGGGGAAACCACTAGATCATTCAGGTATGACCTAAATCAAATCCTTTATGATTATACAGTGGGAGTGACAAATAGATTCAAGGGATTAGATCTGACAGAGTGCCTGAAGAACTATAGACAGAGGTTTGTGACATTGTACAGGAGGCAGTGATCAAGACCATCCACAAGAAAAAGAAATGCAAAAAAGCAAAATGGCTGTCTGAGGAGACCTTACAAATACTGAGAAAAGAAGAGAAGCGAAAGACAAAGGAGAAAAGGAAAGATATACCCATCTGAATGCAGAGTTCCAAAGAATAGCCAGGAGAGATAAGAAAGCCTTCCTCAGTGATCAGTGCAAAGAAATAGAGGAAAACAATAGAGTGGGAAAGACTAGAGATCTCTTCAAGAAAATTAGAGATATCACGGGAACATTTCATGCAAAGGTGGGCTCAATAAAGGGCAGAAATGGTATGGACCTAACAGAAGCAGAAGATATTAAGAAGAGGTGGCAAGAATACACAGAAGAGCTGTACCAAAAAGATCTTCATGACTCAGATAACCATGATGGTATGATCACTCACCTTGAGCCAGACATCCTGAAGTTCAAAGTCAAGTGGGCCTTAGGAAGCATCACTACGAACAAAGCTAGTGGAGGTGATGGAATTCCAGCTGAACTATTTCAAATCCTAAAAGATGATGCTGTGAAAGTGCTGCACTCAATATGCAGCAAATCTGGATAACTCAGCAGTGGCCACAGGACTGGAAAAGATCAGTTTCATTCCAATCCCAAAGAAAGGCAATGCCAAAGAATGCTCAAACTACCACACAATTGCACTCATCCCACACGCTAGCAAAGTAATGCTCAAAATTCTCCAAGCCAGGCTTCAACAGTATGTGAACTGAGAATTTCCAAATGTTCAAGCTGGATTTAAAAAAGGCAGAGGAACTGGAGATCAAATTGTCAACAACTGCTGGATCATCAAAAAAGCAAGAGAATTCCAGAAAAATATCTACTTCTGCTTTATTGATTACGCCAAAGCCTTTGACTGTGTGGGTCACAACAAACTGTGGAAAATTCTTCAAGAGATGGGAATACCAGACCACCTGACCTGTGTCCTGAGAAATCTGTATGCAGGTCAAGAAGCAAGTTAGATCGGGACATGTAACAACAGACTGTTTCCAAATCAGGAAAGGAGTACATCAAGCCTGTATATTGTCACCCTGCTTATTTGACTTATATGCAGAGTACGTCATGAGGAACACTGGGCTGGATGAAGCACAAACTGGAATCAAGATTGTTGGGAGAAATAACAATAACCTCAGATATGTAGATGACACCACCATTATGGCAGAAAGTGAAGAAGAACTAAAGAGCCTCTTGATGAAAGTGAAAGAGGAGAGTGAAAAAGGTGGCTTAAAACTCAACAGTCAGAAAACTAAGATCATGGCATCTGGTCCCTTCACTTCATGGCAAGTATATGGGAAAACAGTGGAAACATTGAGAGACTTTACTTTTTGGGCTCCCAAATCACTGCAGATGGTGACTGCAGCCATGAAATTGGAAGAAAAGCTATGACCAACCTAGACAGCATATTAAAAAGCAGAGACATTACTTTACCAACAAAGGTCCATCTAGTCAAAGCTATGGTTTTTCCAGTGGTCATGTATGGATGTGAGAATTGGACTATAAAGAAAGCTGAGTGCCGAAGAATTGATGCTTTTGAACCGTGGTGTTGGAGAAGACTCTTGAGAGTCCCTTGGCCTGCAAGGAGATCCAACCAGTCCATCCTAAAGGAAATCAGTCCTGAATGTCACTGGAAGGGCTGATACTAAAGTTGAAACTCCAATAGTTTGGCCACCTGATGTGAAGAACCGACTCATTGGAAAAGACCCTGATGCTGGGAAAGATTGAAGATGGGAGGAGAAGGGGACAATAGAGGATGAGATGGTTGGATGGCATCACTGATTCGATGGACGGGAGTTTGAGCATGGTTCGCGAGTTGGTGATGGACAGGGAAGACTGGAGTGCTGCAATCCGTGGGGTCGCAAAGAGTCAGACATGACTGAGCAACTGAACTGGACTTGAGGCTAGTGGGGAGAGTGGCCAGCAGAGGGAGTCAGGTGGGCGGCTTCCAGGAATGGAGCCCCTCAACCCCAATGGCCTGGACGCGGGCGGAGGAGGACCTGAGGGAGCTGGCTGGGGCACCTGCTGTCTGGCCAGGCTTTGCCCACAGCACCCCCAGGGCTCACCTGCACCCCGTCGTGGGCAAAGAAGGCCTTGGTGTCGGCCTCGGTGGCCAGGTGCAGGCAGGTGGTTCTGCTCCAGCAGCGGTTCCGACGCACCAGCAGGGCGAAGGCGCGCTCCTCGCTGTGATGGTAACACTGGGAGAAGAGGTCTGCGGGGCGGCCGCTGCCGTGATGCCCAGGCCCGCCCGCCGGGCTCCTCCCCTGCAGGTTGCACCCGCCCACGCCCACCTCCCTGGGGCTGTGAGATGCGCCCGTCCCTACCCGGCCTCCCCATCGGGACGTGGGAGCCTCCCTCTCCCCGAGTGTCCACGCTGGGAGCACCCATCGCCCAGTCCCACCCCCAGTGCCCGCTCCCCACCGTGCTCACCCAGGGCCAGCTGCTCGTACTTGGCCTCCCTCAGAGTCCGGCCCACCTCCGCCTCTGTCTCCAGGTGGGACATCTCTTTGAGGATCTTGCAGGCGACCAGAGCGGTGGCCACCCCCTCCTGGCCCTGGGAGACCCGGCCTGAGTGTGCAGCCACCTCCCAGCCCCCACAGGCCTCCCCAGTGTCCTCCCAGCCCTGCCTAGGACCCCCAGGACCCTCCCGGTGTCCTCCCAGCTTGCCACCCTCCCCTCCCCCGACCCCCAAACCCCCTCCTGGCATCCGCACCATGGCCCAGAAGTAGGTGGCCATCTCGTGGCGGTTCTGCAGCACCGCCCACAGGAACAGGTCTCTCCAGGGGTCCTCGCTCCTCTGGTTCAAGTCCAGCAGCCCCTTCTGGCCCGGGGTCCGCCGGGCCGGGCCCCGCTCCTGGAGGGCAGGTGTGTCAGCCTGCGGCCACAGCCCCACCCGCCCCCTGCCCCCTCTCAGTGCCCGCCCCCCGCCCGCGCTCACCGCCTGGTAGAGCCCACGGCAGGCGTCGTGAAGGAAGTCCTTGAGCACCCGCGAGACCTCGTGCAGGGAGAAGGCGGGCGGCCCGGCGGGCGGCTCCCGGGCCTGCTGGGCGCCCAGCCCGGCCAGCGTCAGCCGGCCTTCCTCCTGCTTGCGCTGCAGCAGCTCGAAGAGCAGGCTCTTGGGGGCCACGGAGCGGTAGAGCTGCTGCAGCCGCCCGTAGGTCAGGAAGTCCGCTACGTCTGCGCCGTTGTCCACGAAGAGGCGCACGAACTCCGGCTTGTTGCTCACCAGCGCGTCCATCATCACCTCCTCCAGGTCGCGGGACTGGGGCGCCAGGTGGAGGGTGAGCGGGAACCCGTGGGGAAGGGGGCCCGCGGGAGGGCTGTGGGGCCCCGCAGCAAGCCACCCAGCTCCCGGTGCCCCGCCCTGCCTGTCGCTCTGCACCGCTGATGTTTAGCCCCTCCTGCCTGGGATGCCCGCCAGTGAAGCCCAACGGGAGGTGCCCTGGCCTCCCCGGCGCCCCTGGCGACAGCCCGGCCAGGCCGGCCCTGGACACCAGCTGCCCCCAGCCCCTCGCCAGGGTGCCCGCCTGGCGCTGGCCAGAGCCTGGTGCCACCTTCCACTCCACGTCCCCGTTGAAGATCTGGCTCTTGGCGATGTCCACGCGGTCCCAGGCCACGGCCAACTTCAGTTCGTCCAGGTAGTCCTGCGCCTCCTGGCTGTGGCTCTTGCAGGCTGCGGGCGGGGAGGGTGGAGTGGGTGAGGGGGAACCCAGGTGCTGGCAGAGCCAGTGGGCACAGGGCCCCTAGAGGTGGGTCTCCTAGATGTACGCCCACGGACGTGATGTCCTGGTTCTCTCCACACCCTCTGAGTACCGGCGGGAGCCACCGCTGGGAGCTCCAGGACCCCAAGGGGACTCCAGGACTGGGTGGAGTCGTGCGGAGTGGGTGCCTGTCTGGAGGAGTCTTCCCTTCCTCAAGGCTGCCCCCTGCCCCAGAGCTGCTCCCAGTGTGGGCCTATGTCCCCCGCCAGTGGTCAGCCTCTCCACAGGTGTTTATATTCAATGAGAAGCGAAGTGAGTGACAGCCAGGACGTGGAGACCAGCCGACTGTCCATCCACAGAGCGACAGAGAAGCAAAACGCAGACTGTCACTGTCCTAAAGGCAGGGGCGCCCAGTACCGGCCGCAGCGTGTCGGACGACTGCCCAAAACATCGTGCTCAGAGCAAGACTCCAAAGGCCACAGGGTGTGTGGTCCCATGCCCAGGGAATGCCCCCAGCGGGCGGATTCAGACACGGCAGGCTCGTGGTCGCCAGAGACTGGGGGAGGCCGGGGTCTAGTGGGTCTTCTGGGTGGTGGACCACCTTGTGAAAGCACTAAAACCCCAGAGTTTACTGAGCACCTTAGCTTTCTAAGGACTTCCCTGCTGGTCCAGAGGTTAAGCATCTGCCCACCAATGCAGGGGAACACAGGGCCACTCCCTGCTCCGGGAGGATCCCCGTGCCGCGGTGCAGCTAAGCCCACGCAGCACCGCCACTGAGGCCCGGGCGCATGGAGGCCCTGCTCCTCGACAAGAGGAGCCTCCGCGGTGAGAGCCCGCACACCGCCGCCAGAGCAAGGCCCGAGTCCGCAACAGAGACCAAGCTCAGCTAAAACTAAGTAAATAAAAATTAGGAATGAATAATTAAACAGTTAAAAAATTTGTGATAGAATATATCTAACGTAAAACTTGCCAAAGACAGAACCTCTCGTGGCTTTGCATGTCGTCATTGTATGGAGGCCCCGGAAGGTTCTGTGTTCCTTCCGTTTGGTCACACGTGCTGCTGCTGTGCACACACGGCCGTCCACACGCTCAGACACTCGCACACGCCGTCACACACACTCACACTCACAGCAGAGCGCAGCCGCCCCAGGCGCAGGCCCCAGAGGCCGAGGCCCCGGGGTGGGGGCCGCCCCTCGCCGGGCTGGTTGGCCACCCTCCCCTGCCCAGCGCCCTCTGTGGGCACGGCCGGGCCTCACCTTTTACCAGCACCTTGAGGATGACCGTGTCCAGCTCCTCGGAGCCCTCCTGCTCGAAGTCATGCACGGTGAGCAGGTGCGGGTGGGACATGATGGTCTGTAGCTGGGACCCCAGGACAAAGGCCCGGAGGTGACCCCGCGGGCAGGGCAGGTGGTGTGTGACCCCACGGCCCCCAGCCAGAATGCCAGCCCGCCAGGCCCAGGGCAGCCCCACCCTCAGAGCCGGCATCCCCATCCCTCGAGGGCCTGAAGCAGGGGCCAGCCCGGGGGCTTTGCAGCCAGAGGGGCCGGGCATGGACGCGCAGTCCAGGGGCTGGGGTCTATGGTGGGGGCCAGCACGTGGCCCTCCCTCCAGCAGCTCATACCAGCCCAGTCCAGCGCACGACGTCCTCCCAGGAGAAGTGCTCGCTGGGGAACTTCTCCCTAAACTGCTTCTCGGCCACCTGGGGCGCCAGGAGGTGGGGCTGGTTCACGAGGGCAGCGAGCACATCAGCGACGCCCCCTGAGCCCGCCAGGATCAGCCACGGGGTGGCGTGCTCCACGGCCCTGGAAATCCTCTGAGGGGGGCAGAGCGGGGCACAGTGGACCAGGTCAGTGCCAGGTGCGATCTCAGCCCTGGCTGGGGGGCCCCGTGGGAGGCCCCCTCCTGCCGCGCCTGCCCTACCTCCAGGGTGCTGGGGTCCCCATTGACCAGCAGACAGAGGACGGGGATCTCGATGCTGCTGGTTCCTGTGGATGGATGGAACACAGTGTCCACCCAGGTGCCCGGGTGAGCAGAGGGCCTGGGACCCTCCTGTGAGGTCACCCCCCGGGGCCTCAGACCACTAGCTGGAGGCGTTTTCTGGGCAAACTCCAGGCAAGAGGCTTTTTCTCCAGAGGTGGGCTCCCGGCTGCCCGGTCACCCGGGACAGGGATGCCAGGCCCACTCCCCACTGTCCAGTGTGGCCGCCTCGTGGCTGTTTAAACATCAAGTTGAACATCGGATCCCTGGCCGCACCAGCCACGTTCGAAAGGCGGGCCTGTCTCCTCGGCCAGGGCAGAAAGCTCCACTGACCACTTGCCAGGCCATCCGAGGGCCCCGGAGCACCTCAATGTGGTGAAGGAGAGGTGCAGTTTGGCTACTTCCCCTCAAAAAATAGACTTGAGATTTCTGAATGTGCAGCCCCAGAAGCCCGGACCTGCCGGATGGGCTGTGAGGGGAAAGCTTGGCAAACTGCCGGGACGGCCCCAAGAATGGTCCCCTCTAACTCCCGAGGCACCTGCGGAGCGGGAAGGATACTGGGTGGAGGGCGTGTGAGCCTCCCAGCTTCAGCAGCCCGGGCCAGCCCTGCATCCTCAAAGTAAGGGTTAAACATGGCTTAGGTTGCGTTCTCATTAAAGAGTGCTAAGTTGGCAGACACACACACACTACTTATAAATATTGCCAGTGATCACATGTATATTATTTGTACATGTTAGTTGTAAATACACGGCCTTTAGCAAATCCTGCTTTTAGGATTTAGACCCGCCCTGGCCACACTGGAGGCCGCGCCTCAGGCAGCACTGCCCCCTGCTGGCAGCGAACCTTGGGCGGTGAAGGGAGATGGGCCTCTGGAAATTTACGAATCTCACTTTCTTTGCAGAGCCTGGAGCCCCTAGCCAGAGCCTCTGGTCAGGTGGGCTCGGGGTGGGGCGGCACTGGAAACGGGCCTGCAACCACTCTGCTGCCCAGTGGGAGTGTTACCGCCTGGCAGAGACTCCCCAAAGTCATGTTCCCCCTCACCCAGGACCGACCCCCCAGTGGCCCAGGTCTCAACGCTCTGGCGAGTTTGCTGCCTTCAGCCTGGAATGCCCGTCCCGACCCAAGCTGGCGGTCCTTCAGCCCTGTCCACCCCTGCAACCCCCTACCATGGTGTTCCCGGCAGCCCCCTCCCCCGCGGGCAGCCCCCTCCCCCTGGGCAGCCTCACCCCCGTAGCCTGTCCTCTGCTCCGAGATGTACTTCTCCAGCCGCAGCCGCAGTTCCGCGGGCTCGTCGCCCTTCCCGGGGGCCTCCGGCTCCACCAGGATGAAGTGGGAGTGGTTGTTGTCCAGGGGGCTGAGGGGGCCCTGGCTGCCTCCGTCGTCCAAGGGGTAGTGCACGGGGCCGTCCCCCTAGGCACACACAGCGTGAGGCCCAGGTGTGGCCCGCGCCCCCAGATGGAGGGAGCGCCGCCCCCGCTGCTGCGGGGGGCGCCCAGGGAGGGTGCCCTCGAGACAGAGCCCGCATGCTGGGGGTGGGGGCTCCACTCACCCGGCTGCCTGAGACCCTCCTCCGGGGGCGGGGCGGGGGACACCAGCCCCAGGTCACACGAGTTTGTGGGGCGGTGGCCAAGCCGGGCGTTTGGGCACCAGTCTGGGTGGGGTCCTCTGAAACCCCACTCGGGTCCTGGGAGATGCTGCCTCCTGCTGGCCGCTCGCTGGGCGGGAGACCCCCGGCTCCCCTCCCTTCCCTTCCTGCCCACCCCCGCCCCTGGCTGTGGAGTCCTGTCACCGTCACTGCCTTTAGAGCAGCCTCGCTTCCTCCCAGGCCTGTGAGCTGCCCCCCACCCCGAGGGTCGGGCTGGGCTGCCCACTGCTGGCCTGGCAGGTGGGGGCTCGGTCACGGACGGTGTAGTGCCGTCAGCCTGCGAGATGGCCCTGGGGTGCCCTGCAGCCCCGAGGCGGCCGATCTCCGGGGGCCTCCCTGCCCCGCCACCGTGCCCCATGGGCTGAGCGCCCAGAGCCCAGCGCCCACCTGGGCATGGTCCAGGAGCTGGCGGTGCAGCACGCGGCCCAACGAGGCGATGCCAATGGCCACCACGCGGGCCTTGGTGGACGTGCTGGCCAAGGAGTGGTCGCGCACGGCCTGCCCGACGTGGCGGGCCAGGCCCACTCGCAGCGCGCTGGTCAGGATCCAGGCTCCTGCAGGCAGGGGTCCCTGAGCACGGCGGCCTTCCCAGGAGCCCTCCAGGACCAAGGCCAGGGTTAGGACTCGAGGCAGGCCCCTGCTGCCCTCTGGACAGCGACTCTGACCCCGGCCTGTGCTCGCCAAGAACCCAGGAAGTCCTTCCAGAGCACAGAGCCCTCAGCCCGACGGTCAGCAGCACCTTCGTCTCTTCTACAGTCGTGTCTGGGCTGGGAGAGGGTGGACACCCCCCTCCCTGACTGGGCCGTCTGAAGGCCCAGCCCCTGAAATCAAAGCCCAGGAGTTTAATTCTGACCCCAGCGACCGGCTGGCCAGGGTGCTGTCCCGGGAGATGGGGTGAAGGAGGCCCAGCGTGGACAGCAGGTTGTGGAGGTTTCACCCTTCCCTGGGGTGTCCCGCTGAGTCCTGTTGGCCTCACACATGGCCGGGATCTCTTGGGGGAGGCTCTGAGCCCGGGGACCTTCAGCCCCTCGGCCGTGTCCCGCAGAGCAGCTCCCACCGCCCTGCAGCGCCGCGGAGGGAGGATGACCGTGGGGACGGCAGCTGAGGGCCAGCACGGGGCCTCTCAGGTATTCTGACCCGCCTGCTCTCTGACCCACCTGCACCTTGAGCCACCTGTGCCCTGACCTGCGCCCTGACCCCCTGCACCCTGGCCCCCTGCTCCCTGACCCACCTGCTCCCTGACCCCCTGCACCCTGACCCCCTGTGCCCTGACCCCCTGCGCCCTGACCCACTTGCTCCCTAACCTGCGCCCTGACCCCCTGCGCCCTGACCCACTTGCTCCCTAACCTGCGCCCTGGCCCCCTGCTCCCTGACCCCCTGCGCTCTGACCCCCTGTGCCCTGACCCCCTGCACCCTGACCCACCTGTGCCCTGACCCCCTGCTCCCTGACCCCCTGCGCCCTGCCCCTGCTCCCTGACCCCCTGCGCCCTGACCCACTTGCTCCCTGACCCCTGCGCTCTGACCCCCTGCGCCCTGACCCACTCACTCCCTGACCTGCACCCTGACCCACTTGCTCCCTGACCTGTNCTGACCTGCACCCTGACCCACTTGCTCCCTGACCTGTGCCCTGACCCACTTGCTCCCTGACCCCTGTGCCCTGACCCCCTGCGCCCTGACCCACTCACTCCCTGACCTGCACCCTGACCCACTTGCTCCCTGACCTGTGCCGTGACCCACCTGCTCCCTGACCCCTGTGCCCTGAACCCCTGCGCCCTGACCCACTCGCTCCCTGACCTGTGCCCTGACCCCCTGCGCCCTGACCCACTCGCTCCCTGACCTGCGCCCTGACCCCCTGCGCCCTGACCCCCTGCGCCCTGGCCCACCTGTGCTCTGGGCCGCCTTCACCAGCCCCTTGCGCAGCACATCCCGCAGCCACGGCTTCAACGCGAAGGGTCGCTCCTCGCCCACTAGCGACACCAGCAGGTTGGGGGCCGGCAGGTGCCACTCGGCCAGCAGCAGATCAAAAAGCACAGACGGGGCCACGCCGCTGGGCACCCTCACGAACTGCAGGGTGGGATCAGGGGTGCAGGCAAGGGGGCGCTAGGCACAGGGGTGGGCTGGGCTCCAGAGGGTGGGGGCAGGGTCGCAGTTGGAGACCAGAGCTCCCCAGGCCATCTGGACCCACTGGGCAACCTGTGAGCGGCCAAGGATGGCTGGAGGTGGGGCCTGACCTGCCGTGTGTTGGGGTGGGAGGCAGGGGCCAGAGGGGGCTACCAGCTCCAGAATTCTGTCCTCCTGGGCGCTCCAAACAGACCCCTTAAGGGAGAGCGGCCTGGAGATGGGAGTCGGGGCCCGGGGTCCAGGCGCCCAGGGGTTGGTGCCGGCCAGTCCCCAGGTGGGGCAGCTCTCACCTTGCCTCGCTTCTTCCCAGACCCTCCGAAGACGATCTCACCCTGGCCCAGGCTCGGCCCCCGTGTGCCTCCAGCACCCCCGGGGCTGCCAGGACGGGTGCCCCTGGCGTCCTGCATGGGGTCCTCTCTGCAGGGACAGAGCCCACCCCGAGGGCACGCGGGGTCAGCCCCACCCCACCTCCTGCTGGAGGCCCAGCCGCCTTGGCAGGGAAGCCGGGTGCAGGTGGAAAGAGGGGCACCTGCCCCAGTGCCCTTCCCTGCAGCCCGCCCACCCTGACCCTGGCCCCCTGTAGCCCCTCGGCCTCGGCCTGCCTCCCGCCTGCATTGCCCTCCTCAAGTGGCCAGAGCTCCTGGCCCCAAGACGGGTGGAAGCTTCTCCTGGCCCCCTCCCCACCCCACGCTCCTACTCACTCTCCCCCAGCGCCACGAGCCAGCTGCGTCCGTTGCCACTTCTGCCGAGGCTTTGGCAGGGGGTGTCCTGGAAAGCCCGAAAGGCAGTGGAAGTCTGGCAGCCTGCCCCATACCCACCATGGCACAGCCCTGTCAACCCAGGACAGGCATGGGACCCTGGGCACCAGGTGCCCGGCGGAGAGGGGGTGGCAGGCAAGCAGGTGCACGAAGCTCAGGTGAGGAGAGACAGGGCCTCCTCCTTAACCCCCCGCCCTTCCCACCTCCCAGAGACCTGCCCACCGAGTCCTCACTCCAACCCAGCACTGCCCACGTGCCCGGAGGTGTCCCAGGAATGGCCCGAGGGACAGGACTTGGGTCCCATCAGCCTGCCTGACAGCAAACGCCCCCACGCCTCCTGGACCTACCGCAGACCGGCCACCCAGCTCCCACCCCCCGGCCATGGCCTGCATGGCCCCCCGCAACCTGCTGTCTCCAGCGGCCTCCTCTGCAGCCCCAGTGGGGAGAGCGTGCCCACCCTGCCCCTGCACCCCTGTGTTCACAGAAGAAGCAGAGCTGATGGGACCCCAGGTCCCGGCAGACCTGAGAGGCCCTGCCCCGCTGGACCCACCCTGGGAAGCTCTGGCTCCGCGCCCGCCCCGTCCACCACTGTCCCCTGGGAGGTGCCCTGGGCGGGGCCTAGCCAGGATGGGCCCTTTGTGAAAGGAGAGCAGCTCCCTCGGTTCTCAGGGCCAGACCAGCCCTTTGATTCTTAGAGAGGGGCCACCTGTGCACACAGGCGGGGCTGGCGGGTGTGGGCAGGGCCCCTGTAGGTCGCCACGGGCCCACCACCGTGTCCCCAGAAGTGACGCATCCCCCAAAGTGACGCGTCCATGCCCTCGCTCCTGGGGCCTGTGAACACGCTTGTTGTGGAAGTAAGCCCTTTGCGGATGTGATCAGGGAGAGGGGGGTCATCAGGATGGGCCCCGATCCACTGACCGAGGTGGCCTTGGAAGGAGGGGAAGAAGCCGAGTGAGGATGCACACAGAGGCTGGAGGGATGTGGCCAAGGCCGGGGATGCCCGGGGCCCAGGGAAGAGCAGGAAGGACGCTCCCCTGGCCCTGCTGTGGGGTTCCGGCCTCCTGAGCAGAGACGCCTTCCCCATGTCCTCTGCCCCCTCTGTGGGACTTTGTCACGGCTGCCAGGGCACGCCTACAGCCCGAGTTGTTCCCCCACACCCAGGCCCTGTCCCCACACACAGCCTCCTGGACTAAAGATCGTTAATCACCAGCTTGGAAAGGCTGTATTCAAATTCCCCCCATCCCGGCCCTGGGAGAGGGTGGGGGACGATTTGCATCTGACCCCCCACCCCACCCGCGCTGGGCCCACCCTGCTGGGACACACGCAGGGGGTGGGGGGACCTGCATGCGGCCACAGAGCTGGGCTGGGGGGCGAGGGGGGCTCGGCCCTGCCGCCCTGGGGGTCATGACTGCTGCAGAGCCCAGGGCGCCCTAACGAATGACCCCCGCCTGGGCGTCTTAACGCGACAGGAGGTTCTGGAGGCCAGAAGCCCCAAATCAAGGTGCACAGGGCCCCGCGCTCTCTGCAGGCGCTAGGGCAGCGTCCTCACCCCGTCCAGCTCTGGGGGCTCTGGCGTCCCTCCAGTCTCTGCCTCCATCTCCCTGTCTCTTTATGAGGACACCGGTCATTGCTCGAGGGGCCGCCCCACTCCCTGTGGCCTCACCATCAGTCACTGCTTCTGCAAAGACCTTCTTCCCAAGCATTCTGAGAGTCAGGGTGGACGTGAACTTGGGGGGATGCTCTCCAACCACAGTGTAGGCAGTGATGTGGGGAGCCTTCCCGGGAACAGAGCAGGGCCTGTGGGGATGGCCTCCCTCCCCACCGCTGGACGCGCCCTGGCCCGGAGTGGATGCGCCCCGGCTGTGTGGACGCATCCCGGCCCAGTGTGGACGCGCCCTGGCCCGGTGTGGACATGCCCTGGCCCACTGTGAACATGCCCCGGCCTGGCATGTGTGGGGGGCCCGGGCAGCACTGGGGGGCTCACCGTCTGTGAGCCCCGGCTTGCTCCGCCAGAGACGGGGGGCCTGGGGCTGGCCTCTGTCTCAGGAGAGGTGCTGTGGTGCTCTCCCCCACAGCCCGCATCAGCCTTTCCTCGCTGACAGGTAGGTGGTCCTAAGCCCCAGTTTTGCCTTCCCTGGGGCCACCACCTGACCCCTCACCCACACCCTTCACCTCCGACCCCGAAGGCTGGGCCCTGGCCTCTGGCTTTCCAGCCCGGGGGCCAAGGGGCGGTGGGTCCTGTGCCAAGGGCTGGGGGGTCACTGAGCATGGTGGGGATGGCCCCGAGCACGGGGGTGGAGGGGACGTCGAGTGCTGGGGGTGGGAGGGGCACCAGGCAAATGGGGCCGCGGAGCGGGAAGGACATGCAAACAGCAGATTTGCATGAGCAGGTGTCCGGGCTCGATGCCCCTGCTCCTGGAGGGGCGGGGGAGTCCGGGCGCCCAGGGGTCCTGTGTCATCCCCGCTGGAATCCCACCCCCACCCCCGACAGGCAGAAAAGAACGGAGGTGAGCTCTTCGGCCCCAGCCGTGAAGGCGCTGGGGTTCGTGCTTGGGGCGGGCAGAGGGGCAGACAGCCAGCCCTGGTCAGGGGGTGGCTGGAAGCTACCCCAGGGCCGTGGGCCTGGGCAGCCAGGCCCTGGGGGTCCCAGCCCGGCCCCTCCCAGGGCCGTGTCACCCGGGCCAGCCCCTCACCGCTCGGGCCCGCCCCTCCCTCCCGAGATGGGAGGATGCGGTGACCAGGAGCGGTGCCCAGGGGTCCCACCCTCTGTAGCCAACAGTCAGCCCCCCACCCAGAGAGGCTCTGGCTGGGAGCATTGGCTCCCTGCATCCGGCCCCCAGGGCCCTGGGGCTGCACCTCCTGGCCAGACCCTCTCCAGGCTCCTTTCCAGACCACCCACCCCGTCTCACCCACTGAGGGACTATCCGTCTGCACCCCCAGGAAGGCGGGACTCATTCCAGGGTCCAGGGGAGAAACCGAGGCACAGGGCAGGAAGTGACCAGGGGACAGGGTGCCCCCTCCTCCCCGCCCCCCGGGGGCTGGTGGCCGGGCTCCTACCTGCCTGCCTTCTCCCTGAGGCTCGTACGTGTGACTGCTGGCCAAGGGGCGGGTGGAGGGGCCCACAGCCCGCCCGCCCATCCCCGCCCACCACGCCTGGCACCCGAGCAGCCAATGCCGTGAGCAGAGCTGGGCGCCACCTGACCTCAGCCTGGCCCGGCCCATAGGCCCTCTCTGGGCAAGCCATCGGGCACGAGGGCCAGCCGTCCCTCTCTGATGGGCCCAGGGACCCCTTGGGCAGCACCAGTCTCCTGTGTCGGGAGGTGGCCCCCTGGGGATGGCAGCGTTGTCCCTCCTGTGTTTCTGCTTCCTCCTGGGCTTTGCCCATCTCTCCAGCAGGTGGGAGTGGCTGATCCCAGGGGGTACAGCCCAGCCATCCCTGGAGGAGGCAGAGACTGTCCCCTCCCTTCCTGGGTCCCACCAAGCGGAGAGGAGTCAGCCCCCAGGACTGCTGCCCTGGAGGGGTGGGCAGGCTGCTGGCAGCGAGCAGGCTTCGCACGGACACTGTCCCTCCCCCGAGGAGCAGCACAGGGGCCCTGGAGCCCGCGGTCCTGGTTCACGCCCTGCAGACCCTCTGTCTCTCTAACTCCAGGCCTTGGCTTCTCTGGAAAATGGGGATCCGAGCAGCTCGGCTTCTGGGCGTTTGCAGTAACACACGAGAGCAGGTGACAGATCTGTGCGCCCTTCCCCAGAGACCCCAGGGCCCCCTCCGGGGTCCTCTCCTCCTCTGAACTCGGGGCTGGGTGGGAGGCCCAGTCCAGGTCCCGCTCTGGGATCCCTGGCAGCCTCGCTGGTCGGGCCCATCAGCCACCAGAGGGCACCCCGAGACCACAGGCTGAGTCGGGGCTGGTGGACGAGGCCTGGCCGGCAGAGGCCGCTGTGTTTCTGGGCACGAGAGACTGCTGGGGCTGGGAGTGGCCATAGCGTGGCCTGGAGCCCCACAGCCCCCAGGGAGGGGAGGGGCCGCCTGAGAGCCCTCAGGAAAGACTAGATTCCAGGTAAGTGGGGCTCTGGGACCCGACTCCACAAGCCCTTGGGGCCTGAGGCCCTGAGGACCAGATTCTGGGGGGAATGCTGACCTGGGTGTTCCTGGGCAGAGGGCCAGACCCAGCCCTGGCAAGGGGGTGGGACTGGGCCATACACCCCTGCTGGCCTGCGGCCCGACCCCACCCCTGGGGGTCTTGCCAGTGTCCTGCCCAGGTGATGCGGAGGGTGAGGGGGTCTCCCCAGACTCTCCAAGCCTGTGGGGCAGGAGGCAGATGGTACTTCCCCTCCTCCCACCCTCCCTTCCAGCCCCTTTCCGGCCACCCCCAGCCTAGTACCAGGCTTCTCTCCTCCCTGCCTGCAAGTCACCATGGCTCCCTATTACCCAAGCAATGACACCCAACCCTGAACCCACCGTCCTGGCCTGCCCGCTGCCCACCTCTCCAGCCATCAGGCCCGCTCCTCGCACCCTTGCCCAACCTCAGAGGCCCCCTGCTGTCTCCCCGTCTGCCTCGCCTGACAGACCAAGCGCCAGCTCCCAGCCCTCTGTCCGTGGGACGGTGGGTCCCACTCCAGAGCAGACTGGCCACAGAGACGCACTTGTCTTCTGCCCCCTGCTGAGGCCTGGGAGAGGGACACCGCCCCCGGCCCCGGACAGGGGCAGCCCCGGCCCTGCATGCTGCCGCCGTGCAGGGCTGAATGTGCAGGAAGACTCAGCCGCCTCTGCTCCTAGTCTCCTGGGACAAAAGCCACAGTGCAGAGAGGGGCCCAGCTGGCCCCGCGTCTCCCCGTCAGCCTGGGGTCCTCCCGTGGGTCTGCAGGAGGTCCGGACTCGGGCCCTTGGACAGGAAGGACCCTGCCCTGCTCCTTCGTGGGGATGCTGCCTCTGGTCACTCCAGGTTGGAGATAGCAGGGCAGGCCGCCGCCGTCTGCTGCCTCTGGGCTGGCCTGCACGTCCGTGGGGAAGGCTGAGACACGGCGGGCCATCCTGTGGAAGCGCCTCCATGCCGAGTAGCCCAGGCTCACTCCCCACCTCGCTGACGCCTGTACTCCCGGGTCTTCTGTGGCTCCCAGCCTGGGACTCGGGAGACGGGCAGGCCCTCAAGAACGTTTGCAGCTCTGAAGCTGTGCCTCGTGGGTCCTCAGGGCCCTTGCCGGTACCCTCCCCTCAAAGTGGCCATGGGGCTCTTCCCAGCCCAGAACCCTGCATCGGGCAGGTGAAGCCTCATCTGCGGCCCCAACCCCAGGAGCAGGACTGGGGTGGGGAGGGCCGGGGGTGGCAGGGAGGCCCCGGCCCCACAAGCAGCGCCTGCAGTCACCCACCTCCCGGTCAGGTGCCAGCCCTTCCGTCAGCCCCCGGGGGGCGGGGAGAATGTTAACCCATCCCAGATGCAGGGAGAGGCTGGCAGGGGCTGAGCGGACCCTCAGGCACAGGCCCCGGCCCAAGCTCACTGCCTCTCCCTCCACCATTCTGTCTCTGGAGTTTTCTGGAGCTCCAGGAAGGAGCCACCCCCAGCTCACTCCCCCCTTCCCCTCACTGCCTGCAGGGAGCTGCGGGATGACTCAGGGAGCTCAGCGCCATGCTCTGTGATGACCTGGGCAGGTGGAATGGGGGG
>JADEYB020000033.1:70561381-70614703 GCA_015832495.2 Alces alces
TTTTTGCATTTCTTCTTCTTGGGGATGGTCTTTTCCCCTGTCTCCTGTACAATGTCACTAACCTCCGTTCATAGTTGATCAGGCACTCTACCAGATTTAGTCCCTTAAATCTATTTATCACTTCTACTGTATAGCCATAAGGGATTTGATTTAGTTCGTACCTGAATGGTCTAGTGGTTTTCCCTATGTTCTTCAATTTAAGTCTGAATTCGGCAGTACGGAGTTCACGATCTGAGCCACAGTCAGCTCTCGGTCTTGTTTTTGCTGCCTGCATGCAGCCTCTCCATCTCTGGCTTCCACGCCTTAGCTATGCTCAGTGGTGCCGCAGTGAACACTGGGGTACAAGTATCTTTTAGAATTACGGTTTTCTCAGGGTATATGCCCAGTAGTGGGATTGCTGGGTCATATGGTAGTTTTATTCCTAGTTTTTTAAGGAATCTCCATAGTGTTCTTCATAGCGGCTGTATCAATTTACATTCCCACCAACAGAAAACCACTAATTTTTACACATATGTTCAAAACACCTAGTTAGGTAACACTAATAACTACATCATAGCTGAATCAGTGTTAGTATTTTGGATAGTGTCTTTCTGTTCACATTTGAATGATAGCCTAATTGGTTCCTGTGTAATTGGGAAAAATATAAGAAAAAAGGATGCAAACAAGAAGAGTTTTCCTGAAAGGTATTGATATTCTTTAAACTTAAATGTTGATCCAAATCCTCTCTTTTTAAAATTTTTTGGATAATTTAATTAACTTATTTTTGGCTGAGCTGGGTCTTCCTTGCTGCACGGGCGTTGCTTGGTTGCGGTGAGCAGGGGCTGCTCTCTAGCTGCGGCGTGCGGGCTGCTGACGGCTTCTCTGGCTGTGGAGCAGGGCCTCCAGGGCGCGGATCTTCAGCAGCTGTGGCTCCGGCTCGAGAGCCCCGGCTCAGTAATTGTGGCTCACGGGCCTAGTTACTCCACAGCATGTGGGATCTTCCCAGATTAGGGGTTGGATCCGCGTCTCCCTCACTGGCCGGCAGATTCCTTGCCACTGAGCCATCAGGGAAGCCGTCTCTCTTTTATCCCACTTTTTGAGCTGCATTTGCAGAATCTCAGCTCTCAGCTGATAAGTCATGTCACCAAATCTTTTGCGACCCCATAGATTGTAGCCCACCAGGCTCCTCTGTCCATGGGATTTCCCAGGCAAGAATGCTGGAGTTGCCATTCCCTTCTCCAGGGGGTCTTTCTGACCCAGGGATCGAATTACATCTCCCATGTCTCCTGCATTGCAGGCGGGTTCTTTACCACTGAGCCAACTGGGAAGTTTATCAAATATTCTCACCTGAAAACTCCCATCACTCTGTTTCATCTGCTTCTCCCTCTTTTTTTTTTTCCTGCTCAAATCTTCACAGTAGTAACAGTCTTCCATAGAACTGACTTTCTGATGGGAGAGTACATGAAATAAAGCAGCCCAGGGTGCTCAGTCAAGACCTGGTAAGTGTCTCCCCAGTTACGAGTCCCTGATGTGGTGGGCAGTTATTCCTCTTTCTGGGGCAATGTCCTAAGAGAGGCCAGGTTTTTCTGCTTGACATCCTTTCTCCACCCTGAGGCCAGTCAACATGCAGGGATTCAAACGCCAGCGCTGGGTAGGGGGACTCGTGCAGTCCTTCTGATCCACCTGGACATCACTGCCACTCAGGGGAGACAGGGCACCTCAGCAGCCCTGCCCAGAGGGCGAGGAGGACCAGAAAGTCCTTCGCCAAGGCATCTCCCCTGACCTGCCCAGGAAGCCTGCAGGAACTCCCACGCCCTCCAGAGCACACATCCCCCAGCGGGCCGGATGCTGACCCACGAGGGCCCGGACGCTCCCCTCCGGCCTCCAGAGTTCACTGGCCCTGTGGGCACCGACCGGACTGCGTTCTCTGCCTGCAGCGCGCGCTGGGGCACCCAGAGGGACTCGGATAGTTCACGGGGCCCTGCCGCCATCCCCCTGGCGTGCTCCTCCTCCCCCGTACCCTCTGTGGAGGGACTCAGAGCTGGTGAAGAGGGTGTCCGCGCCCCACCGCGTCCTCCTGCCAAGCAGTTCGCGGTCCCTGCACCCTGCGGACCCCCGAGCCTCCCTTGCTGGCTTATGTGGGGGCTTCGCGCAGGCCGCGCAGGTGGGCTTGGCGTGAGCGAGCACGTGGGCGCAGGCGGGGCGGAGAAGCGAGGAGGGCGGGATCCGGTGGACCGAGCAAGTGGGGAGGGCGGGCCGAGCAGGTGGGCGCAGATGGGCGGGGCCGGGCCGGAGGGCTGGGGTGCCCAGTGCGCGCAGGTTGGTGATGGGCGGGGCGTCCGGCCTGGGGCGGGGCTCGCCAACCCCCGGACCGGCCCCGGGCAGCCGGCCCCGCCCCCCACGCCCGGGCCGGGCGGACAGCGGCCCCGGCGGGGCTGGCAGCAGCGGTCCCCCGCACTGCGCCCGGGCGCCAGCCTTCGCTGCAGCTCCTGCTGCCCACCACGGGCCCTGCCTGGCCATGGCCGCGGCCACCTCTCCTCCCAGGGCTGAGAGGAAGCGCTGGGGCGGCGGCCGCCTGCCGGGAGCCCGGCGGGGCAGCGCGGGCCTGGCGAAGAAGTGCCCCTTCTCGCTGGAGCTGGCCGAGGGCAATCCGGCAGGCAGCGCGCTCTACGCGCCCATCGCCCCGCCTGGCGCCCCGGGCCCCGCGTCCCCCGCTGCGCCCGCCGCGCCCCCCGCCGCCACCGACCTTGGCCCGCGGCCGCCCGTGAGCCTGGACCCGCGCGTCTCCATCTACAGCGCGCGCCGCCCTCTGCTTGCCCGCACTCACATCCAGGGCCGCGTCTACAACTTCCTCGAGCGCCCCACCGGCTGGAAGTGCTTCGTCTACCACTTCGCTGTGTGAGTATCGCCGCCGGCCGGCACCGGGAAGGGCTTTCCGCGGGACTGGGGAGGGCGCGCGGGCAGCGAAGTCCCGGTGCCACCTGCTGCCAGAGGGGCCTTGCCAGAGCCGCGGCGTCGCCCCGCCGGGAGGGAAGGGAAGGGCTAACGGGAAGACAGAAACAGCGGGAAGCCGGCCAGGTGAAGTTCAGGACCTTGTGGGTCCGACCCCGCGAGAGTGGGGAGCTCCCCGCGGGCGCTGCCTGGGCATGTGTGGGTGCGGGAACCAGCTGGGAGCAGTGCCCGTGCCCAGGGCTGGTCTGCTGGGCCCCGCGGGGCTGGCCCAGGTGTTAATTGTTCTGAGAGCACGTAAGCAGGGGAGAGAACTCTGGGGGGCTGACAAACAAGAGAAGACAGGGTCCCGGTGCCCCCCAACAGGGGAGGGGGTGTCCCGGGCCAGCAAAGCAGGGCTTTCGCAGACGGTGGCCGGCCTTGTGCTGTGGCTGAGGTGTCAGCGTGGCCGAGGGGGGTGCCCAAGGCCCCACGTGAGCCTGACCCGGCTCCTAGAAATCTGGGTTGAGGCAGAGGGGCCTGGAGGGGTCAAGGCTGGGGCAAGAGGAGAGAGGGGCCCTGACTCTGCTGGTCGCTGGTGGACTGGAGGAAGCTGCGCGCCAGGCCAGAGCCGGGCACTGTTGGCAGCGCCCGGCCAGCCGCCTGGTCGGTGGCCTCTCCACGTGGTTCCGGCCTGTGAGCCCGGGCTTGGCATCCACGGGCTGCTCTGGAGCTGCCCGTCGGTTGAGGCAGGCGCTCGGCCCTCCCACCTTGGCTAGCCTGGGGCTGGGGGACCGCCGGCTGCGGGGTGTCCAGGGCTGTCACTGGCCAGGGAGCAGAGTCTTGGCAGGCGCGGCGAGGTGGGGGGCACAGCCTGTGTCCCTCACTTGCTCCCCTCCGAGCTTGGTGGCACTAGGGGTGCGGGCGGGGCGGCCCTTCCAGAGCAGCAGGGCCAGGCCTGGAGACAGTGTCCTCAGAGGTGCAGAGCGGCCACGGTCCTCCGGACCCCACTTCCCCGCCTCCGGAGGGGGCTGAGGGGACCTCGCGGTGGCCATGGCTGTCTGCGGAGAGGGCGGCCTTGCCCTTGGCTGCAGCAGCAGAGGCTTGTCTTGGGGTTTGGGGGATGTGCGTGTGCACCGACCCCGGGGGACCCCGCCCCGTCTGGTGCTGGCTATGTGAGCACCCCGCCAACAGCAGGCTCGTGGGAGCTGCCATGGACAGCCGTCACCTGCGGGGCCCCAGGCTCCCCGAGGTGCTTACCGTCGGGGAGCCCACAGCCAGTCCCGACGCAGGCCCTGCCCAGCCGCCACTCTGGCCTGGGACCCCGCGTGCCAGCACTGGGCACAGGTGGGAGGACCAGGCAGAGCACCGCTTCGGGGGTCAGCAGTGCCTCCACACCCCCCGAGGGCTGCTGAGTGAGGGGCCTGCAGGCAGGCCCAGGTCCGCATCCCAGGGTCGCAGGCCCGGGGCGCTCGCCTCGCCCTGGCTCCCTGGCGGCTGCGGTGCCTGCTGGAGGAAGAGGGCCCGCCGCACCCCAGAGGAAGTCACTGCTTACACTTGTGTTTTCTTCCTGATTCTGATTGTTTAGCTCTCGGAAGTTTGCTCAGCATGGTCTGCCTTGCCCAGCCTCCCCAGGAGCTGTAGGGCCGGGGTGGCTTCTGGGGACCGTGGCGGCCTCTGGGGACAGTGGCCCAGCGGCTTTCCCCTGTGGGGAAAAGGAGCTGGGGAGGCGAGGCCCTGCGAGTGGCCTGGTGACCTTGGGCCAGTCTTTTCCCACCCGCGTCCCTGTCCGTAAGAGGCAAGTGCAGCCCCCCAAGCAGGGTGTGCAGCCCCCCACTCAGGATGGGGCTGCAGGTCGACCCTGGCCGGGCAGGCAACGTGGCTTCCCTGGGGCCCGGGAAGGTGTACTCTTGTCTCTAGGAGATTGCCAAAAGCCACGGGACACTCTCTGAATTGGCCAGTCTCTTGAGGGCACCTGGCTTCAAGCTGGGATGGCAGGGGCAGCCTGGGCTGAGTGGCCAGGGGCTGGTTGCAGCCCCGAGAAGAGCGGTGGACGGTACCCGCTGCGGCTCTGGCAGGGTCCGAGACAGGAGCAGAGAGAGAGCTCTGTCTTTGGTGAGGCCGACTGTGAAAGGGCAGGATGGTTGTTACGACCCAGGCTGAGCTGGGTTTCCGGCCCAGGAAGGATGAGCCTGGCCTTGAAGGCCCGGGGCCCGCGTGGGTGTGAGAGCTGCTGTCTGCTGCCCCGCGGGGCTGGGCACGCTGTCACAGGCACAGCTGGGGAAGGAGGCCAGGATATCCTGTCCCTCTCCTGGTCAGGGAACCCCTACTCCAGCCAAGAGGAGAGCAGCCCTTCCTGTGCGCGCCCGGCCTGCCCCGTCTGCGGGGTCAGGGGGCAGGGCACTGCTCCTGCCCGCCTGGCCTTCCTGCCTGCTGCCCCCAGTCCTGGTCTGAGGCTCTTCACTGTGGGGTGGCGCCTACTCTAGCTCTGGGCATGGCGGGTGCCGTGGCCTCTCTGCTCACGGGCCTTGGGGGGGCTGTCTGGTTGGGGGGGACGCCTGCACTGGAGGCGGGATCAGGGGTCCCGTAGCCAGCCTTCCAACTGGCCTGGGCCCCCAGCCCCGAACTGTGGAAGGCTGGGTGGAGGGTTCTCGCAGGTTCCTTGTCCCTCCTGCCAAGCAAGGAGCCCCTGGGACCGCTCCTCTCTCCTTCGCCTTCTCCCTCCCTGACACCCCTTCCCCCCAACCCCACCTCTTGGGAGCTGCAGGGTGACACAAGCAGACACCTGCCTCCTCCCGGCTGCACCCACCGCCAGCCAGGGAGAAACCCCCTGCCTCAGTTTCCCCGAGTCCCCTCCACCTGCGTCCCTGCTGGTGGGAGAAGCTTGGACACTGGGGGGAGGCTTGGGGGGGGGCTTGGTGGGGGGCCTCGGGAGTGCGTCCCGTCCCGTCCCTGCCCTTCCCGGGTTCCCAACCACTTCCCGGCGGTTTGGGCGGCACCTTCACAGCGGGCGTTAATCATTGATGGTGCTGGCAGCTGGCCTGGCTGTTTGCTGGGCAGAGCCCGCCCGCCCTTCTGAAAGTGGAGGCCAGTTCCTGAGCTGTATCCCCCCCACCAGCCCCAGGTGCCCCTCTCACCCCAGGCTCGAGTCAGGGTCTTGCAGGCCTGGAAGGGGAGCCAGCAGAGGTGGTCGGGCTCCGTGGTCTCCCCACTGGGCCCTTTAGGACGCCCAGAGGCTTCCCTGGTGGCTCAGAGGGTAAAGAGTCTGTCTGCAGTGCAGGAGACCCGGGTTCGATCCCTGGGTTGGGGAGATCCCCTGGAGAAGGGAAAGGAAACCCACTCCAGTGTTCTTTCCTGGAGGATCCCATGGACAGAGGGGCCTGGTGGGCTAGAGCCAATGGGGTCATGCAGAGCTGGACATGAGTGAGGGACTCACACGGACTACTTTCCGCTAACTGTTTCTCGGCCCCCAACACCCTGTGAAGCTGGGGGTTCCTTCTGCTTCTCCCCACGTCACGTTCTCCGGGACCTGGTTCCCTGGTCTCCCCCTCGCTGTCCGGAGACCCTGCACTGCCACCCCAGACCCACGTGTTTCTGGACCCACTGCCCTCTGCATGTCCAGCGCCTCGTCCTGGCCTGGTGTTAGTTGAGGAGGCCCCTGTGTCCCTTACACCAGGGCTACCAGCAGAGGAGGAGGGCTCCTAGGAGACCTTGAGCACCGAGAGACACGGTGGGGAGGGGGGATGGTCCGGGAGGTGGGAGCCCCTGAGCTGGAAGGTACACCCAGCGCACGCCGAGGGTCTGGGGCCTGGGGGCGGCCTGGCGCAGGACATGGGCTGGCCGGGAGCTTGGCCCCCGGCGGGCCCAGGCTTCATGCCCCGTACTGCCCCACAGCTGGGCCACCCTGCTAGGTTCCTGGCCCCCCGACCCCCCACCCCCTCCTCTGCGGCGGGCTTGGTGTGTGCTGGCACCTTTGGGCAGGACTGCTCAGGTAGGAGGGAATGTCTGCCCGTGCCTGGCGCTGAACCGTCAGCTGCCCGGGGGCTTGCTGCCCGTGGGGGTGCCCGGGGCTGGAGGGGCGGGAGGGCACGTTAGCACTCGGCGTCTGTGCCTGGGGAGCTGCCTGCGCAGGTGTCCTGGAGCTGGGGTGCGGTTTGACCCGGAGGAGACAGACACAGGAGCCGCCAGGGCGGGCCTGGGGCACTGCACCCCCCGCCCCGCCCAGGATCCGGGCTCCACCTGGGGTGGCCGACTCCCACGCCCTGGCTTCTGGAGGTACGGCAGCTTGCAGTCCTCCTCCTGCAGAAGCCTGTTCTCAGGCTGACTCTTCAGTGTGAAGGGGACTCGGCGGACCAGCAGGCCCTGGGGACGCTGCTAGAAGCCAGGGGTGTCCGTGGTCGGGAGCCCTGGTTTCTCACCGGCTCTGGGTGCTGGGCACCGAGTGGGGAGGTGCTCCTGACGGGGGACCCCGGGCTGAGCACCCCCACCCCTGGGACCCAGGGAAGCTCCTCTCAAACCACGTCCTGAGTCGACTTTCAGGTTGTGTGGCCTCTCTCGTGGCCCCCGCCCCCGGTGCGACGGCCGGCCGGCACGGTGTCACATGTGGCCTCTGTCACGTGGAGACGGTGTCCACGGACGCCAGCATGCGGGGAGAAGGTGCTCGGCCCAGGGGAGCCGGGGTGACGAGGGGTGTGCTCATGCTGGGAGATGCTGCGGACGCGCGTGTGCGGGTGCCTGGGCTCCGCTGCTGGGAGGACGAGGACCAGCTCTGTCACCCGGCTTTTCATCTCAGGCGTTGAGGCTCTGGGCCTGGATGGGGGGCCTGGCAGGGCCAGCTTCCTCCCCGGGGAGGCGCCTTGGAGCGAAGGGCAGAGCGTGGAGGGAGCCTGGGGTCCCCAGGCAGGTCAGGGGGCTGCACTCTGTCCCGAGGGCAGAGAGGGCCGGGGTCTCCCTTCCATGGTCCCCTGGGTGCTGTGACCACCCCAGGTCTCATGGAAGGGAGGGGTGCAGTTGGCAAGGGGTGTGGCCCAGCTCTGCTGCACGTGGAATGATCGCTGTGACTCCAGGTGACCTGAGCCCCAGGGGCCATTTTTCCTTCTGATCGTGTGATGGCACTTGGCCGGCCCCGCCATGGTTTGCCTTCTGCTGCCTGGTCCAGGTGCTCATGGGCCCCTTCTCTGAGCCCCATGGGCGCTGGCTGGGGTGAGGCTGCTGGGGCAGAGGGGCAGCCTGGCTCTCCCCCGGGCCCTAGAGGAGGGTGGAGAGGGATGGGCCTGTGCCCTGTGCAAACCCTAGGCCCTCAGAGGGGAGGAGACAGGCCCATGGCCCCACAGCTGGTGTGCCCAAGGTTGCCCGACTCCAGAGTCTGCAGCTCGTCCTACCCAGGATCTGGGCAGGCCTGGTGAGGCCCTGGGCGGGGGTCGTAATGCTGACCCTGGGGTGGCGTGGGCCTGTGGGAGGTGGGTGCCACCATTTGTTGGGGGAAGAGAGAAAAAAAAGCTCCTCCGAAGCATAGGCTGGGCCTCCCCGGACGTGCCAGTGTGACTGGGCCCTGGCTCTCCACTCCAGGGGCTTCCATCCTGTGGGTGGAGGCCTGGCCTTCGGAGGCCTGTGATGGGCTGTTTTCGGTCTCTGCCCTAAAGCCCTGCTGCCCAGAGCCACAGGCTGAGGCTCAGCTCGGAGGCCTCTCCCTCCAGGAAGCCTCCCTGTGTTGCCCCAGGCAGAGCCATGCCGCCTCGCATGGCCACCCTGTTCCGTGGTGTTCAGGGCCCCCAGTGGCTCAGCCACTCCGGTGCTGGTGGGGCATTAGTGTGTGCCGTTCTCAGTGCCCCTGGGCGTTCAAGGGTCCGAGTGGGTGCGCAGGGCCGCTGGGGAAGCCGTCTCGATGCACAGCCCACACCCAGCAAGGGTAGGTGCTGGGGACAGGGTCATGTGGTGTCCAGCCCGGGAAGCCCAGGAGCCCTGTGGCCCGGCCGTGGCGGTCAGCCCGCTGCCCGGCAGCCCTGAGCCTCACAAGCGGGCGGGCCCAATGACACTGGCTGTGGGTATTTTTATCCAGTGACATTCCTGAGCTGGGGAGGCGGGTGAGCTCAGAGTGACGGACAGGCGCCCCGGGACCCTCTGGGGCTGCGGGAGAGTCCTGCAGGCCCCCGCATGTTCGTGGTGGGGTCTTTCCGGAGCCCTTTCTCCTGGAACGCCTCCGTCCTCACAGCTGCCCTTGCTGGGCGGGAGCAGATCCTCGCTGCCCGGGTGAGGCAGCAAACAGAGTGTGTCCCGAGGAGGGGCCGGGGCCGCTGTGGGCGCGTGATCCCCGCCCGGGGAGGGACGCCTGGCCCAGGGGGGCAGTGTGTCGGTGTCTGTGTGGGCTCCGGGCACAGGGAGACCCAGCCGTGGTCCCAGGAGCTCTGTGGGGATGTTGGCTCCGCCTGTCAGAGGGGGCTCTCCCAGCAGCCCCCCGACCTGCACACGCTGTGCCCACCTCGCAGGGGCTGCGGCGGCCGACCCCGGGCCCGCCTGCCCACTCTGGGCCTCGGGCGTGGCCTCTGCCCACCCCTCCTGCTCCGTGACTCGTGATGGGGACACTGAGGCCTGGCTGCTTGGCTCGGCTGCCCCAGAAAGCTGCCCTACTTCTGCCCGGATCTCCTCCAACATGGAGGCTCCCCGTGTCTTGCCTGGTGTGTGCACACGTGGGCACCCACCCCTGCTGGCTCCTACCCCTGCTCTGCAGAGGCCCCCCCGGCCGTGTCCGGGAAGTGCCTGATGGCCACCTCCTTCTGACCTCCCGTAGCGCTGGCCTCACGCCTGCCTTTTGTCCCGGGCACGCTCCGGGCACCCCCTGCCCGCCGGGTGTTCACCAGCGGCTGTGGGCCTCCCCTCTGTGTCTCTCGGGGGTGGGCGCCCTTCTCTTCTCCTTCTGGAAAGTGTGCCCTGGGACGGTCCTTCCGTATCCTCTTGTCAAATTTGCTGCTGAGCCCTGTGCAAAGATCTAGAGGAAGTCAGAAAACGGAACCAGAGTCCCTGCCCTGCCCCTGAGTCCCTCCCGCCGTGGAACACTTCTCCACATGGAAATGCCCAGCCATGCCAGGACCCCCACTTCACCACACGCCGCCCCCTCCTCTGGACCAGGGACTCCTCCTCGACCGCCCGGCCGACCCTGCTGGGAGGGGCCCGCAGGAGGAGCCCTGACCAGAGGGACAGGCCCCTGACCCAGAGGTGCCCCACCCCTCACAGGGAGAAGCTGAGGGTTCTCAGGGCACCCAGGGGATCTCCACGTGGTGCCTGAGCAGCCCTGCGACCACGTGCCTGGGATATGTCATCTTGATGGGCCACGTGGCCTGGATTTCTGCTCCAAGACATCCCCAGCTGGTCTCTCTCAGTAGTCACATCCACGTTCTTGGCTGGGAGGCTCACAATGTTATAAAACAAAGCTCGGGTAGTAAAAACAGTGTGGTACTGGCATGCAGACAAGCAATAAAACAGAGTAAAAAAAAATCCACGTGTGGACCCAATTGCATATGAAAATTTAGCCAAAGCTGTAGGCAGCGTCTCCAACCAATGGGGTCTTTAGTAGGTGACTCACCGGGAAGTGCAGGTGAGGGTGGACTGGCTTCTCTCGCTGCACCCTGGGATGCTCCCAAGTGGCCGGAGGACCTCTCGAGTACCAGGAGGAGACTCAGGGGACCCTCCACAGCCCGGGGTGAGAGTGGGGAGGCTTCCTGTGGCTCAAAGCCGGCGCATTAGGGAAACGTTTGTGTGGGAGGGAAATGGCGCTGTTGCGCACCACCAGCTCGTGAGATGGAAAGAGACTGGTGGAAGACCGAGGATTGCGATACATCCACAGGGTTAGTGTCTCTAAGACAGAGAGCCTTTCTAAAACAGAAGGAAAAGCCCGGTGGCCCCAAGGAAGATGAGCCACAGATGTGAGTGGAGAGAGTTCATGGGCAAAGCAGCCGCTGGGGGCAGTTCTTTAGACGTGTGAGAAGGCCAGAGATGCACAGGTGAGGCTTCATGGGGTCCCCCCCCGCCCCGGGCCAGCAGAAATGCGGACGACGCCCGCAGCTGGTGGCAGCCGAGGCTGTGGGCAAGAGGCACCCCTGCCGCTGGAGGGCCCGCACGACGGTAGACCCCATGCTGAGCACGGCATTTGGCATTTGGTAGCATCTGGCACAAGCATGCTTGCCCGTACCCCCGGGCCCAGAAGGCCTGCTTCTGGGGACCTGTCTTGAAGATGCTGCCCGCTGCTCCCCGCCACCCCCAAAAGCAAAGTACACATGCACAGGGCTGATTGGATTTAAAATTTTTTGGAAACTGGATTTTTGGCTGCTCTGGGTCCATTGCTATTGCACAGGCTTTTCTCTAGTTGTGGGGAGTAGGGGCTGCTTTGTAGCTGTGGTCGGCAGGTGTCTCTTGCTGGGGAGCGTGGACCCCAGGGAGCCTGGGCTTCGGTAGTTGCGGCCCCTGGGGCTCTAGAGCACAGACTCAATACTTGTGGTGCACGGGCTTAGTTGCTCTGCGGCATATGAAATCTTCGCGGCCTAGGAATCAAACTCAGGTCTCCTGCATTGGCAGGCAGATTCTTTACCACTGAGCCACCAGGGAAGCCCAAGACTGATTGTTGGAGCATTCTTTTTAACAGCAGAAGCTGGGGGACTCGAACGCCCGCCCGCAGGAGGCAGGCTGTGTTCACGGCCTGCAGAGGATTGTGCAGGTGTGACAGAAGGACAGTGCGGTCTCCACGTGCTTTAACGGAGTGGCTACCAGGAAATTGTTTTTTAATTTTGATTTTTTCTTTCAAGGAAACTTTTATTTTTTGGCCACGCTGTGCGCCATGTGGGATATTAGTTCCCTGACCAGGGATCGAATGCACCTCTCCAGCATGGGCAGGTGGGTTCTCCACCACTGGACCACCAGGGTAGTCCAGTTAGGAAATATTTTTATGTGAAAATAAACCCACACAGATAGTGGATAAAAATATAACAAGCTGCTGCCCCTCTAATACAAGGGGGCGCTGATAAATACTTTATATTGAGCTTCCCTTGTGGCTCAGCTGGTAAGAATCCGCCTGCAACTTTATATTAAGAAGCAAAAGTAGTGGAAGGATTACTGGTATGGGGGACATGACAGAACCTAAATGTTTCTAAGGACAGTTTGATGGTTTTATAGGCTTGACTTTGGAACCTCGTAAACAGTTCCAATAATTTTAAATATAAAATCAACCCCTGATCTCCCAAATCCCTAGATAAATCTTAACTAGAAAAAGAAGTCCCTCAAAACCCAAATGACCCTAAGCTTCACTGAGGGAGGGGGTGCAATGATTCCCAGAAAAGGTCTTATTTCAGATGACCTGCTGTCTGCTCAGGGGGAGCAGAGCTGAGTGTGTGCACAGGTGCGGTTGTGAAGGTGTCACAGTTGTGATGGTATTTGTTTTGCGATTCTAAGTGCCTGGCGTGGGAAGCGTGGGGTGAGGCTGCTGAGGAATTCTGCTGGTGTCCGTGAGAGCTGGGACGCTGAAAGAGCTGATAGATGCTGCTGTTTAGTCGCTCAGTCGTGTCTGACTCTTCGCAACCCCATGGACCACAGCGCACCAGGCTTCCGTGTCCTCCACCATCTCCTGGAGTCTGCTCAAACTCATGTCCATTGAGTCGATGATGCCATCTAACCACCTCATCCTCTGTTGCCCCTTCTCCTCCCGCCTTCAATCTTCCCCAGCATCAGGGTCTTTGCCAATGAGTCGGCTCTTTTCATCAGGTGGCCAAATCCTAAAAGATCATGCTGTGAAAGTGCTGCACTCAATAGGCCCACAAACTTGGAAAACTCAGCAGTGGCCACAGGACTGGAAAAGGTCAGTTTTCATTCCAATCCCAAAGAAGGGCAAGGCCAAAGAACGCTCACACTCCTGTACAATTGCGCTCATTTCACACGCTAGCAAGGTAATGCTCAATCTCCTTCAAGCCAGGCTTCAACAGTGCATGAAATGAGGACTTCCAGAGGGGGCATACATATACTATGGCTGATTCATGCTGTTGTATGGCAGAAAGCAATGCAACATTGTAAAGCAATTATCCTCCAATTAAAAACAAGAACAACAAAACGCTTCTTCGTTTACTTGAAAGGGCTAAACAGAAAGACCGACCCATAGCTCTGAGCATCCCTGGTCCCCGGCTTGTGGCCCGGGCTCCCTTTCCCTGGAGGGACAGCAGGGGTCGTGGGGAAACGTCCACGTGCAGGGCTGGGGCAGGGGACACACGAGGTGAGCCCGGAACATCGCCCTCCGAGGGAGCTCAGGTGTGCTGTCAGGGCCCCGGGGGCCCCGTCTCGGGCTCTGGAGACAACTCGAGGATGTGCCTGTTGGCTACATCGCAACAAGTCCAGAGTAATCTCCCCCATGGATCAGGCCTCACGAGGGGCTTCAGTCCTGGGCTGCACCCGTGTTCTCGCAACGCGCGCCTTTGGGCCACAGCGTCCCCGGCCCAGAGCCCTGCTGTCCTCTTGTCTCACCCGCACAGTCCGAGTGCTTCCTTCCCTTCCCCGGTGGGGTCACGCAGGGGGCACAGTGGCTGTGGAGCAGCGGGCCTGGTCAGACCCAGCGCCCTGACTCATCGAGGCCCCTCGGCCGTAAGACGGGGGCCGGAGGAGACAGAAGGCCCTGCCTCTGTGGCTGGGGGAGGTCCATCTCTCGGAGGCACCCTTGCTCCCAGGCACGGGGCTCCTGGCTTCTTGTTTGGGGTCCTTGTCATCTGTGCACAGGGAGCCTTCACATCAGTCTTGTCCGCTGGTGGGCTGAGGCCCTGCCCTGCTTCCTGGGGGTGCAGCCCTGCTGTGGGAGGGAGCCCCTTGCCCCCCTGGTGCTTCCTGAGTCTCAGGAGTTTGAGGCCTATAGTTGCCGTGGAATAAGGGCAGGGTCTGGGACCCCCGGGCCACCACAGGGCACAGCGTGGAATAAGTGCCCCCAAGGGATGGGCGAGTGGATGGGTGGACAGACGGATGCAGAGATGGATGGTGGACAGACAGGTGGATGGATGGACATAGGAGTAGATGGGTGGACAGATGGATATAGAGATGAATGGTAATGGACAGGTGGAATGATGGATGGACAGATGGATGGATATGAAGGTAGATGGGTGGACAGACAGATGTGGAGTTGGATGTTGGATGGACGGATGGATGGACGGATGGATGGATGTGGGTGTGGATGGGTGGACAGACAGTTATAGCGATGGATGATAATGGACAGGTGGATGGATGGATGTGGATGTGGATGGGTGGAGAGATGGATGGATGGACGTGGGGGTGGATGGGTGGACAGACAGATGTAGAGATGGATGCTGGATGGACAGGTGGATGGATATGAGGGTAGATGGGTGAATAGACAGATGTGGAGTTGGATGTTGGATGGACGGATGGATGGACAGATGGATGGATGTGGGTGTGGACGGGTGGACAAACAGATGTAGGGATGGATGATGATGGACAGGTGGATGGATGGATGGACAGGTAGATGCATGGATATGGGTGTGGATGGGTGGACAGACAGATGTAGGGATGGATGTTGGATGGACAGGTGGATGGATGGATGGACAGATGGATGGATGGACGTGGGGGTGGATGGGTGGGGAGACAGATGTAGCAATGGATGCTGGATGCACAGGTGGAATGGTGGATGGATGAATGGAAGTATGTGTGGATGGGTGGACAGACAGGTGGATGGATGGACAGGTTGATGGGTGGACAGGCGGCTGGATGACTTCACAAGGTCCCAGCACCCACCGGGTGTACTGGTCGCCTGCAGTCCTGAGAGGGTCTACAGGCAGTGTGACTTTGGCCAGACTTATCCCCAGGGTGGTTGGGATGGATCGACTGTCCTGGGACAACCTAGCTGAAGCCCATGACCTAGAAAAGTTGCAGAAAGTCCTTGGTCGGGGGAGACCAGTCTTGTCCTGCCGGGATCCCCAGGCCTGTCTTCGGGAGGGCTGTCCTTGTGGACGTTACTTTGGGAAGCCACGGGAGCCCTCCGTGGCCTAGATTCTGGATCTGAGGACGTGTGGGTAGATCTGCACGCTGTCCCCAGGGCTGCCTGCCGTGGTGAGTGATGTGGACGTGAGCCTGCTGGCTGGCAGGGCCAGTGCCCGCGCTGCCTCTGTGCCACTGAGTCTGGACTCGCCGCCTCCCTCTGACTGTCTTGTCTGGCTGCCCCGCGGGCTCCAGCGAGGGGCTCTGTTTCTGGAACGTGCTGCCTCAGGTGCCACGGGAGCCTCACGCAGTGTCGGCCCTGATTGGGGTGGCAGCCCTCTCAGCGCCCCCCACGTCCCCTGGAGACCCCACCAGCACTGTGCATGGCCATCCTGTGGGTGCTTCCCACCCACCTCTCGTGTGCCCTGGGGTGCAGAAGAGAAGGATGACCCCACAAAGAATCAGACCGCTTGGGGAGGCCTGGCAGGGGCGAGGGGCCTGGGGGGATGGGAAGGCAGAGTTCCAGTTTCAGTCAAGCGAGCCCAGCAGCTGGGTGAGGGTCCCGGCATGTTTGAGACCCTTGGGTTGCTGAGTGGGGGGTGAGGGGAGTGGGGTGGACCCCAGGAGGCCCCAGCTTGCCTGATCGTGGTGGGGAGCCACACCCCATGGCTCTGCTCCTAGCCTGTCCCTAACCTGTGTACGCCTGAGGGCCACCAGGTGACCCCCTGTGTCCCTGGAGAGGTTGGCCCTCCACCCCCCACCCCGTCCCCAGGCTGAGGATGAAACAGGAGGTGGGTGAGAAACCCCTGGGGGTGGAGGCTGCTCTCTGCCCTCCCCCATCTGGTCCCCTGGATCGAGGCCCAAGTTCCCGCGGGCAGCTCGGTGGGGGTGCGGGCACCGCTCTCCCGGGCACTTCCCAGGCAGCGCTGGAATGTTCTGGCCGCCCTTGCCATGAGGGGGACGGGCGGGGCTGGGGGCTCTGCAGGCCTCACTGGCCTCATCCCCAGGACAGGCCCCCCCACTGTGCTCTTATCAAGGTCTCTGGCGGACCGCCTGCCACCGCCAAGTCACGCCGCCCCGGGTGTCCGCGGGCCTCCTTCGGTGGGGGGGTGGGGTGAGGCGGTCACCTGAGGAGGGCTCCCCGTGGCCCCCCGGGGTGACTCGGTGCTCATTCAGGGAGCTCGAAGATCACGGGGCCGAGGTCTGACCCTGGTTTGGAGGACTCAAGGTGCTAAGCAGTGGCCTCCCCGCCTCCTGAGACCCCAGGATGCTTCTTTGGAGGGGGTCATTCCGGAAACATCTGGCCAGGCTCCTGGCTGCACTGACCACTCCAGGGTCCACGCCCCTGGGGCCAGCTCCCCAGAAAGTGCTCAGCAAACCATCACAGGGAAGGGTGGAACCGGCCCCCGGGGGCTCCTTGTTGGGCGTGGGGCTTGGTTTGCTGCCAGGGAACCCGGCCGAAGGACTGTGTCTGCCTGAGGCAGAGCGCCGTCAGCGGGGGCGCCGGGGCGTGCATGTGGCCTGGGCCGGCTGTGACCACGGAAGGTGGCAAGTGCCCACTGGTCACAGACATCGGGTCCCGGGGTCACAGGGTCCAAAACACACAGTTGAGCAGAAGGGGATGGTCCGGAAGTGGACGCTGAGGGGTTCCTGGTGATTGCCCCCGGGTGTGGGTTCTAGGTTGCAATTTTTAAACTTTTGCTTCTCTGAATTTTCCACTTTGAAAATACTGGTTGGGATGTGAGGGCGATCTGGTTGCGACATCTGTCACCCCATTGATCGCCAGGGTTGAAAATACTGGTTGTTTCAAAAATCATCGTAAAGGGTCGTTTTTATGAACATCAGCAGCCCGCAGGCCCTACGAGGGTCCTAGGGCCCCTCGCCCTGCCGGTGGCCGGGCATCCCGAGGGCATTGAGCATGGGGTGGGGTTGGGAGGGCAGCGAGGTGTCTATGCCCGCCGGCATCCGGACACTGCCTCTGGGTTGGGCCGGGACAGGCCTGGGCCCCAGGCCCTGCTCTTGGGGAGACTTGGGGGCGGGGACTGCAGGGAATGGGCAGGTCTGCTGTGCAGGGCACCCCAGCCTCCCTCAGGGTCATGATAGCACTGCCCCGTTGGGTCCCTCTCGTCCCAGGTCTGGGGTGGTCCTGCCCAGACGCAGAAGGAGCCGGCTGATGGGGGAGGGAGCCCCCAGAGGCCTTAGTCCTGGGGCAGGAAGGACAGCCCAGGACCTGGACAGCGGGCTCCCAGGGCCTGTGGGGTCTGAGAGCAATTAGCGCTGTGAAGACCAAGTCTGGCTGCAAGTGTTTGTTCATAGTAACAGCTAAAGATTCACCAAATGGCTTCACTCTTTCAGGTCTGTGTATGGTCCTTCTCCAGGCTGTTCATTGTTTCCTTGTTTTTGTTCTTTATCAGAGAAGTCTGATTTCTTTCTTAGCTGACACCGACCCCAGTGCCCAGCCTGGGAGCCTGGCTGCCTATCCAGGAGCGAGGCTGGGGCCTTCCCTGCAGCCGCGGCCCTTGGGGCGGCTCCCTGGGCTGGCGGCCGGCTGCCCTCTGCCCGGCCATGTGGCCCGAGACCTCTGACTCCTCCACGGCCAGGCTTGTCTTGGGGTCTGAGCTGGAGGGGCTCACGCCCACCAGGGTGGGGGGCAGCTGATGGCCCCACAGCCTGTCAAGTGGGTGGAGGCCGTGAGGGGACAAACACGTGCCCAGGTCCCATCAGGGAGGGTGGCAGGGCTGCATTGACCCCCTCCCGGGATGGTCCCTTGCTCCCTGAGTGGCTGCTGGCCTCTTGCTCTGGGCCAGCTCAGCCCGGGGCTTGTGCCCTGGCGGTGGGCACAGCAGCCTGGGGGCCTGCTGGGTGTTGCAGGGGCCATGCAGGGCCGCTTTGCCTGCTGATGGGTGGAGGAGGTGCCCTGCCTCCTGGGTGTTCCCAACATGTCCGGGCCTGAGTCGAGGATGCAGGTCCTGGGCCCGGCCCACCAGGGGTGTGTGGGCTTGGTGCTCTGCCCCTCCCACCATCACGCCGCATTGGGGGACCGCAGCCAGGAGCATCTGGGGCGGGGCTTTGAAGGGGTGGCCCCAGGTGGTCCTGCAGCCTGACGCTTGCTTCCGGGGACAGGCGTGTGTGGTCGCCCCAAGCCTGGGCAGCTCCCAAGGACGGCCTGGCCCATCTGCTCGCTTGCCCACAGTGGCCCCAGGAGCGGGAAGGTCATCCTCGGCTTGGCAGGCCTGGTGGGAGCTGAGCCTCCCCAGTGGTTCTGGATCTGGGTGGTTCCTGGTGGCACCTGCCCAGCTGGTAACACGACCCGCCCTTCCTCGGGGAGCTGGGTGGCCGCCTTGGCATGGCCTCCCAGGCTGGGGGCTGGGCACAAGGACACTGTGCCCCCTGGTGTTGGGCCGAGGCCTCGACCAGGGCACTCGGGGGAAGCCTCTGCTCAGGACGTGTTGCTGATGAGGCTGGACAGTGACCGCCCTGTAGCTGGGGGAGCGGGTGGGAGAAGGGGCCACCTTGGCTGAGCTTTGGCCTGGACAGGTGGATGTCAGTGGAGCAGACCCTGGGCTTCCTCTCCAGGGGGCAGGCCCCTCCCCAGGCCTGGCCCCTCTGTGTCTGCACCATCCCTGATGCGTCTCCAACTTTGCAGGAGCAGGGTAGGGCCTTGCAGAGTGAGGGTCTGGGAGGTGCTGTCCTCAGAGGGGTGAGGGGCCGGCAGTGTTCCCAGCCCCTTGGCGTGTCCCAGAGTGGGAGTCGGGTGGCATCGCAGATGCCTGCCCCGCCTTAGGGCTTGGCCTCTGGTGTCAGCCTTGCCCTGGGGAATGTGATCCTGGGGGCCAGAAGGCCCTGTGCGAGCTCGCGGCTGGCTGGCCCTGCCCGTGGTAGCCAGGCTGCAGGAATGCTGGCTGGTGTCGTGAGGGTGGGCGCTGCCAGGCGGGCATGGAGAGAAAGTGCTCCCGTCTGCAGGGTGACATGGGGCAGGCAGGCTCTGTGCCCTCGTCCTGGACGTGTCTGGAGTGATGGTGGCTTCACGTAAGGCCTCAGCTGTCTTATCTGCACCGGGGGTCGCGAGAGCTTTCGGTTTATAGCGCAGGCGCTCCTGCCTGCCCCAGCACGCCTGGCATTTTAATCTGGATCGTTCCTGGGGCAGTGGGGGGGGGCCTCCTGTGCTCCACAGGGGCAGCAGCACCCCTGGCCTCGGCAACACCAGTAGCGTCCGCCCCCGAGTTGTGCTGGTGAGGGCAGGCTGTGGGTGAGGGCCCCTGCTGGTGGAGGGTTGAGGAGGTCAGCACCCGGTGGGCCTGGAGCTCAGCGGGCAGGTGGGCGCCGTGGGTGGCCTCGCCAGGTGCAGGGGCGCTGTCGTGGGGAGAGGGGGGCCCCGTCCACAGTCCACTGAGCCAGTGGGCCTGTCCCATGGCTCCTGGTGGCTCCAGGGGTCATTGCCTTCTAATGGGGCAGAGCTGGGAAGAGATGGGGCCGCCCGGGGGTCATCACCCCATGGGGACAGCCAACCATGGCGGTGTGGTCTCAGCGTGGTGTCCAGCCCAGGGACGTACCTCCGAGCTAGGCCTGGGGACATCCTGCAATGACGCCATGGTCATGGGCCTGTTGGAGTGGGGTCTGTGCACCCAGGCTGAGGCCCACGAGTGAGCCCAGCCCTGGGTAGGACTCAGGTTTCAGATACCCCCCACCCGCCGGGTGCCCTGCGTGAGCCCTGAGCCTGGGCGCTGGGCAGCCCCCTCCTCCTCGGTGCCCTGGGCCTGTAGTTCTGCGTGACCTGGGGTCCAGCTTAGCTGGGGCCATGCCCCTTGCCCCCGCCAGCCACTCCCCCGGGGGGCTGGCCTGTGCCCGGGCAGTGCCCAGCGGGCAAGTGAGACCCCGAGGGCCTGGCCCGCTCTCCTGTCCCTTCTGCTCCGCCGTGACCTTTGCTCCTGAGCAGTCTGGATGCCGTGGCTCACCTGTGCCTTCTGCAGCCACTTCCCAGGGCCCCGGCAGGGCTCCGGGTCATGGCAGGTTGGGGGTAGCAGCCCCAGGGCTCTGCTTGCCCCATCCTGTCTGTCCACTGCTTAGGGGGCACCCCACGGGCCTGCCCCACACCTTCCCAGGGTCTCCCGGCTGGCAGTCCTGGGCACAGCCAGCTGGTGTGGCCGGGGTCTTCCCAGGCCGTGGGGGCCCAGGTGTGCTGCAGGCGGTTCTGGGGTAGGGGCCAGAGGGAGGAGCTCCCAGAGGGGGCAGGAGGTGAGAGGGGCCAGGCTGTGCCAGCCAGGCAGGGCTGTGGCTGTTGGGCTTACACCCTGCCCCCGAGCGGCTCCTGGGCTGGGGCTGAGGCTGAGCTGTGGACGCCCTCGGGTCCGATGTGAGGTGGGTGCTGACTGTGTCCTGTCCCCTCATTCCTGGAGGGGTGGGGTGGGGAGGGTGGGGCACCGTCCCCTGGCCTGGCCAGCCTCCTGCAGGGCACGTGGTGTGGCCAGAGGGTCAGCTGAGGAGGCCTGGGGGAAGCGGGCACCGTGTCAGGAAGTGGCCTTGCAGAGGCCGTTGAGATGACATCGGGGTGCAGGGGCCCGTGGGGGCGATCTTGGTGCCCAGGGCAGGCCTGCTTCTGCCAGGCCTATTACAGTGCACTGCCGTGGGTCCCTTCTCAGAACACTTTTTCCAGAACAGCTTTGCGCGCGTGTGCCCGACTCTGTGACCCCGTGGACTGTAGCCCGCCAGGCTCCTCAGCCCGTGGGGTTCTCCAGGCGAGAAGACTGGAGTGGGTCACCATGCCCTCTCCTCCAGGGGATCTTCCTGACCCAGGAATCAAACCCAGGTCTCTTATGTCTCCTGCATTGGCAGGCGGGTTCTTTACCACGGGCGCCACCTGGGAAGCCCTCAGAACAGCTTAGTGAGATACAACTGACCTCCAATCAGCTGCTCTAGGTGCTGGGTTGGCCCCAAAACTTCAGGTTTTCTGTTGCTCTTGAACTCTTCAGCCAGCCCAGTACGCAGCTTGACCAGTCCTGACATACGCAGATCTCACGAAACCACCGTCAGCTTGGCGGGCACATCTGTCGACCCCCCAGAGTGTCGCTGTGTCCCTTGGGAGCCCTCCCTCTCGCCCTGCCCCCCGGCCCCTACCCGTCCGCTTCTGGTCCCCGCGGGTCGGTCTGTGCTTGCTGGGGTTTTCGGACTGGGGGTCCTACACGGAGAGCTCCGCCTCGCTCAGCGCCCCCAGAGCTTCATCCTGGGCGCTGCCCACCGCTCGCAGCGGGGGAGCAGCCGTCCACAGTGGGCCTGCTTGGGCCCCCACTCGCCTGGCGACGGACATCTGGGCTGTTTCCAGACTTGGGCAGGTACAAGTGAAGCTGGTGTTTGGAAGGCTGGGAAGGGTGTGTTGCTTATTTTCTTACTGGTGACTTCAGGGTTCTTTGTGATACTCTAGACGGAAGTCCTTTTTCACCCGTGCGTTCTGTGCAGGTTGTCCCCGGTTTGTGATGTCAGCCAAGAGGAAAAGCCTTTGATGCTGGTGGAGAAGGACGCCCCTGTCTGTCCTTCTGTGGACTGGGGTTCCAGCGCTCTGTCTAAGAAACCTCTGCCTGACCTGAGGCCCAAAGGTTTTCTGTTTTCTTCTAGAAGCTGTGTTGTTGTTGTTGAGTTGCTAAGTTGTGTCTGACTCTTTGCGACCCCAAGGACTGCAGCACGTCAGGCTCCTCTGTCCATGACCGTCTCCTGGAGATTGCTCAGATTTATGTCCATCGAGTCGGTGATGCCATCCAACCATCTCATCCTCTGTCATCCCCTTCTCCTCCTGTCTTCAACCTTTCCCTGCATCAGGGTCTTTTCTAATGAGTCAGCTCTTGCCATCCGATGGCCAAGGTATTGGAGCTTCAGCTTCAGCATCAGTCCTTCCAATGAATGTTCTGGGTTGATTTCCTGTAGGATGGACTGGTTTGATCTCCTTGCAGTCCAGGGACTCTCAGGGGGATGTTGTGTAGCTGCTGGTGTTGGGTTTCGGTGGGGTCTGTTTGAGTCCATTTCTGTGTCAGACCAGAGCTGTGACGGAGGCTCCCTTCTGCACGCAGGCTCACTGCCCTCTGAGCTGCGTGTGGAGGGCCCCCCTCTGCTCCCCAGCGTGTGCCCCCCGCCCAAGTGTCCTGGGCACTGGTCCCTGATTCTAAGCCTCTGATGGTAGGGAAGCTTGGCTCACACCTGTCCACCTGCTGGAGCCCAAAGGCAGGTACCACAGCCCCAATCTCACTCCACACGAGTCCTGGACGGGGGAGGCCCAGCGACCCCCATTCCCAGATGTGGTTCTGAGTGTGGAGGCATCTGTGTGTGTGGATGCATGTGTGTGTATGCAGGTGTGCATGTACTTTTGTGTTTACACGCGTGTGGGTATGTGGGCACATGTGATATGTGTGGGTGTGTGTGCATATATGGGAGCCTGTGCTGGGGTGATGCAGGAAGCAGGCATGCCCCCGAGGCCGGCCTGTGCATCTCAGGGTGGGGGGCCCTGCCCTCGGCGGGGTGAGAGCCAGGGCCTCGGGTCTGGCAGAGCAGTGGAGGGGGGTCGTGCTGAGAGCTCTGAGTCCCCACTGATCTGAGTGCATGGGTGGGCGGCCAGCGGGTGGGGTGCTACTTGCTGACACAGTTCCTGCCTGCACTCGAACTTGCCCCGCTCCTGTCTGGGGTGCAGGGGGCCATCCCTGCCCCCTTGACCGAGGAGTCGACACGGTGGCCCTGTGAGCGTGGCCGGGTTCCGTGCTGTCTGCAGGGACCTTGGGAGAACACTGTGACCTTCCTGGGGCCTCGTGGTGGACTCACAGCTCTGGACCTCAGGGGCCCCCAGCTCCCAGGTCCCAGATGGGCAGGGAGAGGGGGGCTCCTGGTGGCAGGTGGGGGTAAACGTCACTTAGGGAGGGAGCCTGCCCCCTCCCCCTGAGTCTGGGCCCCCAGGTGGGCGGCACCTTCCGGCAGAGCGGGGCACAGGGTCCCACCCACCTTGGGCCCCACCTCCCACTTTGGCCCTGAAGACCCCACCCCAGCCTGGACTCCCTGTGGGATCAGACCCCCGGAAGGCTCTGCCACGATAGGAGGGGCTGGCCCCGGACAGCAGAGGAGCTCTGTGTGTCCTCTGCCTGCAGCTCTGCATCTGTCCAGCGATAGACCTGCCAGTGAGGGACAGCGGCCGGGGCGTTGTTAGCTTGGGGGTTGTGGGCGGGCATCAGGACTCAGTGGGGGCTCCGCCCTGGAGGCTGTGAGGGGCTGTGGGTCCCGCCAGGAAAGCTGGTCTTGGAGATGCAGGGTGGGGAGGGTTGCTGGCCGCTGGCGGGGGACAGGCGGTGGGGAGGGTGTTGTGCTGGGTGGGGGCAGTGTCTATCCAGGTCTGTCATGCGTCCCCAACAGAGACAGCGCCTGGGGCGGGACCTACGGTCAGGACGTGTGGACAGGATGAGCAGGCGTCAGTGACCTGGCTTGCTCTGCGGGCCGAGGGCTTTTCTCTGCCACAGCCCAGAGCCTGCTGGTGCCTCCCCGAGCTGGGGTGGGAAGGCCAAGGGCAGCCCACCAGTCTACAGCTGAGTAAGCGGGGCTGCAGCAGCCAGTGGACAGGTTCCAAAGTGGCCGGTGGGTGGTTGGGGCTGCCTGAGGCTCCCTGTTCGCCCAGCGGTCCTGTCTGTGGGGTCCCAGCTGGCTGGGGTTTCGGAAATGTTCACGATGCTGCCCACTCACCGTGGCCCTGGGGCTGCCCTGACCGAGGCCGGGCGTCAGGGTGTTCCACCTGAGCTGGAGGTCCTCTTAACTCAGCCAGGCCTCCTGGTTTTCAGGCCTTTGTGGGCGCCCCATGCAGCGGGTGGGGTTCAGGTTAAATGTCAGGAAGGGGGCGCTGGCGTGGGGGCAATTGGAGTCAGGATGGATTGTTCTGGGTCGTGACGGTGGTGGTCAGCCTTACGGGGGTGGGTCCCGGACATGTGCCAGCGGCCCATCAGGCACTTGACCTGAATCAGCCTCGTTTATGGAAACTGAGGCATAAGATGCCCAGCAGGTGAGAAGCAAGCCACATGGGAATCCAGATGCCTGACTTCAGAGAGGCCTCTGTGTGTGTGTATGTGTGTGTGTGCGCGCGCATGGACTTAATATGAGATGGAAATCACATACCTAAAGTCTCCCGTTTTAACCAGCTGAGAGTGAACGGTTCTGCGGTGTCCAGTACATTCACAGTGCTCTATGACCGTCAGCTCTGTCTGATTCCTGAACTTTCCATCACCAGATAGGAAACACCTTACCAGTGATTCCCACCCCTCCTCCAGCCCCAGGCAGCCAGCCTCTGCTTTCTGTCTGCGTGGCGTTGCCCGTCGTGGGTGTTAGGTATAAATGGAGTCACACATGAGTGGACCTTTACGGCTGACGTCACTTACTGAGGTCTCTCAGGCTTTGCCCGTGTCGTGGGCTGGCTTCGGGTGCCGTCGCTTTACCCGCTGGATAACATCCCACTGTGTGGACAGACCGCGTCTTGTTGACTCATTCACCCTTTGATGGATACTTGGGTTGTTTCCACCTCCGGGCCATTGTGGGCAGCGCTGCTATGAATGTGTGTGTACAGTGTTTGTTTGAACACCTGTTTTTGATTCTTTGTCATCTGCACCCAGGAGTGGGGTGACTGGGTCACGTGACCGCTGGCTGGAGCTGCCCAGGGTGGGGGTGGGGGTCCCCGCCTGCAGCAGCACGTTCTGGGGGCCATTCACGGCAAATCGAGGTGTCCGCCCACGTCGGCCCGCACCCCCACGCTCAGTCCGTGCTGCTCCCCTCCCCTCACCCCATCACGCGGGCGCCCAGGCCCGCCCTCCCCGGGAGTGCGCCGCTTCTGTCGGACGCAACCCTGCTCCTGTGCCCCTGTGTGCAGCGGCAGCGGTGTCTCAGCCCCTCAGCTCCTGCCTGTCGTGAAAAGGCGCCGCGGGGACGGGGCCCTGTGGAGGAGCAGCCCTCCTGAAGGAGGGAGGGAGGGCTGCCGGTCTCCCGTCCCTCCCCCCTCCCCTCCGCCTCGTCCTGGCCCCCCACGCTGAGCCCTGCCCCCAGCCTTGCCTTCCGTGTCCTTCCTCTCCTTTTGCCACCAGACTTCAGATCCCTCACCCGCACTGCCACATCCTTCCTCCCCTCTCCTCCCAGCTGGGCGGGTGCTCCTGGGGGCTCGTCTCAGCCTCACTGCACACACTTACCTCTGCCCTCCAGTCGACAAACCGGCAACCAGTCCACCTCTCAACTCTGCACTCCGCCCCACCTTAGGCTGCCTTCTGTCTCCACCCTGGCAGGCCAGACTCTTCCATTCATGTGGACAGTGGCGAGAGCCCCCTTACTAGGAGCCTCTGTCTTAGAACTGACTAAAAAACACATATGTTGTCTAGAAAAATCACAAGGTCAGGTACAGCACCATCAAAATCAAAGAATGGCTGAAGATTTTCAAGCTCATGCACCAGGAGGGAACAGAGATCGCAGCCTTAATCTCGGGCGAAGAATCAGGCCCAGTGGTAAGAAGCCGCCCTGCGACGCGGGGGCCTGGGTGCTGTCCCCGGCTGGGGAGGTGAACACATGTTGAGCGGCAACAACATCCACGTGCTCCCGAGCCCGCGCGCCTCAACTGGAGGGCCCGCGCGCCGCAACTAAGACCCAATGCAGTGAAACAAATAAAAAATAATAACAGTAAAAAGAATCAGGGCAAAGAGGGTAATGTTGAATTACTAAAGATACAGTCAGTGCTGAAGGTGTTCAGAAAGGGTATTAAGACAAGACTTGTTTAAAATGCAAAGAGAAATAACCTCATTCACTCTTTGATCAAGAAAGTGAAAAATCATCTGAGTTGTTAATATAGTTAAATTGATAGAGATGCCAAACTTTGCACCCTATGAGCAAAAGATATGCCTTTTACAATATTCCTGGCGTAGTCACAAGAGTTGATTTTATGCTAGACTGAAAGAGTCTCAGTACAATCTAAAATCAGCAAGCTATACTGGAGTTCCTTGATTGCAATATAAATTTAATGCCAACTACAAGTTTAATTATTAACAGGTTTTTAGAAAATCTACTTAGAAATGAAAACAGGAGCAGCACTATTACTGCATAAGATAATAAAGTTAAAGGGACGTGTGCATATCTGTACTCTGAGGCAAAGTCATAGCTACAGGTACTATTGTTCTTAAAAAGAGAATAAATACATGAACTAAGCATGTAAATTTAAAACTTCTATATGAGAAAAGCAGAAATGAAGTAATAAACAATAAGAATAGGACTTCTCTGGGGGTCCAGTGGTTAGGAATCCACCTGCCAATGCAGGGGACATGAGTTGATCCCTGGTCTGGGAAGAGTCCATATGCTGCGGATCACCTAAGGCCATGAGCTGCAACTGAGCCTGCACCTTGGAGCCCGCGCCCCGCAACGAGAGAAGGCCTGCACAGCAACGAAGACCTAGTGCAGCCGAAAATAAGTCAATACATTTTTTAAAGAGATAAGAATAGAAAATAATATCAGTTCAGTTCAGTCGCTCAGTCATGTTTGACTCTTTGCGACCCCATGGACTGCAGCACGCCAGGCCTCCCTGTCCATCACCAACTCCTGGAACTTGCTCAAACTCATGTCCATTGCATCAGTGATGCCGTCCAGCCATCTCATCCTCTGTCGTCCCCTTCTCCTCCTGCCCCCAATCCCTCCCAGCATCAGGGTCTTTTCCAATGAGTCAGCTCTTTGCATCAGGTGGCCAAAGTATTGGGAGTTTCAGCTTCAGCATCAGTCCTTCCAATGAACACCCAGGACTGATCTCCTTTAGGATGGACTGGTTGGATCTCCTTGCAGTCCAAGGGACTCTCAACAGTCTTCTCCAACACCACAGCTAAAAAGCATCAATTCTTTGGTGCTCAGCTTTCTTCACAGTCCAACTCTCACGTCCATACATGACAACTGGAAAAACCATAGCCTTGCCAGACGGACCTTTGTTGGCAAAGTAATGTCTCTTCTTTTTAATATGCTATCTAGGTTGGTCATAGCTTTTCTTCCAAGGAGCAAACATCTTTTAATTTTTTAATTTAATTTTAAATTAAAATTAAAAGAAAATAATATATTAAGAAGCAAAGAAATTGGATTGACAATCCTATTCAGGATCTGATTCTTGGTTCTTTGAGGAATAAAAAAATGACACAGCTTTCATAACTCCAGTCAAGGAAGAACAGGGAGTATATCATTTTAAATGAGGCACGAGCAGGCTCTTTTGTAATATATTTAGACAAGGTTTTAAATTTGTCAGTGACTTGTGCAGTTTTTCCAGCTTTTGAACTGAACACGTTGGAAGGTGAGGAGAGTGGAGGGGCAGTGTTTGATCGGCGCACGGGGCGTCTAGGTGCCACCTCGGTGGGTGTCGCCTGCGTGGTGTTCTCACTCTGTTTGTTTGAAAATTTCAGGACTAACAAGAAAATGTTTTTTGAAAAGTGGCTGGGGAGTTTTCTTCCAGAAAGCATCTGGCCAGGTGACCCACGCCATGTATGGTTGCAGACAGTGTCCACCTGGGTGAGCTGCTTGGGGCAGGTGCCCACTTCGGCTTGTAAGCAGGGTGCTGTTAGGAAAGTCAGGCAGGACTGGTGGGGAATGGTGTGGGCCAGCCTGTACACCAGTGGAGTTAGGAAACACAAAATAGCACAATAGCCAGCTAAACTCAAGAGTAGGTCACAGCTGATGCCACGTAGGAACCCCATGTAGGTTGATTCCATAAGGAATCAAAATCAACCCTGAATATTCATTGGGAGGACTGATGCTGAAGCTCCAGTACTTTGGCCACCTGATGTAAAGAGCTGACTCATTGGAAGAGACCCTGATGCTGGGAAAGATTGAAAGCGGGAGGAGAAGGGGACAACAGAGGATGAGACGGTTGGATGGCATCACTGACTCAATGGACATGAGTTTGAGCAAGCTCTGGAAGATGGTGAAGGACAGGGAAGCCTGGCGTGCTGCAGTCCATGGGGTCGCAGAGTAGACACAACTGTGCAACTGAACAACAATGATACATAATGGGCAAAATGGATGTAGCTCGTGAGATAAGAGCATCACACTGACCCACCTGTGTGTGGTCACGAGCCAGTAAGGGGGTGATGGCATTGTATCCCCATTGTGGATGCCGACCAGGGAGGTGGGGGAAGTGGCAGGAAGGAGTGGCTGATGCAGGGGAGTTATGAGGTCTTATAGCTCCCCCCCTCCACCCCAAAGGTGCTGATCTGTTGCCATGGAAGATGGAACTTTCCAGGCTTAAAGCCTGCAGTCCCCACCTCCCCCAGTGAGCAAAGGTGACACCCCAAGAAGGGACAAATCCACATGAGAAGCCTGGAACAGATTTAGTTAGCTGTATCCTCGCCAAAGACACAACCTGAATCTAATCATGAAGAAATCCCAGATAAACCCAAGTTGAAGGGCAGACTCCAAAGCAGTTGGCCCGAACTCCTCAAAAATGTCAAGGTTAAAAAAATGCAGAGACTAAAGAACTGTTCCAACTAAAGGGGAACAAAGAGACGTGGTCCCTGGGGAGCGCATGTGGCTCAGGAGGGAACTGTGAGTCCAGGGTCAGGGTGGAGTAGGGACGGCACAAGTTAGGTAGAGGTGTGTGTCAGTGTCAACGTCCTCCAGTCTTGACAACCATCCTGTGTGTACGGAAGAGCAAGTCCTTGTTCCCGAGATCACACACGGACGCGTTCAGCGGGAACCAGGCACGACGTCTGCAGCCTGCTCTCAGGTGGTCCAGGACCCCTTGACGGGGGGCTGGGGGACCCGGACACGAAGCAGGAAATGGCCACCTGGCTGGCTGGGGACTCGGGGCTGAGGGTGTTCAGGGGGACCTCATGCTGGTCTTGCAAGTGTTAGTGAGTTTGCAGTGAAAAGGGATAAAGGAAAATGTACCCCCAATTGACCACAACCACTTTGGGTTTCTCTCCTGACCTCGTGAGTGGGCAGCCAGCCCTTCTGAAATGCCCCAAAGGCTGTATTGCATCACAAATTCTAATCAAAAGCACGTGACTGTTTCACCAGCAACTGGAAATTGCCAGACATCAGAACATGTTTTTAGATTAGCTTTTCTGATTTTAAAACTCTGAAATGTGGAGCATAGACCATTTGGAAATTTTGGGTTTTTTCTTTTTTAAAAAATTTATTTATTTTTAATTGGAAGATAATTGCTTTACAATACTGTGTTGGTTTCTGCATTTGGAAATTTTTAAAGAAGGAAATTGAAATTACTCGTTACACCGTGAACCAGATGTGTCACTGCTGATTCCCTTCTGGCCTTTTGCCAAGTGTGTGTGTGTGTGTCTGTGTGTGTGTGCATGTGAGCACACTCAGTGATGAGCACTGGGTCCAAGGCTGGACTGAAGCCTGAAGGCCGTTGGCTTACACTATTGGTACCTCGGTTTCTTCACCTGAGAAGTGGGGTGATCAGAGCCCCTGCCCTGGATGGCTTTGAAGGGCTGACTGAGCTCAGTGGAGGACACCTAAGTAAGTGTAGCTCGAAGGGAACACTCCACACCTGTTATTCCTTGTATATTTGAATGTGTATATTGATGTAAATACTTGGCAACATTGAGATGATGCTAAACCAGTCATCTGTACCTTTTTTCTCATTTGGCGTGTGAATGTCCCTGCCATTGTCCGTCTTTGCCCACACATCTGGCTCATTTCCTATTTTATTCTTATAAATAATGTGGTGATGCAGATCCTCATACATGTATTTTTCCCTGGAACCCAGATTGTTTCCTTGGGTCACAGGAGAAGATGGACAGGATCAAAGGGTTCCTCCATTTTTACGGCTCTTGACACCTCCAGCCCGATGGCCTTCCGGGAGGATTCTCCTCATTTAACCTCCAGCCACTGTGCTGGACTTGACTCGTTGTGTTACACCCTCTCCAAAGCGGGGTCGGATCACAAAAACACTTTGCCATTTGGACGAGGCAAAAATAGCATCTTATTGTTCGTAGTGAGGGGAACGCTTCCGTGTGAGTCCAGCTGTCTGTGCTGCGGCCATGTGCTCGCTGGGCTGTGCGCCTGGGGCCTTCTGGGCTCCTGGGAATCGGCAGATTAAAGGGGTGGGAGGTCTGTCCCCCGGGAGCTTACACTTGAGAGAGTGAACCTGCGCGCAGAGCGTTGGAGCCTGGAAAGCGGACAGCAGGCAGGGGGCAGAGACGGCTGGGGTGCCCGTCCCCCTCTGTGGGATGGTGGGTCAGCCCCTCGGGCTGGTTGGGGTTTGGGCAGAAACGTGAAGGATGGAGCTGTGCCCGCTGCGAGGGGGCAGCATGTGGCCGGAGCAGACGCCGTGTGCCAGGAGGAGGAGCAGGGGCCTGGGGGCAGGGCGTGCGGGTGGCGGCCGGTGGGGATAGGGTGGGAAGGCGGTCTGGCCACGAGAGTGGGCCTGGGCTGAGGCTCTGAGAGCGCTGATGGGCCTTTAGGAGGAGTAACGAGAGCTGTCCTCTCTTAACATCTCTACATTTTTGTTTTAAACTTTTTTATTTTGAAAGAAAAGCTCCAAAGTAGTACAGAGAGCTCCAGACCCCTCACCCAGCTTCTCCTTAACAGTAACATCTTCACGCCACAGGCTTTTATCAAACCCGGAGGCTGATGTCAGCGTACTTCCGCTCCCCAAACCGCACACTCTCTCCGAATCCCGCTGGTTTTGCCACCAACGTCCTGCCTCCGCCCCGAGACCCCCACGCTGGGCCCGCTTGTCCCCTTGGTCTCCTCCTGCCCTGGCAGCTCTCCAGCATGTCTTGACTTTCACGAGCTGGACGTTTAGGACGGGGGCCGGTCAGCTGGTGTGTGGAATGCCCCTTGTTCTGGGTTTGCCCGCTGTGCCTCATGATTAGATCAAGATTGTGCATTTTTTGGCAAGAACACCTGGGGACCGTGCTGGGTCCTGAGAAGTGCCTCCTATCAGGGTGCAGGACGCCTTATTTCTGTGGTTCGACCTTGATCCCCTGGCGGAGGCGTGTCTCTAGGCCTTCTCTGCTGCCAGACGACTCTTTCCCCTCTGGTCATCAGGAGGTATGCCGAGGCAGTCACTTGGACACGATGTGTGTGCGTCTTCTTCTGAAAGTGCTGCCGACGAGTGTAAATCATCCCTTGGTGGAAATCGCTGTCTTAGTGAGGCTGTCCCATGGGGGAGTTTCTCTTCCCATGTTCTGTCTCCACTGATTACTTGGGACTTCCTTGGAAGAACCTGTCCCTTCTCCGCTGCTGATCTGTTCAGTGATTTATTTAAATCAGTGTGTTCCTGTGGATATTGACATTATTTATGGGTTGTAAAGGAGGGGAAGAGAGCGACAGAGGATGAGATGGTTGGATGGCATCACCGACCCAATGGACATGAGTTTGAGCCAAGTCCAGGAGATGGTGAAGGACAGGGAAGCCTGGCGTGCTGCCGTCCATGGGGTCACAAACAGTCGGTTGAGACCCAGGGCTATCATTACTGATTTGGTGGCTCTGATGGTCCTGATGTGGGTCTTCGGGCATCATTCAGGTCCAACATTCCTTGTCTTCTCTGGAGCTGTATCCCTTCCCGGCTCCCCGAGATGCTCCAGACTTGGCTTGCATTTTCCTTCCCTGGCACTGAAATCAGTCCCTTCCTCCCACGAGCCCTGGCTCCTTTTTGGCGAGCGTTATTTAGACACCAAGCCGTGGGTGCTGGCTGTGCTTCTGCCGGCTGCCAGATGGGGGAGAATGTGTGTGCACCAGCCCATATGTGTGTACACATCTGTCGGCATTTCTCGGCCTGGCCACCTGTGTGTGTGTGAAGTAAAGTGAAAGTCGCTCAGTCACGGGGACTCTTTGCGACCCCGTGGACTGTAGCCCGCCAGGCTCCTCTCTCCATGGAATTCTTGGGCCAGAATGCTGGAGTGGGCAGCCGTTCCCTTCTCCATCGTATCTTCCTGACCCAGAGATCGAACCCAGGTCTCCCACATTGCAGGTGGATTCTTTACCGTCTGAGCCGGCAGGGAGTGTGTCCTCCGATACAAACGTGAGCTCACGCTGGTGGCTCCCCACCGGACTCCTCGAGCCCCGCGCCTTCTTCTTTCCGCTGCCTGGCTTGGCCCTGGGCAGCCTGCCCCCCCTGATGACTTGTCCCTTCCGCCCTCGTATGCACGCCGTGTATTGATGGAGACTTGCCATCACACATGAGGGAGGAACAGACTCCCCACGGAGCACAATGTGTGTGCTGTTCCTGGACCTACAGGATTCTGTCCAGTTGCTGGAACCCACCGTGACTCAGGACACTTCCTTTCTCTCCCGCCCCGACCATGTGGCCCTGTCATTGATGGAACACAGGGGCCTTCAGTCATTAGGCTGACATTCCGTTTGGAGTTGCCCCACATTCTGACTGGTGTTATTGCCTGTTGTGCCCCCTATTTGGGGCACAGGGAGGGGACATGGAACACTGACCCCGTCCCCTGACACTCGGGCTTGAAGCGTCAGAGCGGTAGGGCCCGCTGTCCTTAGAGGAGCGCTGGTCCCCCTGCACGCCCGCCCCTCCTCCTATCGCTCCTTCCCACCTGCCCCTACAGATAAGCCATCTCTTTAGTCTCTGCTTCAGCCTTCGTGTGGTTCTCTTGCCGCCACATGTGTATTTTCTTATGCCACTTTCTTTTCTACGTGACGGAAAGTGTATGTAGTCTTTTGTAAACTTTTTAACTTTGGTAAATTATTGGAAACGTATACAATTGGCCAAAATAATGGTAAAATGACTTCCCTCGTGGCTCAGATGGTCAAGAATCTGCTTGCAATGGAAGGGACCCAGGTTCAATTTCTTCAAGACTCTGCTTTCAATCATTTTGGGTCTGGGACTGGAAGCAGATGGCTGGGTGGCGTGGCCATGTGGGGTTTTCTGCAGTCACTGCTCCATTTCACACTCCTACCAACAGTGCACACGAGTTCCAGTTTCTCCACATTCTTATCTACACTTGTTATTTTCAGCTGTATTTTGGTAGTAGCCTCCTTAATGGGTGTGAAGCGGTGTCTCATTGTGGCTTTGATTGCATTGTTTCCCACGTGGCACTAGTGGTGAAAAACCAGACTGCCATGCGGGAGACCTAAGAGACGTGGGTTCCATCCCTGGGTCAGGAAGATCCCCTGGGGAAGGGAATGGCAACCCACTCCAGGATTCTTGCCTGGAGAATCCCATGGACAGAGGAGCCCAACAGGCCTACAGTCCTTGGGGTTGCAAATGGTCAGACAAGCAGGGCATGGCAGTGAATGTGTAGTTGTGAGGCACGGGCTTAACTGTCCTGCAACATGTGGGATTTTCCTGGACCAGGGATGGAATCTACGTCCCCTGCATTGGCAGGTGGATTCTTAACCACCAGACCACTAGGGAAGTCCTCACAGTTTCTCTATTCCTCTTTTGAAGGGCACGTCGATTGTTTCTGTACCTTGGCTACTGTGAATAACACTGCTGTGGTCATGCAAATATCTCTTTAAATAGTGAGTTCATTTCCTTTGGGTAAATATCTAGCGGTAGAATTGCTGGATCATATAGTAATTCATTCTTAATTTCTTGAGGAACCTCTGTACTGTTCTCCATAACCGCTTCACCAGTTTATATTCCCACCAACAGTGAATGGGGTTCCCTTCCTTCCATGTCTTTGCCAGCACTTATTGTCTCTTGTCTTTCGGATGATGGCTGTTCCCACAGGTGTGCAGTGACATCTCACTATGGTTTTGATTTGCATTTCCCTGGTGATTAGTGATGTTTTGCATCTTCATATACCTGTTGGTGACTGGTATGCCTTCTTTGGAAAAATGTCTATTCAGGTCCTTTGTCAAATTTTTAACCAGGTTATACACTTTTTGCAGCCTAGTTCTTTGAATTCCTTGTATAGTTTAGATATTAACCCCTTATTGGATATGTAGTTTGCAAATATTTTCTCTCTATTCCCTAGAGGGCCTTTTCATTTTGTTGATTTCCTTTGCTATAAAGAAGGTTTTTGTTTGATGTAGTCCCACTTGTTTGGTTTTTTGCCCTTGCTTTTGTTATCAAGCCAGAAAAAATTATTGCCAAGACCAATGTCAAGGAGGTTGGCTTGTATGTTTTCTTCTAGGAATTTTATAGTTTCAGGTCTTAACATACAAGTCTTCGATCCATTTGGGGTTGATTTTTTGTGCATGGTATCAGACAGTGGTCGAGTTTCATTATTTGGCGTGTGTCTGTCCAGCTTTCCGACACCATTTGTTGCAGAGACTGTTCCTGAGGAACTGTGTGTTTTGGCCCCTTTGTGGTAAGTTAATTGGCTGTCTCTGCGGTATGTGTGTGTTTAATCTCTGGGCTCTGTTCTGTCCCATTGGTCTATGTGCCTTTTAGTGCCGAAACCACACTGTGTAGCTTTGTAATATAGTTTGAAACCAGGGAGTGAGATGCCTCCAGCTTTGTTCTTCTTTATCAAGATTGCATTTGTTATTTGAGGTCTTTTGTGATTCCATAAGAATTTTAAGGTTGGTTGTTCTGTTTATGAGGAAATTGCCATTGGAATTTTGTGAGGGAGTGCATAGAATCTGTAGTTTACTTTGGGTAATATAGACATTGGAACATTAATTCTTCCAATCCATGAGCTTAATAAAATATCTCTCCATTTATTTGTGTCTTCTTTAACTTTATCCATCAGTGTCTTATCATTTTCAGTTACAGATCTTTTATCTCCTTGGTTAAAATTTGCTCCTAAGTGTTTTATTCTTTTGTGAATAAGGTTGTCTTCTTAATTTCTATTTCCAATAGCTTGCTGTTGGTATACAGTAACACAACGGATTTTTTAAAAACTAATTTTGTGTCCTGCAACTTTACTAAATTTATTTATTCAGCAGCTTTTGGTAGGTCTTTAATGGTTTTCTGTATATAATATGTCATCTGAAAACAAAACCAATTATACTTCTTTCCAGTTTGAATCCCTTTTTTTCCATTTTCCTTTCCTAGGACTACCAGTGTGTTGAATTGTTGAGAGTGGGCACCCTTGTCTTGTTCCTAATCTTAGAGGAAATGCTTTCAGATTTTCATCATTGAGTGATGTTAGCTGTGTGCTTATCACATATGACCTTTGCTATGTTGGGGTATGTTTCCTCTATACTCAGTTTGTTGAGAGTTTTTATCATGAAAGGTTATGAATTTTATCATACTCTTTCTCTTGCACCTATTGAGATGGTCATATTTACACTTCATGATGTTAATGTGGCACAAGTAACTAAGTGTGAGTGTTAGTTGCCCAGTTGTGTCTGACTCTCTGTGACCCCATGGACTGTAGCCTCCAGGCTCCTCTGTGCATGGGATTCTCCAGGCAAGAACACTGGAGTGGGTAGCAGTCCCTTCTGCAGGGTATCCTCCTCACTCTGGGACTGAACCTGGATCTCCCATGTTGTAGGCAGATTCTTTATCATCTGAGGCACCAAGGAAGCCCAACATGGTATAGCACATTGATTGATTTGTGAGTATTGAATGGTTCTTACATTCTTGGAGTAAATCCCACTTGGTCATGGTGTGCAACCCTTTTAATGTACTGCTGACTTTGGTTTGTTAATGTTTTGTTGAGGATTTTTGCATCTCTGCTCATCAGGGATTTTGATCTGTAATTTTATTTACTTGTGTGTCTTGTGTGTCTTGTCTGGTTTTGGTATCAGGTTAATGATGACCTCTAAAATGAGTTTTAGAAAGGCAATGCCAAAGAAGGTTAAAACTACTGCACAATTGCACTCATCTCACATGCTAGCAAAATAATGCTCAAAATTCTCCAAGCCAGGCTTCGCTTTGACTAGATGAACCTTTGTTGGTAAAGTAATGTCTCTGCTTTTTAATATGCTGTCTAGGTTGGTCATAGCTTTTCTTCCAAGGAGGAAACATCTTTTAATTTCATGCTGCAGTCGCCATTTGCAATGATTTTGGAGCCAAAAAATAAATAAGTAAAGTCTCTCACTGTTTCCATTGTTTCCCCACTTTTTGCTGTGAAGTGATGGGACCAGACGCCATGATCTTAGTTTTCTGAATGTTGAGTTTTAAGCCAGCTTTTTCGCTCTCCTCTTTCACTTTTATCAAGAGGCTCTTTAGTTCTTCTTCACTTTTTGCCACAAGGGTAGTGTCATCTGCTATCTGAGGTTATTGATATTTCTCGCGGCAATCTTGATTCCAGCTTGTGCTTCACCCAGCCCGGCATTTCGCATGATGTACTCTGCATATAAGTTAAATAAGCAAGGTGACAAATCACAGCCTTGACATACTTCTTTCCCCATTTGGAACCAGTCTGTTATTCTATATCTGGCTCTAAGTGTTGCTTCTTGACCTGCATACAGATTTCTCAAGAGGCAGGTCAGGTGGTCTGGTATTCCCATCTCTTTCACAATTTTCCACAGTTTGTTGTGACCTACACAGTCAAAGGCTTTGGCGTAGTCAATAAAGCAGAACTAGATGTTTTTCTGGAACTCTCTTGATTTTTTGATGGTCCAACGGATGTTGTCATTTTGATCTCTGATTCTTCTGCCCTTTCTAAATCCAGCTTGAATATCTGGAAGTTCACGGTTCATGTACTGTTGAAGCCTAGCTTGGAGAATTTTGAGCGTTACTTTGCTAGTGTGTGAGATGAGTGCAATTGTACAGTAGTTTGGACATTCTTTGGCATCACCCTTCTTTGGGATTGGAATGAAAACTGACCTTTTCCAGTCCTGTGACCACTGCTGAGTTTTCCAAATTTGCTGGCATATTGAGTGCAGCACTTTAACTATATTTCATCTATTTCCACTGTGATGTTTATTTCCTTCCCTCTGCTACCTTTAGGCTTAATTTGTTCTTTTTTTTTTTAAGTTTTTTGAGGTTAGAATTAGGTTGTTTATTGAGAGTTTTCTTTTTTCTTAATGTAGATATTTATCACTATCCCCTTTCTCCTTGGAACTGCATCTGGTATGTTGTATTACCATTTTCATTTGTTTCAAGATATTTTAAAAATTTCTGTTTTGATTTCTCTTTTGATCCAGTACTTGTTAAGTAATGTGTTGCTTAATCTCCATGTATTTGTGTATTTTTCCATTTTTATTCTTGTAATTGATATCTGGTTTCATACCATTACCTTTGGAAAAGATTCTTGATATGGTTTCCATCTTAAGTTTATTAAAATGTTTTGTGGCCTATCATGTGATCTATCTTGAAGAATGTCCCATATACACTTGAGATGAGTATATATTCTGGGGTTCTTGGGAGAAATGTTATGTATATGTCTGTTTGGTTCATCTGGTATGATGTGTGGCTTAATTCCAGTGCTTCCTTATTGGCTTTCTATCTGGATGACCTATTCATTATTAAAAATCTGATATGAGTTGCCTTTCTTCAATTTAAGTCTGAAATTTGTAATAAGGAGTTTATGATCTGAGCCACAGTCAGTTCATGGTCTTGTTTTTGCTGACTGCATAAAGCTTCTCCATCTTCCACTGCAAAGAGTAAATCAATCTGGTTTCGATATCAACCATCTGGCGATGTCCATTTGTAGAGTTGTCGCTTGTGTTGTTGGAAGAGGGTGTTTGCTATGACAAGTGCGTTCTCTTGGCAAAACTTTGTTAGCCTTTGCCTTGCTTCATTTTGTACTCTAAGGCCAAACTTGCCTATTATTCCAGGTATCTCAACTTCCTACTTTTGCATTACAGTCCCCTATGATGAAAATCTTCTTCTTTTTTTTTTTTGGTGTTAGTTCTAGAAGGTCTTATAGGTCTTCATAGAACCATTCAACTTCAGCTTCTTTGGCATTAGTGGTTGGGGCAGAGACTTGGATGACTGTGATGTTGAATGGTTCACCTTGGAAATGAACAAAGATCATCCTGTCATTTTTGAGATTGCAACCAAGCACTGCATTTCAGACTCTTTTATTGACTACAGGATTTCTTCTAAAGGATTCTTGCCCACAGTAGTAGATATATTCTGTGCAATATTGTGTTATTAATTCTTCTCTAAAGGTTTGAAGCCACTGAAACCACTTGGACATAAACTTTTCATTCTGGGTAGAGTTTTAATTATTATTAATATAATTTTAATTAATTTTTAATCTATTAATTAATTTTTAATCTATTAATCTAACTTATACTTAGTATAAGTTCATTTGTATCTCTATTTTTTCCTTGAATCTGTATTGTTTGTGTCTTTTTTAGAAATTATAACTGTCAACTAACTTGTTATCATATAATTGCTCTTAAGATTCTTTTAAACCTTCTTATTTCTGTTAAGTAATTTGAGTGTTCTCTCTTTTTTCTTGATCAGTCGCAGTTAAGTTTTGTAAATTTTCTGATCATTTCTAAGATATGCCCGTGGTGCTACACATTTACAGCCTCTCAGTTAGCAATATCACTCACTAGAATGCTATTTTTCTTCCCCAAGAATGAGCATACATTGACACCTCATAACCATATAAAGGTAACAGTTTACATTAGGGTTCACTTTTAGTGTTGGATATTCTGTGGATTTGGACAAGTATATGATGATATTATCCTTCATTATCATATCATACTAAGTAGTTTCACTGCACTAAAAATCCTCTGTGATCTGTCTACTCATCCTTTCCAAAGCCCAAACTCCTAAGAAACACTGATCTTTTTTTACTATCACCATAGTTTTGCCTTTTCCAGAATATCAGTAGCAAAACCAGACAGTTGGTAGTCTATGCATATTGGTATCTTTACTTAGAAATATGAATTTAAGTATTTTTCATGCATTTTCATGGCTTGATAGCTCATTTCTTTTTAATTCTGAATGACATTCTATCCTTTGAATTGCACAATATTAATCCATTCATTTGTTGAAGGACATATTGGTTGCTTCTTTGTTTTCTTAATAACAAATAAAGCTGCTATAAATATTCTTGAGCAACTTTTGTGTGCTACTTTAAAGTTTTCAACATGTTTCGGTAAATACCAAGTGGTGTGTTAGTCACTCAGTCATGTCTGACTCTTTGTGACCCCATAGACTGTAGCCCTCCAGACCCCTCTGTCCATGGAATTCTCCAGGCAAGAATACTGCAGTGGGTTGCCAGTATCAAGTATAACAGGTGCTAAATTATATAGTAAGAGTGTGTTTAGTCTTATAAGAATCTGCCAAATTGCATCCCGTTTTGCATTCCTGTCGGCAATGAGGAGTGTTGCCATTGCTGCACATCTTTAATAACACTTGGTGTTGTCTGTGTTCTGGACTTGGGCCATTCTAAAAGACGTGCAGTTTTCTTTCACTGTTGATTTAATTTGCATTTTCATGATGACATAAAATGTGGATAATAGCTTTAGATATTAATGGTCTTGTATTTGGGTTGGCCAAAAAGTTCATTTCCCTAAGATGTTATGGAAAATCTCTAACAAACTTTATGACCAATCCAATCATTTTTAAAAGATTATATAAGAAGAGGTGGAGTGTTCAGGGCTGGTTTCATGAGCTTGAACCTTGTGCAATCATGTAGACCTTCTGCTTAGAAGGTTCTGCACTGGTTTTAACACTCTGATCTTGCTAACTTAAAATTACTATACATTTTTAACAAGGGGCTCAACATTTTTGTATTTACACTGGGATCTGCAAATTATGTAGCCAAAATGATTCTTCACACTTGAAGTACTCCAGGGAGGTTTTAGCATTTTACAAGGCTAACTCATAGAAAATGAAAAGCCTGGTTTCTTTTCTCCAAAAGGAAAAATCTTTCAGGAGAGAGAATCTGTTGCTGTGATCTTTCACTTGGTTCTGAAGGATGTACATTTCAACTATCTCTGTTTCATTGCTGAGCTCAATGGCTCAGTCATGTCCGACTCTTTGCAACCCATGGGCTGTAACCCACAAGCCGCCTCTGTCCATGGGATTATCCTAGCTATAATACTGAAGTGGGTTGCCATTTCCTCCTCCAGGGGATCTTTCCAACCCAGGGATCGAACCCACTGCTCCCGTGGCTCATGAGTTCGCAGGCAGATTCTTCGCCACTGAGCCAGCCTGGGTCATCCCATGAAAGAATGTGCTGGCTCTTCAAGTCACACCACAGGAGCCCTCAATGCTAGATTAAAAACATCACATTCGAAACATCACTTCCTATGTATGGGCTAACTCTTGGTGACCCATGGACTGCAGCACACCAGGCTCCTCTGTCCCTCACAGTCTCCAGAGTTTGCTCAAACTCATGTCCATTGAGTCGGTGATGCCATCTAACCATTTCATCCTCTGCCACCCTCTTCTACTTCTGCCTTCAGTCTTTCCTATCATCAGATCATTTCCCATGAGTTGACTCTGCATCAGGTGACCAAAGCATTGGAGCTTCAACTTCAGCATCAGTGCTTGCAATGAGTACTCAAGGTTGATTTCCTTTAGGATTGACTGTTTTGATCTCCTTGCAGTCCAAGGGACTCTCAAGAGTCTTCGCCACGTGAAACACTTTTATGGAGGGAATATGCCAATTTATCCTTTAAAAAAAAATTCTTCTCCAACATCACAGTTCAAAAGCATCAGTTCTACAGTGCTCAGCCATCTTTATGGTCCAACACTTATATCTGTTCATGACCACTGGAAAAACTATAGTTTTGACTATACAGACCTTTGTCAGCAAAGTGATATCTCTTTTTAAATACACTATCTAGATTTGTCATAGCTTTCCTTCCAAGGAGCAAATGCCTTTTAATTTCATGGTTGCTGTCACCATCCACAGTGATTTTGGAGCCCAAAAAAATAAAATCTATCACTGCTTCCACTTTTCCCCCTTCTATTTGCCATGAAATGATGGGACCAGATGCCATGATCTTAGTTTTTCTAATGTTGAGGTCTCAGCCAACTTTTTCAGTCTCTTCTTTCACCCTCATCAAGAGATTCTTTAGTTCCTCTTCACTCTCTGCCATGAGTGTGGTATCATCTATATATCTGAGTTTGTTGACGTATCTCCCAGCAATCTTGATTCCAGCTTGTGATTCATCCAGCCTGGCATTTTGCGTGATGTACTCTGTGTGTACGTTAAATAGGCAGGGTGACAATATAAAGCCTTGTCACACTCCTTTCCCAATTTTGAAGCACTCACTTGTTCTATGTCTGGTTCTAACTGTTGCTTCTTGACCCACATACAGCTTTCTCAGGAGATAGGTTAGCTGGTCTGGTATCCCCATCTCTGAGAATTTTCCACAGTTTGTTGTGATCCACACAGTCAAAGGCTTTAGCGTAGACAATGAAGCAGAAGTAGACATTTTTTTGGAATTCTCTTCCTTTCTCTATGATCCAACAAATGTTGGTAATTTGATCTCAGGTTCCTCTGCCTCTTTGAAACCCCACTTGTATATCTGGGAGTTCTCAGTTTACATACAGCTAAAGTCTAGCTTGGAGGATTTTGACCATAACCTTACTAGTATATGAAATGGACACAACTGTATGATAGTATGATCATTCTTTGGCATTGCCGTTCTTTGAGATTAGAATGAAAACTGACCTTTTCTATTTCTTTTTTTTCTTTTTTTTTTTCATTCTTTATACCTTTTCTATTTCTGTGGCCACTGCTGAGTTTTCCAAATTTGCTGACATGTTGAGTGCAGCACTTTAACAGCATCATCTTTTAAGATTTGAAATAGCACAGCTGGAGTTCCATCACCTCCACTAGCTTTGTTTGCAGTAATGCTTCCTAAGGCCCACTTGACTTCACACAAGAATGTCCGAGTCTAGATGTGTGAGCAGACCAAGGCAGGTGTCCGGGTCATTAAGACCTTTTTTTGTGTAGTTCTTCTGTGTCTTCTTGCCACCTCTTCTTAATCTCTTCTGCTTCTGTTAGATCCTTACCGTTTCTGGATTTTATAGTGCCTGTCTGTGCATGAAATGTTCCCTTGGTAGCTCCAGTTTTCTTGAAGAGATCTCTAGTCTTTCCTATTCTGTTGTTTTCCTCTATTTCTTTGCACTGTTCATTTAAGAAGTCCCTTTATCTCTCCTTCAATTCAGTTCAGTTGCTCAGTCGTGTCCGACTCTTTGCAACCCTGTGAACTGCAGTACATCAGGCCTCCCTGTCCATCACCAACTCCCGGAGTCCACCCAAACCCGTGTCCATCGAGTCCGTGATGCCATCCAACCATCTCATCCTCTGTCGTCCCCTTCTCCTCCCGTCCTCAGTCTTTCCCAGCATCAGGGTCTTTTCAAATGAGTCAGTTCTTCGCATCAGGTGGCCAAAGTATTGGAGTTTCAGCTTCAGCATCAGTCCTTCCAATGAATATTCAGGACTGATTTCCTTTAGGATGGACAGGTTGGATCTCCTTGAAGTCCAAGGGACTCTCAAGAGTCTTCTCCAACACCACAGTTCAAAACCATATCTCTCCTTGCTGTTCTCTATAGCTCTGCATTCAGTTGGGTTTATCTTTTCCTTTTTCCCTTGCCTTTCACTTCTCTTCTTTCCTCAGCTATTTTAAAGCCTCCTCAGACAACCACTTTGCCTTCTTTCATTTCTTTTTCTTTGGGATGGTTTTGCTCACTGCCTCTTGTATAATGTTATGAACTTCCATCTATCATTCTTCAGGCAGTCTACCAGGTCTAATCCCTTGAATCTATTCACCACCCCCACTGTATAATCATAAGGGATTTGATTTAGGTCATGCCTGAATAGCCTAGGGTTTTCACTACTGTTTTCCATTTAAGCCTGAATTTTGTAATAAGGAGTTTATGATCTGAGCCACAGTCAGCTCCCGGTCTTGTTTTTGCTGACTGTATAGAGCTCGTCCATCTTTGACTGCAAAGAATATAAATCAACCTAATTTGGGTATTGACCATCTGGTGATGTCCATGTGCAGAGTTGTCTCTTGTGTTGTTGGAAGAGGGTGTTTGCTATGACCTGTGTGTTCTCTTGAGAAAACTCTGTTAGCCTTTGCCCAGCTGCAAGTACAATGAAACTGGATCTACCAGTAGTTGGATCTTGCCCATTTAACTGGGTTTTGATGCTGTTATTGAGTTTAGGAGTTCCTTGTGTATTCTGGATATATGAGTTGTAAATACTCTCTCCCATTCTGTTGGTTGTCTTTTCGCTTTGTTGATTGTGTCTTTTGCTGCATAGGAATTTTAATTTTCATGAAGTCTAATTGATCTGTCTTTTCTTTTGTTGCTGTACTTTTGGTGTCCTAGCTAAAAAAGACTGCCAAATCCAGTGCCATGAAGCTCTCCCCCTATGTATTCTCCTAGGAGTTTTAGCATTTTAGGTCTTTCGTGGGAGATCTGTATCCACCGTGAGTTAATTTGTGTGTGTGGTATAAAGTAAGGGTCTGATTGCACTCTTCTGCATGTGGATCCAGAATTCCCAGCCCTATTTGTTCAAAAGTCTACAGGTGCTCTTCATGTTTGCTCTCCTCACCTAACAATACATTCTGGAATTCACTCCACATCAGTCCATCAAGAACTGCTTCTCCCTTTTCCTCAGCTGCTTGGTACTTTGCCAGGTGGATAGACTATAGTTTCTTTATGGGCATTTAGGTGATTTCCAGTAGTTTGCAATTGCAAGCAATGTCACAATGAAGAAACCTGCATGTTTTTATTTCTCTCTTTAGCCTAGATTCCTAGAAATGGAAGCGTGAAACTGAAGGATGAGTGTGCAGTCTTTGTTATTGTTGTTGCTTAGTCACCAAGTTGTGTCAGACCCTTACGACCCCATAGACTGTAGCCTGCCAGGCTCCTCTGTCCATGGGATTTTGCAGGCAAGAATACTGGAGTGGGTTGCCATTTCCCTCTCCCTGGCATCTTCCTCACCCAGGGATCGAACCCTCCTCTCCTGCATAGACGGGCGGATTCTTTACTACTGAGACACCTGGGAAGCGCTGAGGTCCTGTTGCATGGGTGTGGTCCTAAGTCACTTCAGTCGTGTCCGACTCTTCTAGGCATGACCAAATTCCCTTTCATGAGGGTTTTGCCATGTGCAACCCCAGCAGTGTATGAGCAAGCTGCTTCCCATGTAGCTTCTCAGCTGTGTTATCACACTATTTTATTTTTTGCTCACCTGATAGCATTTCTGTAACTATGCATTTGGGCATTTTTCATATGTCTAAAGGTCATGTATATGTGCATACATGCATGCATTTGTCAATTGTTCCTGTCTTTTCTGTGTTATTCTGAGATTTTGGTCGTTGATCTCTCAATTTTTAAGTCATTTGTATTCAAGGAATATGAGTTCTTTGTGGCTTATATTGTGAGTGTTTTCTCCCAGTTGATCATCTGTCTTTTGACTCTATTTATGGTGCTTTTTGTTATTTATATAAAAAAAGAAAACTTTCTATGTTTATGTAATCAAATTTATCTATTTTTCATTCTATTGCCTCTGAATTGTGAGTCATGACTGAGAACCTCTCCCTACACTGAAATGAAAGAGAAATTGATGACGTTTTCTTCCAGAAGTTTAAGGCTTTGACTTTTGTGTCCACGTGAAGTCTACTTGTTGTTCATTGTTGTTGTTCAGTCACTAAGTCGTGTCTGAGTCTGCAACACCGCAAACCGCAGCACTCAAGGCTCCTCTGTCCTCCACTATTTCCCGGAGTTTGCTGAAACTTGTGTCCATTGAGTTGGTGATGCTATCCAACTATCTCATCTTCCACCACTCCCTTCTTCTTCTGCCCTCAATCTTTCCCAGCATCGGGGTCTTTTCCAATGAGTCGGCTCTTCACATCAGGTGGCCAAAGTATTGGCACTTCAGCTTCAGTCCTTCCAGTGATCAAACCAGTCCATCCTAAAGGAAATCAACCCTCACTATTCATTGGAAGGAGTGACGCTGAAGCTGAAGTCTGCTCATGTGTGTAATCTAAGGTCTTCTCTTTCATGACGCCTGCCCAGGGCCTGCCCCTTAGACGTCCAGACCGCTCACCAGCACCCCCTGACCTCTGCGTGGCATGGGACTGGGGGTGGGCAGGCCAGAGGCTGTTGCTAAGATGGGATGTGGGAGGGGGAGGCTTTGCTCCAGGTGGGCTGGAGTGAGGATGACAAGCAAGGGGCCTGTGGATAAGAGGGTTTACGAACAGAGTAGATGGGGAAGAAAGAGGGGCAGGGCCCTAGGGCGTTTGCCCCCCGCTGGGTTGTTGCCCAGCCCCCTTGCTCTCCCCATGCCCCCCTCGCTCCTGGGAGGCCTGCTCCCCATCACCCACACACCGATGCCTCACAGACCTGGACCCTGGCACGGGCTCTCCCCTGACCTCCCGCCGGCCTCATGGCACCTCAGCGAGCAGACTCCTCCGACGTGACACATCCCACCCCAGGCTGCTCCGCCCCCGCTTCCCCAGCACAGGGTCGTCTCAGAACCCAGGTTTCCCAGGCCCTGTAACAGCTGCGCGACCCTGGGGAGGGGCCGTGCTCCTGTGACTAAGGCAGCACAGGGGGGAGGCGGAGCAGCTGGCTCAGGGTCTCTGCTTTCAGGAGACAGAGAATTCCAGAGTTTCCTCTCCTAGGACACTGTTTCCCAAGGGGTGCATCAGGCTTTGGGAGAAGGCTGGTGGGACCCCAGAGCCTTTTCCCTTGGCGTCCGTCATTGATTCCCCTCCAAGTTCTGCATCTTCGCCCCCAGGACCCTAGGTCTGGTGAACCCTGACCCTGAAGGGACTCTTTGCTCTCATGAATGCCTGGCTTCCAGAAGGCTGGGTGTCCTGCGGGACGGGTGAGGGGTGCTGTTAGTCACAGGCAGGATCGGGGAGGCTGCTTGGAGGATGTGCTGGCTATTCTGGGCGGCTGGCAGGAAGCGGCAGCTCCCACGGAACGCGGAGGTGTCGGCCTGGTGCAGGCGCTTCCGGCCCCGTGTCCCGCCGCCGGACTCTGGGCTGCTCCTCCTGTCCTCCGCCTTTGTTCCCTCCTTGGACGTGGCCGCTGTGGGTCGCGGCTGGACTGAGGGAGAAAAGAGGGGCTCTCGGGGCAGGGGCTCCCTGGCCGCTGGCTGGGCCACGGGGCCCGGCAAATGTGGGCAGGGGGCCCCCAAGGACGCCTGGGGCAGCTGCTGGGGAGATGCCCCAGGTGTGAGGGGTGGGGGTGGGATGGACTCACTGCCGATGCTGCCTTTGGGTTGGGATGCAGCCTGACTCTGGAGTCCTGGTGTTGGAGGCTCTGGCCCCATGGTGGGCATACATGAGAAAGATGCTCCTCTGATGGCCTGACCCCTCCTCCCACTTGGGGTCTCTGGGGCCCAGCGCAGAGCCTGTGTCTGCTGGTGCTGGGAGGCCCGGGCGGCCTGGTACCTCTCCTGGGCTTTGAGGGGCCCCTGGGCGTGGCTCTCCTCTGGCCTCCTTCCTGGCGGTGGTTCTGCCCTCCACCCTGCTTCTGCCTCCCTGGCCTCGTAGCCTGCCTCAGGGCCTTTGCACTCACCTCTGCTGGAATATCCACCCTGGCCCTCCTGTGGGCTGTGTCACCGTGGGCAGCCTCCCCGACCCCAACCCCGTGGCTCAGAGTGACAGCCCCTCTCTGTTTGCCTGGGGCCTCTGTCACTGTCTTCCTTTTGTTTATTTCCTCTCTGGTTTACAATCTCGTCTCCTGGATCTGCCTCATCCCTGGAGCCCGGGCCCGAGTGGCCGTCCCAGGCCTGGGCCTTCTCAGTTGGCCTCCGAGTAGGAGGGGGACTGATTTTAGCTGAGTCGTGGTTGCTCCCCAGCCTGGGAATCAGCCCTCTGTGACCAGTGCTGGAGCACACGCCTTGGAGCCGCTGGGCTGGCGGTGCTGGGTGGAGGCGCTGACCTCCCCCTGCGGTAGAGCCGGGCTGCTGGCCGGCATGGTGGAGGATGCAGAGACCAAAATAGACCTGCTCCTGGCATCCGGCATTGAGGAACCCACAGGGGGCCCTGACCGCGGAGCTCCCGCTTCCGCCCGCCGCGCCCTGGAGCGGCCCCGGCTTTGATGAAGGCCTGGCCTGGTTCCGGGCGGCCCGTGGTGGGCGGGAAGTCCAGCCTGGGGACTGGATGCAGGAGGGCAGGCTTGGCTGCGACGGGGAGGGGCACCCTCGACCGTCCGAGGGCCCAGGCTGCATCCACTGTGGCCCCTCCCTCACGCACATGTGGGAGCCCCAAGTGTGTTTGCAGAGGTCAGAGCGGGTGTGGACATGGGGCAAGGAAGAAGCACAGAGGAAGCGGGGGTGTTCGTCTCAGGCCAGCTGCAGAAAGAGGAAGCAGGCCGCTTCCCGGAGGGCAGACCTTCCAGAGGCTGCGGCTCCCGCGGGCAAGGCTGCGACGTGTCCTAGGATGAGGCCAGGTGGCCCCCGTGAAGGCACCTGCCACGTGACGGGCACCCGCCCTCGGTCACACCTACGATGAGGGCCCTCCCCCCCTCACTGTGTCCACACGCCCCCTGCCCCTGGGACCTCTGGGCATGTCTTGGGGGGCAGCTGGAGGTGCTGGAGCCAGGCTGGGAGTCAGCCACAGGGTCGTCCGCCCCCATCCTCCGCCCGTGAGGAGGGCCCAAGCGCTCAGTCCCTGGGCTCCTGGAGGCCGTGTCTGGGGAGGAGGTCCTGAGCCTGGGTGCACGCGTCCTCCTTCTCCTTCGCCTCTGCTCCAGCCCCTGCCTTGGCCTCTCTGTGACCCCCACTCACTGCTGCCCCCATGTGTCCTGGGGGTAGCCCCTGATGGCCTGGCAGAGGCCCGCAGTGAGCAGCGCTGGGCTTTCCAAGGGCAGGAGCCGTCGAACAGCAAGCTTGCAGCTCCCGGGGTGGCATGCTGGCGGTGGGTGGGGCCGGGGCTTCCGAAACGGTGGGCAAATGGGTTCGCAGCAGTGGCCACTGGGCAAGGACCCTGAGGTCCTTGGGGGCTGACCACGTCCGGGCCCGGTATGGAGGTGCTGGACAGGCGGGGGGCGGGGACAGCTGTGGCTGCAGCCCGGCAGGCCCCTGGGAGGGAGTCAGGGGTCAGGAGTGTGGCAGAGAGGGCCTAGGGACTGGATTTGGGCTCAAAATCCGTGAGGCAGGGTCCCCATGATGGGCACTCAGAGGAACCATGTTTATCTCCCCCTGCCCCAATGTCCTTGCCTCATCTCCCTAAATATCCTGGCCTTCCCCCAGATCTCCCTGCCTTCTTGGGGTGCAAGAACCTATGTGTGGCCCTGCCTGACCAGTCTCTCTCTCGCGGCCTGGAACAGGGGTGCTCCCGGCAGAGGCCCGGCCACGCTGGGGTCCACCTTGGGCTGCCCGTTCTCAGTCTGACACGCTTCCCTGGGATGCCCTGGGGCTGCAGCAGAAGGCGGGCAGGGGCACCGTCTGCAGCCCTCATCCTCAGGCCTCCTCATCCAGAGCAAAGCTGGCCCCAAAGGCCAGGGTGAAGGGCCCTATTCAGGGGGCCAGCCTGGAGCCGTGTGGGTTGGCGGGTCCCACGGGCTGTCCCCATCTGCCCCGGAACGCTGGTTTTGTCAGCCGCAGGCCTTCCTGGCTCGGGGTGGTGGGGAGACCACAGTGAGGCATCCCTGCTCTTCGGCTGGAGGACAGGCTTCTTCGGCTCCCACACCCCCAGTTTGGGCCTTGGAGGGAGAGCATGTCCTGGGAGGGACATGGCCTGGAGGGAGGCACGTGGCCTGTGTCACCCCAGGAGAGAGCTGCGAAGCCAGATCCCTTCCTGGTCTGGGGTGAATGGAGGGCCCGAGAAGCTGGCGTCTACGTCCAGGGAACCTGGGCCCCTGGATGGCAGGGATGAGGGACAGCCCCTTCCTGAGCTCGTGGGGTGGGCCGACTCTGGGGGTTCTGGGCCCGGTGTCAACACCCGGGCCCTCCATGGAGCCAGGCCTGGCTGGGGGCAGGGGGCAGTGCCCGGCGTGGGGACCTGCTGCCTCTCCACGCTCCCCAAGCACTGACCTGCTGGGCTCAGGGGCGCTGGGGCTGGAAGAGGGTTGGGAATCACCAAGGTCCTGGGCAGGAGACCTCCTGGGGCCGTGGGTGTGCCGGAGCCAAGGCCATGCTGGGGACCCACATCTGCTCGGCGTGCAGCCTTGGCAGGCTGAGGACTGTCTCTGGGGAAATCTTGGCAGGTTCCAGGGTGGGGGGTGGGGGGCTCTGCCTTGGGCCAGGGCTGCTCATGTGGGCTTTCCGGCTTCTCAGAAGGGCCTCTACCTCCAAAGTGTTGGGTGGGGAGCTTAGTGGGGGTCAGAGAAGGAGAAGGCCTGGGATCCTCAAAGTCTCAACCAGGGAACCTGCCTCTCTGGGTCTGGGCGGTGGTCTTGGCCCTGAGGACAGACTGTACGGGGGCCCCTGCGGGGCTTGGAGTCGGGAGGTTGCCTTCAGCCTGAGGTCAGGACACACTGCAGCAAGGAGGACCTAGGGGTAGACGGGAGGAGGGACTTTCCCAAGCAGGGGCGCGCAGAGACGCCCACGCCCTCGGGCACCAGTGGGGCGGCAGGCACCTTGCTCCTCCTCGGGGCTGGGTCCAGGTGTCCCGGGAGCCCTGCCGTGGCCTCCAGCCTGCAGACTCACCCTGTTTGAAGGAGGGCAGGGCCCTGGGCCGCGGGCAGGAAGGCCACCGGACCCCTCCCACCCCCACTGGTGTCTGAGCGCTCCGCTACCTGCTGCCCCTTCTCAGTCCAGAAGGGAGGCTGCCCGTCCCGTCCTGTCCCAGGTGAGGCCTGCAGGGGCTGGCCGCATCAGCCAGGGGTCGCCGCTGGGACAGGCTGCCTCTGGGGCCAGGTGAGCATGCACAGGTGTGTCCAGCTGTCCGCACTGCCCACCCCTGCCCCCCGGGAGGCCCTCTGGGCCCCTGCCTCGCCCAGGACAGGCCCCGTTCACGGGAAGACGACATGCGTCCTGGGGCAGATAAGGCCCCTGTCCGTGGGGTCACTTCAGTTTGTTCTCTGGCACCTTCTAAATATACCCTCCGAGGGGTTCTTATCGCAGCTGGGCTGGGCTGGGCAGCCAGGCTTAGCGGAGGCGACGCTGCGGGGGTCAGAGCCGCCCCACAGCCCGGGCCCTGGGCAAGCTCGTCTGCTCTGCCTGGCAGCCCTGCCTCGGGCGGGCCTGCCACCCAGCGCCAGACCCCGAGGGCCGGGACACCCCCAGCCCCCTGGCCAAACCTAACTGGGCCTGTCCTCTCACTGCCAGACCGGGGCAGCCTCTCGAGGGTGGGCAGTGGGCAGATAGAGACCCTGCCCCGCTGGCTGGACCCTGTTTTCCTGGCGGTGTGGGCAGCACCTGGGGCGGGAAGCCCGCGCTGCGGTCCTGCTCTCCACCAGCCGTTTGGGCCTGGGGCTCCAGGCAGCCTCGGGCCCTCTTTCTCCTCTGATGAGGGACAGGCCTGCTTCTGGGGCTTCTCATGAAGACAGAGGGGACGGGAAGGTGTGGATTTACACGGCTTGTCCCCACCCTCCTGCCAGGCACTGGGGCCACTGAGGGGCTGCGTGGGGCCTGGTGGAAAGGGCCCGGGCTCCCAGCTCTGCGCTGGCGCTCTACTGTCCAGCGATGCCAGGAAAGCGCGCGTGGCTGACCGTGGCCCAGGCCGGACGTTCCAAGTCTAGCCGCCCACAGCCTGGTGCTCGGACACGGCTGCTGTCTGTCTGTCTGTCTGTCTTCTCTTTCTCTTTCCTTTCTTTCTCTCTTTCTACTTATTGGTACCCCCTTGCAGTGCGTGGAATCTTAGTTCCCCAACCAGGGATTGAGTCGAGCAGTGGAAGCATAGAGTCTTAACGCTGGACCACCAGGGAAAGCCCTTTTTTTTTAAAAAAAAGACAATTTTAAGACACCAATTTATTTATTTATTTTTAAACTTTTTGGTTGCTTGGCCTGTGGGATCTTGGTTCACTGACTTTTGAAAAAAAAATTTTAAGACACCAATTTATTTATTTACTTTTAAACGTTCGGTTGGTTGCTTGGCTGTGGGATCTTGGCTCATTGGCCAGGAATTGAACCCGTGCCCCAGCACTGGAAGGCAAAGTCTCAGCCACTGGACTCTGGGGACGTCCCTGGCTGTTCTGTTTCTGGTCGTGTAACAGATCCCCAAGAAAACTTACCCTCACAGCACCCCCATCCTGAGACCCCCATTGCTGCCTCTCTAGTGCCCGGGAAAGGCTTTGACGTGACCGATTAGGGTGATGTGGTCCAGCCCTCAGCCAAGGCCTGCCCCCAGCTTCCCCCAGCCGGCTCGGCCCTCGACAGAGGGGGACGTCCCGCCCCCTGCACACGTGAGGGCCTCATGCGGAGCTGCACGTGGGAAGTGAAAGGATGGTGGGCGTGGGGTCAGACACGAGCACAACCGTCCACCTGTGTCCTTGATGGAGTCGGGCCGCAGGGCACGGCGATGGCCGGCCGCTCCCCAGGCTCGGCTGGGCCTGGCCGTCCCTGGCCGTCCCTGCAGAGGGCGCGGCCCGTGCTAGGGGTGCCTCTGTCCCCACCTTGTCACCTCGGGCGGGGGCGCGGTTGGGCTTTGGGGCCTGTAGTGCCTCCAGCCTGGGGCCACCAGGGTGGTGCTGGGTTTCTATCTGTGCTGAGCAGTCCGGGTCCCTGAGTCCGGCCGCTGGTGAGCAAGGTGGCGCTTCACTGCCGGTGGACCCGTCACAGGGCTCCTGAGCATGACCCCACCCTGGGTCCAAGTTGTCCCCTCACCTGCGTCATCCTGGGTTTCTGGAAGAGGCCCCGAGAAGGGGGTGAGGGTGAGTCTGGGCAGTCGCTGCCCTGCTGGTGGGCAGACACTGGGCAGAGTGGACATGGGGCAGCGCCTTGCAGGTGTGCGGGGGTCAAGGGGCCGGTAGCGTGCGTAGCCAGGCTGGGTGCGGTGTCCCCGCAGGGTCTTCCCTGCCCAGCATGGATTGGTCTTCTCTGGGAGTCCCCGCCCTGCTGCCTCTGGGGCCAACTTCAGGCAGCGAGGCCGTGACCCTCCTCTCAGAGCCTCGCCCGCTGCGTCTTCTGCACTCCTGGCAGCTGGGGTGGCCGTGGTGCTGCCCACTCACATCAGAGTTCCCTCCCACTGCCCCAGCTCCTTTCTGCCTGGCACTGTTGGCATACAGCCCAGGGGAGAAGAGGTATGTGGAGAGCTACCTGGTGCCCTGGCCCATTGGAAACCCCGTAGGGCCCTGGCGGAGCACCCTGGGGTGAGGTGTGGCCGGGCAGGGCGAGGAGGAAAAAAATGGCACAAGAGGACGTCACTTCTGGATGAACCCTGGAGGCCTGCATGGAGGAAGTGGCACTGCAAATTCTGTCCACTGAGATCTTGAGTTCAACCTAAAACATTCAGTCAGTCATTCAGGTACCAGGTCCCATAGGGGGCCTTCAAAGTGGACATCAGACATCCTCTGCCTGTGGAGCCCTTGCTCTATCGGGGGCAGCAGTGGGCAGCAGGTGGTCAGTGGTCTGATGAGAGCAGGGAGGGGACACAGGGCCCAGCTGTGGCATCAGAAGGCCCCCCATACCCCTCAGGGAAGCCCAGGCCTATGGGGCAGGGGGATGCCCGGGAAGGTGGGTTTGGAGCTCAGACTTCATTGGAGAATCTTTAGATTGGAGGGCTGGTGGAATTTGCATCCTCCTGGGATCGCCCCCAGATGCCGGGTGGACGTTGAGACTTGGGCAGGGAGACCAATGGGATGTGGGCTGCAGATTCTGGTGCAGTCCTGGTGGCCCATCCCCCGGGGGTGGAGACCCCCAGGCAGAGGAGGCCTGGCCTTTAGGGAGGTGCTATGCTCACAGCACCAGCCAAGGGCCCAGCCAGAGTGCGAGGTGAGAGGCCCTGTCTCTGGGGTCCCGGCCCAGGTCACTTTTAGAAGTGTCGACTGAAAGCCCGCAAGGCTGAGAATGGCCTCTGGCGAGAGGCAGTGATAAGCATCTTCGTCTCCTAGGGGCTCCTTGCGGGCAGGCCTCGGGGATCAGCTTGATGGGATCTTGCACTCACGGGACCTTACGGAGACTGGAGCTGCGGGAACAGTGGCCTCATCGCGCCCAGCTGCCCGCTGGAGCCCGCGTGGCTAGGGGTCGCATCGCCCGAGGGAGCCTCTGAAAGGAATGAGGAGCACGCCTCACGGGAGGTTCGGAGTCGGGGTGACCTGTGGGAGCCCTCGTCCCGGGAGCCCTGCTTGGATGCCGCCCAGCACATAATGGGGAGGCGGAGTGTGGGGCCAAGTCCCTCCCTGATGTGACGGGGTCTGGATGGTGAGGTGCTGAGCTGTGCGTGACCTCGCAAAGACATCCCTCTCTGCATCCTAGGCCCTGGAGCCTGGGATCTTACTCGGGTCTCTCCAGATGCACTGAGGCTGTGAGGGGACGGGCAAGAAGCTCTGAACGTACCTTGGACTGTTTCACAGGGGCGCCACGGGCGCGCATGTTACCACATGCCCTATGCTGACTTTTAAAGACTCACGGAAGATTTGCTGATAGTTCTCGTCATCATAAGCGATTTATTCAGTTCAGTTCAGTTGCTTAGTCATGCCCAACTCTCTGCAACCCCATGGACCGCAGCACGCCAGGCCTACCTGTCCATCACCAACTCCTGGAGTTTACCCAAACTCATGTCCATTGAGTCGGTGATGCCATCCAGCCATCTCATCCTCTGTCGTCCCCTTTTCCTGCCTTCAATGAGAAC
>JADEYB020000033.1:70615572-70677483 GCA_015832495.2 Alces alces
AAAACCATAGCCTTGACTAGACAGACCTTTGTTGGCAAAGTAATGTCTCTGCTTTTTAATATGCTATCTAGGTTGGTCATAACTTTCCTTCCAAGGAGTAAGCATCTTTTAATTTCATGGCTGCAGTCACCATTTGCAGTCATTTATTAGAACCCTAGATAAGTCACAGAGGCTGAATAATGGCCCCCAGAGATGGCAGACTCCCTGGAACTTGTGAACGTGACCTTAGGTATTTAGAAAAAGCGTCTTTGCAGAGGTGATATGTTAAGGATCTTGAAGGGGAGATGATTCTGGATTCTCGGGCAGGGGGCCCCAGTTCAGTGAGAAGGGTCCTCATAAGACACACAAAAAGGGACAAACACAGGGACCGTGACGTTGGAGGCAGAGGCTGGAAGGATGTGGCCCTGAGCCCAGAGGCACCTGGGTCCCCTGGAAGCTGGAGGAGGCCCAGTGTCTCCACCGTGCCCGCCCCGCCTGCCCACGCGGCACCTCCCACGCCCCGCGGTTCAGCCTTGTACGTGCCGTTCCCCTTGGAGGACTTGGGGCACCGAGTGCTGGGCCTGGCCCCTGGAAACAGGTGCCCCGCCCGAGGGGAGCCTCGGTCCCTGCCTTGAGGCTGGAGCTGGCTTGGCCTCGCTGTTCCTGAGCCCTGGATCCCCTTGCCGGGCAGCGTGGACTGGAGGGGCAGCCCAGAGTCTCCTTCTGGAGGTGGTGTAACGCCTTCTACATGGGGTCAGGGGGTGCACAGTGCCCAGCACCTGGGCCGAGGTGTGATTGGCGACGTGCCCGACCCTGTTCCACCCAGGGCAGTGCTGGGCACGGGCTGGACTGGGGTGGGGCGTGTCTTGGCATTCTGTTGGGCAGTGTTGCCCCAGCCCCACAGACAGTCCTGGTGGGACCTGAGGCAAGCTCCCCCCGCTGGGGGTCCAGTACCACGGGGGCATCCACATCCCCCAGAGGCCCAGTGCCACGGGGGCGTCCACGTCCGGGCGCACGCGCCCCAGCCCACCTTGTCCTGTTTGTTCAGGGATGTTTGGAATCTCCCAGGTGACTTTTGTACAAAGAGGAACCCCTCCGATACGGCCGGAGTTTGAACGTCAGCAGCTAATCTACTAAATCACACGCTCCGAGTTCGGCCTTGAGGTTGAGGCAGCGGGACAAGCCCTTTGTGTGTTATCGGCCCGAAGGTCCTAGCCGGGAGGGCGGGTCTTTGAACCTCACACAGCTTCATTTATAGCCTTAATCAAACAGGGCCCCAGTCCAGGGCTTGTGTGTAAATGTCATTTACTTAGTTTCCTCTTTTCCCCCTTAAGTTAGAAAAGCTGTGGTTTCACATGTAGCGTGAAACCTCCTCTCCGACAACATGTGAGTGCGCCGCTCGGACGCGCAGACCTGAGCTGTGCTGGACAGCCATTAACTCGGCCGCCCTCAAAGCCTCACCCTCCCGGAGGGACGCACTCTACCCAGAAGCCCTGCCTCCCCGCGCCGCGCCCGGCCCGTCCTGCTGTCCGTCTCTGCGGGCTTGAGCTCCAGGGCCCTCGTGGGAGTCGAATCGCACAGGACTTTCCCTCCCGTGACTGTGGCGTCTCACCGAGCACAGTGTTCCCAACGTCCGTCCCTTCGCACAGAACGTTTCTTCTGGACCAATGAGACTTTTCCAAGTACCTAATTGTTATGTATTGAATCCGCTCCCCAGGTGGGGCAGTGGTAAAGAATCCACCTGCCCTACAGGAGACCTGGGTTCAGTCCCGGGGTCAGGAAGATCCCCTGGAGGAGGAAATGCAACCCGCCCCAGTCTGCTGGCCTGGGAAATCCCCTGGACAGAGGCGCCTGGCTACAGTCCATGGGGTCGCAGAGAAATTGACTGCACAGATAGGATGCAGCCAACGCTCCCTGACCACTCCAGTGCTGCGTCTCAGCCTCCTGGGCCTCGCTCAGAGCTCGCAGAGCCCGAAGGCAGGGGTCTGTCACTTCTAGGTTCCGAGTGCGCCTTGAACAGGCTCTATTCCCCTTGCACATGAAGCGTGTTTTTTATTCACGTTTTCAGCATCACTGGGGAATATCCAGGGTTGAAAGAGGTTTCCCCGTGGACTTCCCTGAGGGTCTGGTCCGGCCCGCCTGGGCTGAGCCCGCCAGTCGCCGGTGCCGCTGGGGGCCCAGCCCGTGGGCGAGGGGGTAGAGTCCTGCCGCCCACCCCCCGTTGCCCCCTGGCGCACCCTCCTGCTGGACCACCGCCCTGGCACAGCTCTCACATTCCTCTGCGTTCCCCGGGCACCTGCTGGCGCAGATGCTGAAATGATGTCCGATGTCTGATAACGGCACGGGCGTCCTTGGGTGGGAGCCGGTGGCCGTGCGCCCAGGGTGGATCGGCCGTCAGGGCACAGGCAGGCCATCGTCCTCGCCTTGGCATGCACGCACCTCCCTGGGAAGTTGGGTCGGGCAGCGCCGGGACCCGAGGGAGCCTCTCCCCCGCCCAGCCCTGCTCCCCAAACCCCGGACAGAGAACAGGGCGGTTTTCCCCCTCCCTTGGGCCTTGGTCCCCCAGCTCTTGGAGGTCTGCGGCTGCCTGACTTTGGAACCTCAGGACCTAGGCTGGGACGGAGGGAGGTGGCCAGCCCCGCAGAGGAAGAAGGGGCGTGCCAGGCCCCCCAGGTTGCTGCCAACACCCCAAGGGCAGGGACCCGACCTTGGCCTCGCTGAGGCTCCTGGGCCCACACGCTTGGAGGGGACAAAGCACCCTTTGTAAAATGATTCTTTCTGAAACCGGCACGTATGCAGGTATTCAAGGAGCTGTTGAGCCTTCAGAAGACAGTGTGACGGAGGCCAACACGCCGTGGAGGGTCGGGAGCCCTGAGCCCGGAGGCCCAGCAGCCCCCAGGGGGTTGCTCCTGGGTAGGGGCCCACGCGCTGGCCCAGGGCCTCCACCAAGGTTCTGGGCGCACAGTGCGGGGTGGGATGGGGTCTCTGTGTGCCTCTGAGCAGGAGCTGAGGCTGAGGATGCCCACCCTGATGTACCCTCCCTTCAGGCCTGTCCACAGGCAGAGCTGCCATGGCCAGACCCCTCCTGTTGGCAAGACCCCGTCCTCCCCAGCCCCGGGCCTCTGTGCCCCCGCCTGGCATGCGGTTCTAAGCCAGCTCTCACCGCTGTGTCCAAAGCCGAGGTCGTCCTGACAGAGACAGTACGTGGTCAGTTGCCACCCTGGCAGCAAGAGTCGACAGGGACAGGCCTCGCAGAAGAGTGACCACGGCCCCAGGCCTCCGAGGCAGCTGAGTCAGCCGCCGCGGGCCGCAGGGCCCACCGCGATGCCTCGAGGGGGCAGAGGCGCCACCTGGGTTCTGTCCACATCCTCTGCCTCAGGAGGCAGGACCGGTAGAGAGTTCAGGACTTTTCGCACATGTCCTGGTGGTGGGGCCTGGAGGCGGCGTGACCCGGGGAACTGTGGGCAGCAGGACCTGCAGACCTCGGTCCGGGCCTGGCGGGGGCCAGCTGCCCCTTCCCCGCCGAGGGCCTCCCTGCAGCCTGGGGGACAGTGGCCCGGGGCACAGGGCTCGTGGCTCGGGGCTTCAGCCAGTGTTGGCACGGTGACTGTGGGCCAACGGGTGTATCGGTGTCCTGACCTTTGCGCCTGAGTGTGACCGTTCGTGGCAAGCAGGGCTCTGCAGGTGTGACTTGGTAACGGATCTGGGTGTGGGCGGCCGTCCGGACCACCTGGACAATGCTCAGCGTCATCGCAAATGCCCTTTGTGGGGAAGGGGAGGGTCAGAAGGGAGAGACCACACTGGCGCGCTCCGGGAGCCTCCCCGGGGCCTGGCCTCACCCCCTCCGTGGTCTGGCCGCTGAGGGTTCACCCTCAGGAAGCGTGGAGCCCGGGTCCTGGTTTCCTCTTCTGTAGCATCTCTAAGCAGCCGACGCAGCTGTCGTCTTGCAGGGACGCGTGTTACCGTCTGTACCGTGAGGCTGGGTGGTGTGGGCGGTGGTGACGTCCTTCCCCAGGACAGTGTCTGTGGCTGGACAAGCTGTGCGGAAGCATCTCCGTGGGCCGCAGGCGGGCAGGTTCAGGAGGGGTGGGCGAGAGGCGTACACGGGTCCAGCCTTGGGCCGCCCCGGGGCTGACCCCCGAGTCCCTGCCTGCATATCCACTGCTGAGAGGAAGTGGCCACGGGCTGTGTCGATGGGGAAACTGAGGCTGGAGAGTGGTCTGGGCCAGCTGGCCAGCACCAGGCCTGCCTTCTTTCTGTGGCTGCCTGTGCTCCTGGGGGCCTGGGGGCAAACCCTCGGGTCGAGCATGCTGCCCTGTTGTTGGGATGCCCACGGAGCCCTGCGAGCATCACCCCACGTCCAGAACGTTTGCTGCCCAGAGGAGGCCCCTTGGGCCCCGTGGTCCCCAGGTGGCTCTCTGCCCCGTGAGTTTCCGCTCTGGATCCTTGGAGACCGTGTGGGCAGCGCCTGGCTCCTCAGCCTGGGCCTCCGAGGCCCATCTGCCCGTAGCCTGGGTCAGAGCCTGTCCCCTCCTGGCCGGGGGGCGACCTCGTGCAGTTGGCCCTGCTGCGGTTGGGGCACGCCTGGTGGTCGGGACTGGCCCCGGGGGAGGGCCCGGTCCCTCGGGCAGTGGGCGAGGCCCGGGCCATGTCTGGGAGGCGGGGTGGGCGGCCTGGCCGAGGTACTGACCGTGTGTGCTCCTGTCCTGCAGCTTCCTCATTGTCCTGGTCTGCCTCATCTTCAGCGTGCTGTCCACCATCGAGCAGTATGTCGCCCTGGCCACGGGGACCCTCTTCTGGATGGTACGTACCAGCGTGAGGGGCCCTGCACTCTGGCCCCCGGGCAGGTGGGCCGCAAGGTGAAGCCAGCCGCTCCTAGCCTCTCCCACCCACGGGACCCTGTGCCGGCGCCCCAGGGCTGGCTGGCTCTGTGGGCTCGCCCTGACACCGGGGGCCTAGAGGCAGTGGGGACCCCACCTTCCTGGCTCCCTACCTTGCCAGGATGTGACCACTGGGCTGAGAAGGTGGAAGAATGACGGGACCCTGGGCCTGGTGGTCTGGGAGGGCTTCCGGGAGGAGTGGGCTTCTGAGCTGGGAGGGAAGGAAGGACAAGAGGCCAGGGTTGCGGTCTGCTCGGCCTGCGCCATGGCCCTGGTCCGGCTGGCACACAGACCTGCGGGCATCCCTGCCCCTGCCCCCAGCCTTGGCCCAGGTGCCCCTGCCCTCGCCAGCCGATGGCTGTGAGCCGGGGTCCCCGAGGCCTCGAGGCAGCTCCTGTCGTACTTAACGCGGTCGGCTCCACTGTTCGCCTGACGCCTCTGCATTCGTGCTCACGGAGTTTCCCCTTCGGAGGTTAGAGAGACACTCAGCCCGCCTTCCTCTGGCAGCTGTCTGGGTGGACCTTGTGTCTTTAAGCTGTTGGGGCTCATTGGGCACGTCCTGGTGGAAGGACCCAGTCCACTCTCCCCCCGTCCCTCTCGCCGCCCCCCACGCCAGCACCGCTTACTCCAGAGTGTGTCTCTCTTCCCCGCGCTGACGGGGACCCGGGCGTCCCGGGCTCTGCTCTGCGGCCTTCCTGTCCGTCCACAGCTGCGTGTGCATCTCCACGACAGTCCGCTTTCCCGTGCGGTTGGTGTCGGCGCCCCCTGCTCTCTCAGGGCTCACCTGGCGATTCCTGCTCGTCTCCTCTCCCCAGGGACCTTTGTGATCAGCTTGTTTGCCTCCCAGGAAACACCTGTTGGTGTTTGATGAGTGAATTTCGGGAGGCCAGCATCTCTCTGGCATGGGGTCGTTCTGTCCACGGGCAGGGCATGTCTATCAGAGGGTTTCACGGTTTGGGGATGTGGGTTTGAGACAGCTGTTGTTGTTATTATCAATATGATAACAGCTGCTATTAGTCGCCATCGCCAATGGAATCCCTTCCCTTATGTTTCTGGGAGGTTTTCTTTGCTGTCTAGGAGGGCGACTGCTCTTGTCACCTGTGCAGCCTGGGACTCCCTCTGCTTCGGCATTGTTTGTGGTGGTTTGTCCTCTGACCCTTTGGAGTTGTCTGTCTGGAGTCTCTGCTACCTGGTCTGGTCTGGTGCGTTGGTTGGGTGTGCAGACTGGCATCTCTCGGGCACTCTGGCTTTGCGGGGCAGGCCGAGGGGCTCTCCACGTCTCCTGGGGAACGCCTGGCCTGGGCAGAGAGCTGCACCTTTTCTGGGCTGGGGTGGCCTTCAAGCCCCATGAGAGGGCAGGACACTACGGTGACGGTTTCCTCTGCTGTGTGTCGTGATCCTGTGTGTGTCCACGTCCTGACCGCCTCTCCTCTGAGGACACCAGTCGTACGGGACGAGGACCCACCCTAGGGACCTTTTACCATAATCACCTCTTTAAAGACCCGTCTCCAAACGCAGCCGCATCTGAGATTCTGGGCTCGGGATCCCAATGCAGGGACCTGGGGAGATCACAGCTCAGCCCACGAGGCCCCTGTGTGCCTGGGTCGGCTCCCCCTCTCCGGGAAGGTTCACTCCTGTGTTCTGAGAGGCCCCACAACCTTGAGTCCCATCGGGGTAGGGGCCCCCGGGACACCCGCCCCCGCCTGGGCCCTGCAGCAGCCAGGGGCCCGGTTTGCAGGCCACTTGGCCCCACCCTCGTGCGGCGCAGGCAGGGCCCTGGGTGCAGCCCGCGGGACTCCAGCTCCCGAGTCACCGCTGATGTCAGCGCATCCCAGGCCCGGCTCTGGGGCTGAAAAGCAGACCATCGAGGGCGTGGGTCACCCCAGGACGGCTCCGGGGTAGGGGGCAGGCCCTGGCGGCCTCGGGCCTCATCTGGTCCGGCCTCCCCTCTCCCTTTGGCCTGTCTGGGAGCTCCCCCGTCCCCACTCCCCAACATTGCTGCTCCCAGTCACAGTGAGTTCCTTGGGGCTTCATGATGCCGGGAGGCCCAGAGCCGGGCATGGTGGCGAAGGGGCCTCCTGGGGGCAGCCCCCAGGCCCCTGCCGGCTCCCCGCCTCCTGGAGGAACTGACCTCGCTCAGTCCGGGCATGGCTGAGGTCCGCGCACCTCCTGGTGGCTGTTCTTGGAACTGCGGTCTCCTCCCTGCGGCTTCCTTTGTGGCTCAGTGGGTAAAGAATCTGCCTGCGGTGCAGGAGACCCAGGTTCGATCCCTGGGTTGGGAAGATCCCCTGGAGGAGGGAAAAGCTACCCACTCTAGTATTCTTGCCTGGAGAATCACATGGACAGAGGACCCTGGTAGGCTACAGTCCATGGGGTCACACAGAGTCAGACACGATTGAGCAACTAAACCACCCCCGCTGAGGATGGGGGCTCAGCTGGAGCTGGGACCCTGAGGGGGTGTGCCAGCAAGCAGCCCCCCGCCTCCCAGCAGAGGGCTCCTGCTGCGGGTGCTTCTCCTGTTCCACGCCCCCCCATTCTCTCTGCCACACTCGTGCCCCCGAGGCACCCTCTCGACAGCGCAGCTGTTGGCTTGGGGCGGGGAGTGGGGGTCGGGGGGAGGTTTTCCAAAACCAAGCTCTGATCATTCTAGAAGCTCTGGTGGGATTTCAGATCTGCTGGGCCGGCCCCCAGTGCTGCGCACCCCCTGTCTGTCCCTCCGCCGGCTCCCTCTGCTCCTGGGCAGCTGGCTGACCCCTGACCCTGGGCCCTCCTGCTGCCCTGGGGCCCTGGCACATGGTCCTGCTGGTGGACTGACCTTCTGACCTGTCGCGGGGCCGACTTCCCGCCCGCCCGGTCAGGCTGCGACTCGGCCGTCACCGCTGGTGCCCCCCGCGACCGCCCACTGCCGGGGCTCCCCATCCTCACCGCACCCCACTCTCCCCCCAGTGGCTGGGCGTGATGGGGATCTGTGGGCCGAAACGGGGAGCCCCAGGCTCTGCATCCTTGCTCCGCCGCCCCTCCAGGTCAGGGGCCCACGGATGGCACCCTCCACAGGCCCAGAACGGTGTTGCTGGGTTTGGACATTCTGCTTTGAGTCCAGGAGCTCAGAGGGGCTCCCTGGGGCTCCTGGAGCTGTCATGGGGTCCTGGGCCTCAGCTTCCCCATCTGCGGAACAAAGGCCTGGGGGAAAATGGCCTCAGATGCAACCTTTTGATGGCCTGTACTGCGTTCCGAAAGATTTCATAACTCGCTGGCCTGTGGAGACAGGTCCTTTGTGGTGGGTTTGAGCTGACCATGTCCAGAGTCATGATCACGGGGCAGGCAGTGGGGCGTCAGGGTCACCGGGAGGAATGCGGCCGCAGGGGCCCGGGCAAGATATGAATCGTGATAGGAGTTGTGCCAAGGGTTGGGGCCCGAAGGAGGTAAGAGGTGAAGCGGGACTTGGGGGGCGGACAGGGTGTCTGCGGGGATGCTGAGGGCTTCCTGGAAGAGGGGGTGCCCTGAGGGTGGGAGGAGGAGGTAGGTGGGTGTGGGGGCCTCCAGGGGCAGGCTGGGACCACCCCCTGCAGCTGGCAGTGGGCAAGACAGGCCCGGGGTCCCGGGGCTCTGGGTGGAGGTGGCAGCTGGGGGCTCCCTGGAGAGGCTGTGGTCCGCAGGCTGGGGACGGGTGTGACCCCAGGCAGGATGTGACCGAGGGAGGGTGTGTGTGGGCAGCGGGCCGCAGAGGCGGTGGTCGCAGGCCCCCCTGGGTAGGCCGCCCAGGCTGGGGCTGCAGGGCAGCAGGTGGCGGTGTTGTCCGCAGCTCGAGGGCGTCGCTGGCCGTGACCCAGAACTGCGAGCCAGACCACAGCCCGGAGCCAGGAGGGGCCTGGGCTCACACAGGATTCCGAGAGCAGCTCGGTGTTTAAATGGTGGAAAAAAGTCCTTCGAAGCTGTGTTTTCCCACAGAGCCCATATGTCTCCCTTCCTTTTCGTGTGCTGGTTTTAATGGGGCCAGAGAGCTGCTGTCTCAGCTCCGGGCGAGGGAGCCTCGGGCGGCCTCCAAGGGATTGAGCATTTTGCTGAACCAGGGAGATCTGGGGGGCCTGAAAAAGCCACTTGGGGTGGGGTCTCGTCGCTGCTGCAGGGTCTGTCCCAGGGATGCGGACGGCCCATTTGAGATCTGAGCCCTGCCTGCGGCTTCTGGGGAACAGGGCTCCCGACACAGTTCCTGAATTCAGAGGAAGCCACGCGCGCGTGTGCGTGTGTGTGTGTACACGTGTCTGTGTGCGAGCGTGCAGCGCGCCTGTGTGTCCGCTTGTGCACATGGCCGCGTGTGCGCCCTGTGCCCGTGTTTCGGTGTGCACTCGCGCCTGTGGCCGGCTCCAGCCCGGCGGCTCTCCTGTGCCCCCCCGCCCCCCCCCCCCCCGCCCCCCCCCCCCCCGCCTGCTGCTGTAGCAAACACAGCCCCTCCCTGCTCCCTGGGGGAAGAGACCCCAGCTGGGCCCAGGTGAGGGGCTGGTTTTTGTCTCCGAAATCGCAGGGTGTTTTTGTTTTGTTTTTTTTTTTTCTTTTTCAAATCCCACACAAAGAGAGAGGCCCTCAAAAGCACAGCACAGACCCCGCGTATCCCAAGCTTCTGGTGGGCGCATACCAGGGATTGTCCTGCGATGCCTGCGGTTGAAAACCCCGTGAGCCGCAGCCCAGAGGCCTAGCGGATGAGGTCATCGCCAAGGCTTCCTCCCTGGCCCAGGCTCCCGGGGGCCCCTCCGCGGTGACCCAGCCCTCCCTCCGGCTGGATCACCCACCCCAGGGCCCTGGCTCCCACAGCACAGGCGAGGGCATCCCACCCTCCAAGCCTCAGTTTCCTCGCTGCGAATCCAGGCCCCGCAGGGACCCTCCCCCCACCACCCGGCGTCCCCTGGCCCCTCGGTGGGCCCCACGTTTCTCTGGAATGAGGCCTGGGCTCTGTCTCCTGACCCCCGGCCCCAGCGCACACCCCGCTCGCTCTGTAGGCCCGCCCGTTCCAGCCCTGCTCCCTACACCCTTCACGTGCCGATCCAGACGGCGGCGCGGAGTCTGGGCCTGGGGCCCCGCTGGTCATGCCGTGAGCCTCCGCAGGCAGAGAGTGAGGCTCACGGAGCCTGGGTCACGTCTGCCCAAGGCCGGGCTCCCGGCAGCTGGCTCAGGTTCCCCGTGAACAGACCCCAAGGTCGCGTCTGCTCCCGGTCTGTCGCCTCCCTGGGGGGCTGTTCTCTCAGTTTTCCCCTCTCTGCTTGGCGAACTCCTACACGTCCAGCAAAGCCCCTCTCCTGTACATCCGCTTCCGGGGCACCTTCCTGCTCACCCAGCGACATCACCGGCTTTATCCTCTGGCCCCTGGGTGCCCTAGGGAGACATCTCCCCACGGCGGGGTCTTGAGCCCCTTGGCCTCTGTCCCCGGCACACAGGCGCTGCCCGTTGAGGGCTGTTTCTGGCTGCCAGGGCCTCCTCTGAGGTTCTTCCTCCGAGTGTAGCCGGCCCAGCGCTCCATCCTGGTGTGGGGGTGTCCTCACCTGCGTCTGATCAGCGAGTGTTTCTAGTGCACCCATGCCATGGCAGGGTCACGGGCTCCATCTCTGCACCCAGGGTCCTCCCTGGGGCCTGTGTAAGATGGGGCCGGCACCAGAGTGTGGGAAGGCCTGACCTCCACCCCCAGGAGCCAGAAGGCACATGTGTGTGTGCACATGCACACGAGTGCCCGGCCAGGCCAGGGTCGAGCCATTGCCTGGTTCAGGCCTCCTGCTTGGCCCTCTGTGGCGCGGGGACTCCTGGCCGCCCCGCAGGCAGAGCCTCCTGGGTCTGGGGTAGAAACACTGGGAGCTGGGGTCAGCCCCCCACAGCCAGTGTGCGTTCTGGATGTTTCTGCGCCAGCTCCTGGCTCTGGCACGGGCAGCGGTGCCAGCTCAGTGTCCCGAAGGCCTGACATGGGGTCTGACCCTACAGCTCAGGGTGCGGGGGCAGCGTGGCTCCGGGCTGCAGGGGGCCCTCCCCCTCCCGAGGCCCCACTGCGAGCCGCCCCCAGGAAGGCAGTGCGCAGGGACCCTGGCCCCCAGTTGAGAGGGCTCACATGGGTGTGGGGGCTTCCTGCTGCCCCTCAGGGGCCTGCCCTGGACAATGCATGGCTGGGGACAGGGCAGACTGCTGAGTTTGTCTCCCGCGTGCCAGGAGGGGTGGGCGAGGCCCAGGCGGTGCCCACACCACCCCCCCCCGTCTGGGTGCCCCCAGTGTCCCCTTGTGAGCCCATGAACAGAGGCTCAAGAGCCACCAAGCAGAATTCGGAGCTGCTGCCCTTAAGGGGTCTCAGCTAATTCTCCAGAGCCCCTTTGCCACCCAGTGGGGAGCCCTGAGAGCAGGGCCCCCGACCTGTGGTTCTGTGGATGTGGGTCCGAGTTGCCCGTAAAGGCCCTGTGCCCCCGTGGCGGCCCCTCACCCCCTCCAGCCCCTCCGGCGCTTCTGTCTGCCCACCCCTCCCGCCCCCTTCGAGTGCCTTCACCCCCCCCCCAGGTCTGTGGCGTTTCCCCCTCACTGTGACTGCTCGTCATGGGCTTGTGGCCTCTTTGGCCAGATGGGGTCCCAGCTCTGCCTGCGGGGGCTCCCTCCTGGGCTCTGAGGGGCCAGTGCCGCCACCCTCGCCCTGTGAGGGGGAAGGTCCGTCCGCGCAGGAGGAGGCCGCGGGCTCGAGGTCGCGGGGCCCCCTTGAGGCCCGGGGTGCTAGCTCCGCGTCCCGCCCCTGGGCCATCACGCACGCCCGCCGGGGTCCCCGTGCCCGGGGCTCCTGGCTGCGTTCCTGGCCTGGAGGCAGCTGCTCCTGAGGGGACAGCTGACATTCCTTCCTGCGGGGTCTGCCCTCGGCCCGGAGCTGTGAAAACGGGAACCCTCAGCTGTAAGCGGAGCCTTCTGCGGGGCGCGGGGCCCTGTGGGCGGAGGGGTCCTGGGGCGCCTTGCGCGCTAACAAAGGCACCCTCTGTGAAGCCCACGCTCTGTCGCGGGCCAGGACGGTCCTGTCCATCAAATTGGTTCAGAACCAGGGGCGGGGGCTGGTGGCTGGGCAGGAGGTGGAGGGAACTGCAACGTGTTCAAAACTTTTCCCGAAAAACACGTAACCCGATCCCGTGCGAGTGGCCTGGGCTGCATCCCGCCCTGGGCCGGCCAGGCAGTCCTGTGCGTGGGAGGACAGGGCCCCACCTGGGGGCTGAGGGCCGGGGCGGGGGCCGGCTGCGTCCACCTGCAACCCCGATCCCGTGGGAAGCGGGTGCCTCCTCCAGATCTCCTCCCCCTAGGCCCCACGGGGGCCCCTGGGCCCCCGCATTTCCTCCGGGAGGAAATTGGAGTTGGGGGCCCTGGGCTCCCGCTGGGCGGAGGGTGCGCGGAGGTCCTGGGGCGCGCCTGTGATGGCCACGTGGAGGCCCTGGGGCTGCGGCCGGCCAGGGCTCTGCTGGCTGTGTGAGTCGGCCGGGTCCGGGTCTGGCTCTGTTTGTTTCCCTGGTGTTTCCTGTTTTCAGGCTGTAAAGCTCTGCGAGGCGAGCTGGGAGGTGGGTGCCGGCCTCTCAGCTGCCTTCTGGGGTGTCTCTGCCGGGAGTCCACGGAGAGCCGCCGAGGGCACCCCGTCTGCCCGAGGCCCTCCCCGTGAGGAAGCCTGTCCCGCCGGGCCCATGGCTGCCGGGGCCCCGGAGGGAGACACAGTCGTCCTGCCGGTGCAAGCGGCTGTGCCGGGCGCCTCCCTTGGGCAGGACAGGCAGGGATCGGAGCAGGCCCCACGGCCGCTCCTGATGCCTGCGGTGCCTGTCTGTGTGTTTATGTGGTTCCCAGGGCTTTCTTAGGAAAGACCCTGATGTTGGGAAAATTGAGAGCCAGAGGAGAAGGGGACAGCAGAGGATGAGATGGTTGGCTGGCCTCACTGCCTCCATGGACATGAGTCTGAGCAAGCTCCGGGACATGGTGAAGGGCGGGGAGGCCTGGTGTGCCGTGGTCCACGGGGTCGCAGAGAGTGGGACATGGCTGAGCAGCTGAACAACAGCAGGGCTTTCTCTCCTAGCTGCCCGGTGTCTGGGTGGGCTCATCCCCAGCGCCCCCCACTGCACCCTCCCGTTCTTCTCCCTTTTTGGAGGTCGTGGTGACTCAGTTCCAGCTTGGGGAGCAGGTGGGTGGGGACGAGCAGGGTCCCTGGGGTCTGGACAGACGGGAGCCGGCCTTGGCCTCCCATGTCAAGACAGGCGCCCCTCTGGCCCTTCTGGAAGGCGCTGATCGTACAAGAAGGGGGTCTTGCCCTGCACCCAGGCCACCCATCATCTGCCCCCAGGAAGAGGGTCCCCCACACTCTGCCCCCTGTGGTGTGGGTCCGGCTGGGGGGAGTCTGTGCTGTGTTTCCCGTCCCGCCTTGCCCGCCAAAATGCAGGGCCCAGGACAAAAGTCAGACACTGGGGCGGGGGCGCCTGCTGCGGCCTGCAGCCCCTCCATCAGGGATTTAGCTGGATTAGAGTGTGCCGTCCGTGGGACAGGTGTTTCCTTTATGCTGGGCCCGGGGGGCTGCAAAGGAGCGCGTCATTAAGTGCCACATTCAGTGGGGTCTCCACTCAGGGTAGCTGGAGGGCCGGGTTTTGTTAGGGCTTGTTTTCACGTCTGACCCTGGCCAGCTGGAGGGCCTTGTTTTAAGCGCGGGGTAACAGCTGACATAACATGACGGGATCAGGCTGAACAGGCAGCCGTGCCGCCGGGGGCTGGTGGGGGTTGGCACTGGCGCTTCACGTGGGGGCTCCCAGGGGGCTGCCCGGGGCTGTCGTCAGGGATAATAGGATGAGCCCGGCGGGGCCTCGTGGCTGTGGGGTGTGGCGTGGTGGGGTCTGCCAGCTGTCGCCCCCCGGACGAGTGGGCCGCGGGAGTCGCTGGTCACTGGGTGGGGGCTGGGGGCTTGCAGGTGCCAGGATAATTGCCCAGGAGCCTGCATTCAGATGGGCTATAGTCGTGTTCTCTGCCTCCCCAGGTCACGGAGAATGGCAGCCAGGGGCCCCGGCTGTGTGCCCACTGAAGTGTGTCATTGTGTGGCTTCACAGGAGGGCGGAAGGGCTGGCACAGCCCTGCGGGGTCGCGGGCTGCCTCCATGCACCTTGGCCGCCCCCAGCCCGGCCCCTGGCTCACTAAACTGGGAGCGGGGGGGGGTGGGGGGGGGCGTCTTCTCTTTCTGCATTTTCTGCCTCTCAGTCACATGGTGGTCGGGCACGCTGAGTGGGTTAGGTAGCAGGGGGTAGCTGTGGGGGCCCCTGGGTCTGGGGGCTGCTGGCAGGCCCTCCTGTAACCCAGCAGGAGACCCTCCTGAGCGAGGCCCACCTCCGTGCCCAGCGGGCTGCCCGTCAGCTCCTCCTGGGCCCTCCCCGCCGGCACCAGCTGGGCTGGGCTCCCGAGGCCTTCCTTAATGACGCCTATGAGTGTAGAGGGGCCGCCTCCAAGCCCCTGAGTACTATCGCTCAGTCGTGTCCGACTCTGCGACCCCATGGGCTGTAGCCCGCCAGGCTCCTCTGTCCACGGGATTCTCCAGGCAAGAGTCCTGGAGTGCAGTGCCATTTCCTCTTCAGGGGATCTTCTTGATCTTCAGGATCTTCCCCACCCAGGGATCAAACCTGGGTCTCCCGCTTTGCAGGCAGATTCTCTTCCATGTGAGCCACCGAGGAAGCTCAAGCATCTGAGGGTCATGAGGGCTTGGGGGTGACGAGTCCCTCCTCACACACACGGGTCTGCGGGCACCAGTCCTGCTGGGCCGCCCTGGAAGGCGAGTCCAGGCTTCAAGCCTTCACACTTCCACTTCCCCTCGGCTGGCGACTATGAGATGGAGACCGCCCCCAGCCCAAAGCTCACGGCAGGGGTCTCGCCTTTGCGTTTCCAGGTGGACCCAACCCCTCTGGGCTTAGCAAGGGTCCCCTGGCTGGCTGGCGTCCAAGCCGGGGAGGCCGCGAGGTGGTGGGGCCCATCTCCCCGCTTGGTAAAAGCGTGCCAGAGAGGCAGGCGTGCCCGGGGTGCACGCACACAGGGGGCACACGCGTGTGGAGGCCTGCACGTGTGGACACGCTCACGTGGAGTGCACACTCAGGCACACCAGGTCTTCTCGTCCTGGGAGCCTGTGAGAATTTCTGCCGCTGGGCGAGTCCCCTGCGCTCCATCAGCGGTGTCTGTGTGAACGGGCAGCTGAGGTGGCATCTGGTGGCCCCGGAGGCCTCTGTACCCCGTCGTCAGAAGGTCACAGTGAGGGCTGGCAGGCCTGGGGCTGCAAGCTTCCACCCCTTTCTGGTTTGGAGCAGGCTTGCTGTGGCCAGTGACTCTCCGAGGCCCCAGAACTGGGCTGTGAACCCTCCCGGGCCTCACCAGAGAGACTCCAGGTGGTGGGCAGGGGTCCAGACACACCCCGTCCCCCTGGAGCTGGGGCCCAGGGCCCCCAGCCTCTCTGGACCTCAGCACACAGCTCAGTAGTCTGGTGACAGCCTCAGGCTCGCCATGGCGGCCGGGGGACCTTTATGCGGTAGCCTCTGGCTTACTGACTCTGCTCGCTCCAGCCAAAGCCATGATTGGCACCTGCTCGATGGCCGTGTTAAAAGCACGCAGCAGACGCTGTGCGGCCGTCACCCCAGAGCTGTCCTCAGGGCCTGGGCCCCCCTCCTGCCGCCCCTCCCCACTCAAGAGGTCGCCGCTGCCCGGCCCATCGGCAGACACGGGTCTGCACTTCCCGGGGTCTTCTGTCAATGGGTCCCACGTGCCTGCCCCTGCCTGGCACCCCACGGCGTTTCTCGGAGGTGCGTCCAGGGGGTTGCATGTGCCCGTGGCCGTACTTTTCGTTGCCGACTTCTGTTCCGCCGGATGGATGGACCACAGTCTGTTTATTCAGTCATGTGGTGGGGGGCCTTCGGGTTTCCCGTTTAGAGCTACTGAGAAGACATTTGCATTCCGGTCTTTATAAGGACTTGTATTTCTTCTTTTTTTAAAAATGTATTTTATTGAAACAGTTGATTGACAAATGCTGTGTTAATTATCGCCGTACAGCCAAGTGATTCAGTTATATTCTTTTTAATATTCTGTCACATCATGGTTTATCACAGGGTACCACGTAGAGTTCCCTGTGCCATTCCAGTAGGACCTGGGTGTTCATCCATCCCGCATATAACAGTTTGCCTCTGCTAACCCCCAATTCCCAATCCTTCCCTCCTCCCTGCCACCCCACTTGGCAACCACGAGTCTGACCGAGACCCCTCGGACCGCCACGCGCCGGGCTCTGCGTGTGAGTGAAGTGAGCAGGGTGACACGAGGCAGCCCTGTCGTGGTGACGTTACCGCGTTTCCGTGGATGTCCTTCATGAGTCTGAGGAATTTTCCCTCTAACATTAATGCTAATTATTGTAACAGGAATGCATGCCGAAATCTGTCCAGTGCTTCTTCTATGCCTCTTGAGATAATCATGTTTTTTTTCTCTTCTTTCATCTCAATATGGTAAACTGATTGATTTTTCAAATGTTAAACCAAGCTTGTGTTTCTGGATACACCTGACTTGGCCAGGTTGTAGTATTACCTTTTTTGTATATTGTTGAGCTTAAGTTGCTAAAATTTTGCGAAGAACTTTTGCATCTAAGTTCATGAGGAATGACTATAGTTTTCTTAGAATGTTTTTGCTTTTGGTGTAGAGTCATGCTTTCTGGTAGTGTGTTCTGGGGCGTGTTCTTTCTTCATGTGGGAAGAAGAACTGTGTAGAATTGATCTTTCCCCCTGCACCCCCACCCCCAGTAGTTTTATTCCTTGTTTCTGTCTCTGAATTTATTTATTTTTTTGAATGGCCAAAAGTGATTCATTGCTTCTTTCACCCTCTTTGAAAATATTCTGTGAGCTAGAGACTTGCTTGTTTCTTACCTATATACGGGGTGGAATTCATCAGTAAAGCCATGTAGGCCTGGACTTCTCTGATGAAAAAGATAGTTGACTAGATTCTAAGTGCATCTGATAGTTATATTCAAGTCATCTATTTCTTCTTGAGTAGACTTCGTGTTTTGTGTGTTTGAAGGAATTCATTATTTCACCCAAGATGTTAAATTTATTTATGAACAAAGTTCATAGTATTTCATTATTGTTATTAAACAATGGTAGGATTGTGTTGATGGCTCTCCTCTCGTTCCTGTATATTGGTAACTAGTGCCTTTTTTTTTTTTTTTTTTGATGATGATCAGTCTGGCTAGAGTTTTAGTGATTTTGCTGATTTGAAACAACTAACTTTTAACTTAGAGTTTCATTGGATTTTTTCTTTTTTGTTATTTCATGGCTTCTGCTCTGATTTTTCCTGCTTGCTGAGTTTCAATTTACTCACTTTTTTCTAGCTTCTTCAGGTAGAAACCAAGGTCATTGATTAAGTGAAGTGAAGTTGCTCAGTTGTGTCCGACTCTTTGTGACCCCATGGATTGTAGCCCGCCAGGCTCCTCTGTCCATGGGATTTTCCAGCAAGAACACTGCAGTGGGTTGCCATTTCCTTCTGCAGGGGGTCTTCCCGACCCAGAGACCGAATCTGGGTCCCCACCTTGTAAGCAGATGCTGTTCCCGTCTGAGCCACCGGATCGCTGATTAAAGACGCCTCTGATTTTCCGGGGCTGGTGTTTGCTGGTCTTTGTTGTCGTTCAGTCACTCAGCCGTATTCAACTCCGCAACCCCACGGACTGCAGCACGCCAGGCCTCCCCGTCCTTCACCATCTCCCGGAGCCTGCTCAGACTCCTGTCTATCGAGTCGGTTACACCATCCAACCGTCTCATCCTCTGTCGTCCCCTTCTCCTCCTGCCTTCAATCTTTCCCAGCATCAGGGTCTTTTCCAATGAGGCAGTTCTTCGCATCAGGTGGCCAAAGGATTGGAGTTTCAGCTTCAGCATCAGTCCTTTCAATGAATATTCAGGACTGGTTTCCTTTAGGATGGACTGGTTGGATCTCCTTGCAGTCCAAGGGACTCTCAAGAGTCTTCTCCAACACCATGGTTCAAAAGCATCAATTTTTCAGTTCTCAAAGTCTTTATGGTCCAACTCTCACATCCATACATGACTACTGGAAAAACTATAGCTTTGACTGGTCTAAAGACCACTTTAGTTGCATCTCACAGATCTAAATGTACTACGTTATTTTCATTCCATTCCAAATATATTGATATTTTCTAATTTCTTTATGATTTCTTCTTTGACTCATGGGTTACTTAGAAGCATATCACTCACTTTGCAAACATTTGTGGATTTTCAAGATGCCTTGTCTGTTACTGATTTGTACTTTAACTCATTTGAAGTAAGAGAAAACACTTAACATGATTTGATTCTTTTAAGATTTGTTAAGACATGTTTTATGGCCCAACATGAGATTTATCTTTGTAAATATTCCATGCATACTTGAAAGAACTGTGCATTCTGCTATTGTTGGAAGGACTGTCCTGTAAATGTCCATTAGGTCCTTGTGGTTGGCGGTCTTGTCTCCTGCATCCTCACTGACTGCGTGTCTGTTTGTTCTGTCAGTTATTGAGAGGGGGCTGGGTATGAAAATCCGCAACTATATTTATAGATCCATCTTTTCATTCTTCCACGCCTAGTAGTTTCTGTCCAGTGTTTCTAAGCTTTGTTATTAGATGCATTAGTGTTTAGAATTGTTATGTCCTCTTGATGAATTAACCCATTTATCGTTATGAAACGTCCTTCTTCATTCTGGTAATTTTCTTTGCTCTGAAATCCACATCATCCAGCTTTCCATTCATTCATGTTCGCATAGTATATCTTTTTCATGTATTTTACTTTTAGCCTCTTCTGTCTTTATATTTAAAGTGTGTTTCTTGTGTGAAGCACGTAGTTGTCTTCATTCATGAATCAAATTTAAATATTCTTCTCCTAAAGGACACGCTGAGCTCATCCCGCTTGTGTTAATACAACTGACATTCTTGGTTTTGCTCTGTCACGGTCTGTTACGATTACGTGGATCTTGTCATAGTTACTGTGGCAGTTTTCTCAACAAGATGTGTGTTCTTTGCTCTTTAAGAACATTTAGAAAAGCTTGTGCTTTTGTTCCGAGAGTTAGTTTTGTCATTTCACCTTTTAAAATTCCCTCAGTGTCCTTATTTTTTGACCATGCCAGGTGGCATGTGGGATCTGAGCTCCCTGACCAGGGGTCAAAAGCGTGCCCCCTGCACGGGAAGGCCTGTGCCCCCTGCACGGGAAGGCCGTCTTAACCGCTGGAACGCCAGGGAGGTCTTTACCTCAGTCTTTGTTTCTGACTCCGGTGCCTGGCTTGTTGGTATCATTCCTCTCCTTGAAGCCCCACCTGTAGCCTGTACCACAGACAATAGCTTCATTCCATTCTCCTTTTCTGAGTCTCACCCCACACATCCAGGATCAGCAAGTGAATGAATGCTCAGAGGGTGAGGAAGGATGAGTGATGTGGGAGGGGGCATCCTCGTGGCCTCGTGAAGCAGGTGTTTCTAAGTGTGGGGGGGACCAAGTCATCTGAGCATTTGGGGAACAGTGGTGCTCTCCACAGAGGGAACAGCTCCATCAGGCGGACCCTCAGCAAGCATGTGCCTGGCCCATGTGTGTGTGTGTCTGTCTGTGTGTGCGCACGCGTGGTCAGCCTCACGTGCAGGGCTGGGGGCTTGCTCTGGGCACTTGAGCTTTCCCTCCCAGGAGCCGGATCTGGACACGTAATGCCTCTGGCTGGTAGAGGAGGGGCGGGCAGGCTGCAGCAGGAAGCAGGGAGGTGATGGATGGTGGCTTGACCGGAGATACCATGGATGCACGATTTTCTTTCTCAAAAAAAGAGAAAAACAATAAAAAACTGACCATGTGGCAAAATAGAGAAAAAGCAGGAAATGGGGTGGGAACTTTTTCTTATCGTGTTATCTGCCATATTCTTACGTCTATTTTTAAAGTCTTGCATTGAGCTAAGAAAGAAAAATCTCTGTTAAGCTGAAAAATTTCCGCTGCAGTTCCTGTGCCCTTTCTCAGCCTTGTGGGTGCAGAGGGCACCCTGATATCCTGTGGGGGTCACGGGAACATGTCTGCAAATGGCAAGATTTACCAGTCCCTCAGGGAAAGCGTTTCTGCAGAAGGTGTGGGTCTGTGGGGAGGTGGGGTTGTCTTGCTGCATCACAGCCTCACTGACTGCGTGCAGATATATGTGTGCAAGTTTGTCAGAGAGCAGGCCCAGGGACCCTGCACCTCACCCCTGAGCCCCCCAGCCCCGGCCCTGGGCAGCTGCAGGGGAGTGGGAACTGGCAGAAGCCACTGGGGTCTCTCCTCCGCGTTGCCCAGCTTGTCACTGTCTTCTCCACCCCCGTTTGGCTCCTTGGTGTCTTGATCCCCTCACCCACTGGTCATTTATCCTGGAGGCTGGTGTGAGATCCTGGGCCCCAGACTGTATCCAGAGCTCCCGCACCTGGGGAGAGGGTTGTCTCGGCTGCCAGCTCCAAGGAGTAGGCGGTGGTCCCTGAGGGGCTGCCAGGGGCTTCAGAGGTGGGCCCCCCTTCTAAGCCATCACCAGGTGACACCAGGATCCTGCCTGCCGTGGGCAGTGTGGGAGCCCAGCGCTGCCGAGTGTGCCAGCCATGGCAGGTCTGTCTCCGGAGGCCTCCATGCCTGTTTGCGCGCAAGGCCGCATGCTCCTGGAGGACTGCCGTGTGTCCACCCAGCGCCAGGGTGGGCTCTCCGGCCCCCCGGCACCTCTGACAGGGCCGAGAGGTGGTCTGCGTGCTGGGGCCCCTCCTCTAGCAGGACGTGTGGCCAGCTCCCCCGTCCTGATCCGCCTTCCTCTGCCGCCGATCCGGGGCCTTGGTCCCCGCCACCAGCTGCCCAGTGTGAGCCTGAACCCACACTGCCGTTTGTCGGGCAGGGCGAGCCCAGGGCCACTTTGTGGGCAGGATGCAGGGGGCTCAGGCCTGTGGGGAGGACAGACCTGGTTTGGTGAGTGGGTCCGTAGTGGCCCAAGGGTAGCCATCCCAGGCCCCCGGCCACAGCACAGATGCAGAGAAGAATGGCTGGAGACAGTGTGACACCGTGGGCAGAGTGTGCCCGTGAAACTTCCTTCAAATTAACTTGATAAAACCAGCAGACTCTTCTACTGAAGAACAGAGCCGAAAGTGTAGAGAGCTGCTGCTTCCCTCCCCGCCACGGCCTGCCATGAGCCCGGCTCATGGGCTGGAGGCTGCGATTAACTCAAGCCCGCGGCTCCCATCAGGGGTCCCGCCGGGCTCTTCTCTCTGTGGGTTTTGACAAATGTGCGGCGACGTGTGCTCCGGGTCACAGAGACACAGCGCGGCTCGCCGCCCGCACTCCCCCGTTCCGCCCCCTCCCCCGGGGCCGGCCACCGCTGCTCTTTTTGAGTCTCTAGAATTGACAAAAGCAGACACCGCGGGCTTCGGGCTCTGCTAAGTGTGGGGCCCGGGCTCAGGCCATGTGTGGGAGCGGCGGGCCGCGTGCCCCTCCCAGGCCCCCTCACAGCTCGAGGGCTGCCCTGCCTCCCGCCCTGCAGTCTCTCGTCTGGCCAGTGGGGAGGCCCCTCGACTCCCCGGAGCCCAGCGCCTGTCCGAAAGCGGGGGAGGGCTCCGGGTTCCATCTTGGGGCGGCCAGGCCCGGCCCCTGGCTCTTCTTTTCCGGAAGTGTCTGCGCTCCACGGCCATGAACTGGTGTCTGCTCTGAGCACACTGGGTTTGGCTGATAGGGGTCAGAGGTCAGGCTCTCTGACCTGGGCTCAGCGGGCCCCAGAGGGCGGAGTGTCCTCCAGGACCACATGCCTGTTGCCATTTGGGCGTGGCCGTCACTGTGTCCCGGGTCCGAGCTCTGCTGTCCCCAGTCCAGATCGTGCCGGCCGCTGGCTCCTCTCCCTCAGCCAGCCTCAGCAAAACCTGTGACGTGGTGGCCAGGACAGGCCTCTCCAAGGGGCAGTCAGATCCTGTCCTGTCTTGTTTACAGCCCTCCGGAAGCTTCCCAGGCTGGGAAGGGTCACCCCCTGCTCCTGTCACCCACAAAGCCCCTTGATAAGAAAGCCTTCCTCAGTGATCAGTGCAAAGAAATAGAGGAAAGAAATAGAATGGGAAAGACTAGAGATCTCTTCAAGAAAATTAGACATACCAAGGGGTATGGCTATGAAATCTTGCATTTCATGCAAAGATGGGCTCAGTAAAGAACAGAAATGGTATGGACCTAACAGAAGCAGAAGATATTAAGAAGAGGTGGCAAGAATACACAGAAGAACTGTACAAAAAAGATCTTCACGACCCAGGTAATCACGATGGTGTGACCACTCACCTAGAACCAGACATCCTGGAGTGAGAAGTCAAGCAGGCCTTAGGAAGCATCACTACAAACTAGTGGGGGTGATGGAATTCCAGCTGAGCTATTTCAAATCCTAAAAGATGGTGCTGTGAAAGTGCTGCCCTCAATATTCCAGCAAATTTGGAAAACTCCGCAGTAGCCACAGGACTGAAAAAGGTCAGTTTTTATTCCAATCCCAAAGAAAGGCAATGCCAAAGAATGTTCAAGCTACTGCACAATCGCACTCATCTCACACGCTAGTGAAGTAATGCTCAGAATTCTCTAAGCCAGGCTTCAGCAATACATAAACCCTGAACTTCCAGATGTTCAAGCTGGTTTTAGAAAAGGCAGAGGAACCAGAGATCAAATTGCCAACATCTGCTGGATCATCAGAAAAGCAAGAGAGTTCCAGAGAAACATCTACTTCTGCTTTATTGACTACGCCAAAGCGTTTGACTGTGTGGATCACAACAAACTGTGGAAAATTCTGAAAGAGATGGGAATACCAGATCACCTGACCTGCATCCTGAGAAACCTGTATGCGGGTCAAGAAGCAACAGTTAGAACTGCACATGGGACAAGAGACTGGTTCCAAATAGAAAAAGGAGTATGTCAAGGCTGTATATTGTCATCCTGCTTACTTCACTTATATGCAGAGTACATCATGAGAAATGCTGGGCTGGAAAAAGCACAAGCTGGAATCAAGATTGCCGGGAGAAATATCAATAACCTCAGACATGCAGATGATACCACACTTATGGCAGAAAGCAAATAAGAACTAAAGAGCCTCTTGAAGAATGTGAAAGAGGAGAGTGAAAAAGTTGACTTAAACTCAACATTCAGAAAACTAAGATCATGGCATCTGGTCCCATCACTTCATGGCAAATAGATGGGGAAGCAATGGAAACAATGGCTGACTTTATTTTTTTGGGTTCCAAAATCACTGCAGATGGTGATTGCAGTCATGAAATTAAAAGACACTTGCTCCTTGGAAGAAAAGCTATAACCAACCTAGACAGCATATTAAAAACCAGAGAGAGACATTACTTTGCTAACAAAGGTTCCTCTAGTCAAAGCTATGGTTTTCCCAGTAGTCATGTATGGGTGTGAGAGTTGGACTATAAAGAAAGCTGAGCACCAAAGAACTGATGCTTCTGAACTGTGGTGTTGGAGAAGACTCTTGAGAGTCCCTTGGACTGCAAGGAGATCCAACCAGTCCATCCTAAAGGAGATCAGTCCTGGGTGTTCATTGGAATGACTGATGCTAAAGCTGGAAGTCCAATACTTTGGCCACCTGATGCAAAGAGCTGACTCATTGCAAAAGACCCTGATGCTGGGAAAGATTGAAGACAGGAGGAGAAGGGGATGACAGAGGATGAGATGGTTGGATGGCATCACCGACGTGATGGACGTGAGTTTGAGTAAACTCCGGGAGTTGGTGATGGACAGGGAGGCCTGGCGTGCTGCAGTCCATGGGGTCGCAAAGAGTCGGACACGACTGAAAGACTGAACTGACTGACTCAAATGTCACTTCCTGGGGGAGCCGGCCTCCCCTCCTCTCTCTGCCCACCTGTGTCAGATGGGGGTCACGGTGCTCTCAGGGAGGGCCTGAGTTGCCAAGCTGGACCCCTTAGTGGGGTGCCCTCGCTCTGGGGGGTGGAGGAGCCATGTGGGTGCTCTGAGGACTCAGGGGGCCCTGGACTGTGGGAGGGGGCATGTGTGGGGGTAGGGCACTGCAGCACTCCTCATGGTGCTTCCCAGGGTCAGAGCACTGGGTGAGGACCTGGCCCACACGTGATCCCGGCCCTCCGAAGGCAGCTGGGTGAGGCAGTGAGTCTGGGGGCCTTCTGTGGGTGGGGGACGGGTCAGGAGCTTGTGGACAGAGTCTTCACAGGCCCCTTCGGCCTTGGGCCGGGCTCAGTGCAGGACTGGGGTTGGGGTCTGGGGAGTGAGGTCTGGACGTCCTCTGGGCTTCCGGCTTCATCGGCGCCTCTTTTGTGAGCGTCTGTGCTGAGTCGGGCTGGAGGCCTGGGTGTGGACCAGGGACAGTGGGCAGGCGGAGGTGGACGCCGAGGGGCTCAGCAGACGCGGGTCCGGCCGTGTGGCAGGGGCAGCGGACGGGGAGCCTTCTCCACCCTGGCGGCTGGGGACTGCAGGCACCCGAGGCAGGGAGGCTCCGAGCTCAGTGGGCCTGGTGAGGGCCGGGCATTTACTCTGGGCAGATGGGGGAGCAATTTGTCACACAGGATGATTTTAAAATAATCTCCCCAAACTCGATCTTCCACTTAGCACATCTCTTCCTCTGACATACCAACTCATTTTTCAAACCATCCATTTACTCTCCCGTCTCTCGGACTGGTTTGTGATCTTTCTGGTTCTCGTTTTCGTCCACTGAAATGTCTCCTCTCTAGGTGCACAGTTCAGCGAGTCCTGGCAAACCTTTACCGTCTCTGCGTCGCCACCGCAATCAAGACCTGGAACGTTCCCCCCAGCCCGAAGTCCCTCTGTGCCCTTGGCAGCCCCCCGCCTGCCCCCGCGCCCCCAGCACCTGGTAATCACGGGCGCTTCCTGTCCCCACGGCCCTGCCTTTTCCAGGACGTCATTTGAAAGGCATCCCGAGCTCTGCAGCCTTTGTGTCTGGCTTCTTTCACGGAGCAGAACACATTTGAGCTTCATCCATGTTGTGGCCTGCTTTCAGTAATTTGTTTCCGTTTAATTGGAAAGGATAAAATGTACCACAGTTTGTTTATCTGTTCGCAGGCTGATGGACATTTGAGCTGTTTCCAGTTTTCGGCTGTTATGATTAAAGCCGCGCTGATTACTGCCGTCACGTTTCTGAGTGGTCATATGTCTTCGTTTCTCCGGGGTAAACCCCTGGGACGCTGGACTGTGGGCTCCGCGCACGTTGACCTTTCTAAGAAACTGCAAACTCTTCTCCATGCTTTGCTCCTTTTGCCTTCCCTCCATCTGAGTCTGCTTCAACCAGTCCGAGTTCTCATGACAGCTCAATGTGGCCCTAATTGTACACCTCAGCCATCCTAACATGTGCGAGGCCCCGTCCATGGCTTTAACTGCATTTCCCTGGTGACCGATGGCATCGGGCATCTCCCCATGTGCCCGCTTGCCATGCATGTGTTCCTACATCTTTTTGGACCCAGTGTCTTTTCCATTTTTGCCCATGCAAGTAACTGGTTCGTTGGTCATGTTAGGGAGCTGTCAGCGTTGCTTATATATTCTGCAGATAAGTCTAGATAATAGATTTTTGATGATGAGGTTTGTGTTTTGTGATTATTTTCTCCCAATCTGTAGCTACTCTTTGCTTTTCTTTAACAGCTTCTCTCAAAAGAACAGAAGTTTTTAATTTTGATGAAGTCCAATTTTTCAGGGTTTTTTTTTTCCCCCTTCTCCAAGGTTCATGTGTTTTTGTTTTTTTTTTTTTTTTGCGTTCTAAGAACTTTTTGCTGGATCCAAGGTTACCGAGAGTTTTCTCCTACATTTTCTGTGGATGTTTTATAGTTTTACATTTTATATTTAGATCTGCGATGCGTTTCAAGTTTAATTTCATATACAGTGACAGGTAGGGATGGAGGTGAAATCTTTCGTGCCTGTGGTTATTCAATTCTGCCAGCCCCTTGTTCCCATCGAATTAGTTTGACACCTTTGATGGAAATCAGCTAACCATCTGTGTGACTGTTTCTAGACTTTCTAATCTCTTCTGCCACCATCGACCTTCCTTGATTCATGTGGCTTTTATCGTAAGCCTTGAAACCAGGCTGGGTTAATCCCCCAGTTTCGTTCATTTTCAAAAGTATGTTGGCAAAGCTAGTCCTTTGCTTTTCTACGTGCATCTCAGAGTCAGTCTGTTCATTTCTACCCCCGAATCCTGCTGGAAACTTGATTAGCCCTGCTGTGAGCAATTAGATGAATTAACGTATCACACACATCTTAATAAAGGCGGTTTTTTTCTGAACATGATGTGTTCCTGTGCTCATGTAGATATCCTTAAAGCAGTACTCACCCATGTTTTTAGGGCACGGGTATCACGTCATTTGTGAGAGGGGTTCTCGAGCATCTCTCGGTTTTGAAGCTACTGAGATAGCATCATTTTCTCAGTTTCTCTCTTGGATTGATTGCTGCGAGTGTCAACCTCGTATGCTGTGGCTTTGCTAAACTGATTAGTTCTGGAAGCTTTTTTTTTTTTTAAGTAGATTCTTTAGGATTTTCTATGGAGATGAACATGTTGTCCTGAATAAAGTCAGCTTTATTTTCTTCCTTTTGCAACTCAGTGCCTTTTATTTCTCATTCTTATCTGACGTCCTGGCTGGGACCTGCACAAGGGTTGGTCTGGAGAGAGCTGGAGGCCTTCTCTGGTTCTTGGCCTTGGGGGCAGACTTCCGCTCTCTCCCCACAAGTGTGACCAAGCAGAGGGCTTTCATACATGCCCATTATCCACACAGGAAGTTCCTCTCTTCCTAGCTGGTTGGGAATAGAGTTTGTTTCTGGTGTGGCTATTGGATCTCGTCAGACACTTTTTCTGCACCTATTAAGATGATTTTCTACGTTTTTCATTCTGACTTTTAATATGGTGACCTATACTGACAAGTTTTCAAATATAAACCAACCCTGAATTCTTAACAAAAAGCCCACTCGGTCACCATGCATTTTAATAGAGTACATTGTTGGGTTTGACTTGCTGAAATTCTGCGTCGGACTTTTGCCTCTGGGTTCACCAGGGAGGTGCCTGTGGTTTGCTTGTAACATCGCTGCTCTTGGCTTTGGGTACCCCGGGCCTTGCAGGATGAGCTCGGCAGCCTTTCGGTTTAGGAGGGGCTGGGGTGGAGCTGCTGTTTCCCTGGGGGTGTTTGAGGGAACATGGGAAGCCACCGGGGCTCGCATTTTCTCTGGGGGAGCATTTTCTGCCAGGAACTCAGCATCTACTGTAGACCCGGGGCTCCTTGGGTCATCCACCGTGGTTTATGTCTTTGGAGGCATCATCCCGAGTGGCCAGGGCCGCAGCCCACACTGGAGACAGGACCGACTCACGATGGGTGTCACTCCCTGGCGGCTTAGGGGCCGTGGGTTCGTCCGTACGCAGGGGCCTCCTGGGCGCCCCGAGAGGGGACGTGGGTGGGCGGCCTTCAGCCTGGAGCTGCTCCAAGCTCCCTCCCTGCCGGGGCTGCCGCTGCCCCGCCCTCTGGGGAGAGGTCACCGACGAGGGGGCCCCCGCCCCGGGGGCTGAAAGTCAGACTTCCTGCCGCTTCCTTTCTGCCTGCTCCCCGGGAAGGCGGCCCCTCTCTGTCGCCAACCCTCGCGTCCACGGCACATCTGCCTGTCTCACAACGTGTACTCCGTAAACGTCGGCCCTGAAACAGTGCGCATCCTCTGAAGCTGCACACTCATCCGCTTCTGAAACAGCGCAATCCAAGCATAGTTTCCTCTCAATCCCTGAAAACATTACTGAAAGGAAAAAAAAAAGTTTCAATTCATGCCTGTCGTTAAAATCTTTAGACGTGGGGAATCCGACCAAGTCCCCGGGGGTCAGGACCCAGAAGCGGGGCCCGTGAGGAGCGCACACGCAGACTCCCACACATGCCCGCAGGTGAGCTCGTGCACACACGTGGATGAGGGCACCTTGAGGGCGGCCCAGCGCCTCCCCCGGATCCTTGGGACAGACCCGAGTCCAGATCCGGTCCCCTGCGTTGGTCAGCTTCTAGTTCTGGGTCAGTTCTTTTTGACGTGGACCATTTTTAAAGTCTTTATTGGATTTATTACAGTATTGCTTCTGTTTTATGTTTTGGGGTTTTTTGGCCCCAAGGTGTGTGGAATATTAGTCCCCTGACCAGGGATGGAACTCGTCCACCCTGCATTGGAAGGTGAAGTCTTAACCACTGAGCCACCAGGGAAGTCCCCGGGTCAGTTTGTAAATCAGACACTTTGAGAAGCTGGGGCTCTTGGCAGAGAAAATCCCCCCACTCCCCCAGGACCTTCCTCCCCCGCCCAGCAGCTGAGGCAGCAATTGGGGTGGGGGGCTTCTTTGGGGTAAACAGCCCTCAGCAGTGGGGCTCCTGGGCTGAAGGTCAACCCCATGTAGCCAACCCGGGACCAAAACAGCCCTGCCCCAGGGAAGGTAGGGGGTCCCTTTAATGTCAGGGTGGCCACCGGACGCCTGACAGGGCCCGAGGCCGCCCTCCCACCCTCCCCCGCTGCTGGTCACTCCTCCTGGGACTCGGGGCCTGCCTTCCCGAAGCCCCCCCCCGCCGCCTTTCCTCTGCTCAGAGCCTGATGCCTCTCCCACCAATGCTCCCCTTTTCCCGCCTGGGGCCTTGGTTTCTGCTGGCCGACAACATCGTGAGTCTGCGCGTGGAGTGGGGAAGGGGTGACTGATGTTCTGGGACCCCTTCCCAGGAGGACACGGCCCGGACATCCCCGGGGACCCTTGGCTCGGCCTTGGTGTCCAGCTGCAGCCCTGGGCACCCCTGAGGTCAGGAGGCCACGATCAAGGTGCAGGGTTTGGTACCTGAGGCTGGGAGGGGGCCTCTGGGGGGTGTCTCCCCCAGCTCTGGAGGGTCGGTGTTGGCCATTCCTCGGCTTGTAGAAGCATCACCCGCCTCTGCTTCCCGTTCCTGTGGGGTTCTCCCGCGCGTCTGCGGCTCACAGGGAGCCCCTCCACGCCGGTGAGTTCCGTCCGATAGCGCGTGTGTGAGGCCAGCTGGTCGCTAAGTCCGGCACAGTCGCCTCGGTGCCCGTGAACGCAGCCGGCCGCGCGCTGCCTTCGTGCTGGGTGTGCGCTCCTCGTGCTCCCCGCTCCCCTTGCTCATGCATCTCCACGTGTGTCCATTGTCACACGTGGCTGTCCTCAGCAGTACCAGCTGCATCAGCGCTGCTTTGCCCTTGGTTCCGGGCGTCCTGGGCCTGAAACCAAGACTCCGCACTACTGCACTCTGTGCTTTAGACGCTAAGTTGTGTCCAACTCTTGTGAGCCCATGGACTGTAGCCCGCTAGGCTCCTCTGTCCATGGGATTATCCCAGCAAGAATACTGCAGTGGGTTGCCATTTCCTTCCTACTCTGTACAGTCCTGAGAGGCACAACCCCCCATGACGCGTGATGCATGCACGCGAAAAAGCCCTTCAGACACGTGAAGTAACCTGTGTGATTGGACGTGCACACACGCGCGCATCTTTGAAGGTTCGATGTGGAGGTTCGTATGTAGGGGACTTGCTGTATAAGGACCCCAGTCGTGTTGGATTCGGGGTCCTTCCTAATGACCTCATCTTAACTAATCACAGCTGCAGGGACCGTGTTTCTAAACAAAGTCATGTTCGAGGGGCGCAGGCTTCACCGTGTGAATCTGGGGACACACAGGTCAATCCTGAATCATCCCTGATGAGGGCAGGCTTGTCGAGCAGGGGGAGCGGGAGTCACTCTGACCTGCCCCCTTGGTGTGAGGGGGAGGGGCCCTCGGGGACTGCTGTTGCCTCCGGTCCTGGACCCCTGCTCAGAGCCCGGGACTCAGCCGGGTCAGGACCGGGGAGGCTCCTGTCTTCCGGCCGTGCGTCCCGCTGGACGTGACCACGGCGATCCGTGAGCGGGAAGTGAGGTGGCTCCCGGTGTGATGAGAGGAGCGGGCGGTGGAGGAAGCCAGTGGCGGGGGTGGACCGGCCCCGGGAAGTGCTGGGAGGAGAAGGGGGTGAGGGGCAGGGGAGAAGCCACAGAGGTGAAGGCCCAGGGCAGGAAAGAGGGGGCCGCCGGGGCAGAGAGGGGACTGTGTGGACAGAGGTGCTTTCCCACCCTGGGTGCTCTTCCCCGGTGTTCCCAGAGGAAGGGTGGCCTCGGGCACGGGCTGGAGGCCCAGAGGCCCAGCAGGTGCGTGCTGAGTGGCCCACAGAGAGGCCGCTGCCCTCAGGGGCAGGCCTGTGCGTTAGTTGTCAAGGACGTGGTCCACCCAGGGCACCTGGCACACAGTGGGTGCAGCCGGATGGTGGTGTTCCCAGCATCGGGAGGATGGCAAGCTGGCCCAGCCGTTTCAGGGGGCAGGGGGCAGCGTGCTGGAACCAGGATGAATACATGAAGGAAGGAAGGATGGGCCGTTTCCTCCTCTTTATCAGCTTGGGAGGAAGAAGTTCCCAGATACCGAAGTGCAGGCACTCGAAGAATTCCACCTCCTGAAATGTGGCAGCAAAGCCCAGGCCTCTTGGCTTCGTCTGGTCCATGGCGTCGTCGAGATTCTGAAGCCTGGTGGGTCCTCCACGTCTCGTCATCGCAGCAGGTGGTTGCCAGAGAGGCCGTGGGGAGCGAGAGCAGGATTCCCCAGGACGGGCGTGTCCCTCGGTGAACTCAGCCCTTGTCCTCGGTCCTGCCCAGAGACCCTACTGGCCACCCCCGCTCCTGCCTTGGCCCCGCAGTTTGTGCCCGGCCACAGGACGCTGGTTGGCTGCAAGGTGAAGCTGGCCTTCTTGCAAACGGTGCTGGGCTTCCGGGGGTCTGTGAGAGCAGCACTGGGGATGCCCCATGCACCCGCAGAGCCGCTGCGTTCCGGCAGCGCGGGGAGAAACCGCGAGGGAAGCTCTGCGGTGGGAGCCACCTCCGGGCCAGAGCAGGCATGGCGGTGGGTTCAAGAACCAAAGGGTCACAGTGGTGGGATGCAAGGGCTCAGTGGCACTTCCCACCCCGTGAATGAAAAGGGGATGAGTAACATGCGGGTCAACTTGGCAACTACAAGGGATGAAAGAGACAGCAAAGGGAAATAGCAAATGGAGAGTAAGGCGGAAAGAAGCCAGACACATCCAATTTTGTACTAGATGTGAATCACTCGAATCCCTCTGTTTAAAGGCAGAGACTGTGAGAAGGGTTTTTGTTTTTATTTATTTTTAGCTGCCGCGGATCTCGGTTGCTGGACGCGGGCTCTCTCCAGCTGCGGCGAGCGGGGGACGGCTCTCTAGCTGCGCCGCTCTGTTGCGGAGCGCAGGCTCCAGGCTCCTGGGCTGCAGCGGTTGTGGCTCGTGAGCAGGCTCTCGAGCTCATGTGCAGTAGCTGTAACGCACGGCTTCGTTGCTCCCTGGCGCGTGGGATCCTCCTGGCCCAGTGATCAAACCGGTGTCCCCTGCATTGCAGGGCACATTCTTAACCACTGGACCCCCAGGGAAGCCCCAGAGGATTTTTATTTTTAACAAACACATTGTTCAAAGGAATTCAGTCAAACAAACTGGTCATGACAGTTGAGAAATGAAGGGAAGGCCAAGGGATGCCCAGCAAGTGCACACAGAAGGAAAAAACAACTCAGGGTGGGGAGCAGCGGGGTCCGCGCTGCGCCTGGCCCGGAAGAGGCACCGTTTCCAGGGAAGACACGGCTGTAAACACTCATGCCTCCAAGAGCACAACAACATATGCATGGCAAAATCTGCTGGAAACGCGGGGGTCGACTATAACACTCACGGGACACTTCGGGACATCTCGCTCAGAACGGGCGAGCCTAGCCCGTGAAATGTAAGTGAAGGCACCGACGGTTACATGTTGCAGTTGTGGGTCATTCTGGATTCCAACAATAAGCCTAAACCACTGTCCCTGATGCCTATAGCCGTGAAACCAGCCCCAAACCCGGCTCCTTCTAGCGACCAGCCTGCAGGACTCACCTTCACAGTGTGGGCAGAGTCCCTGGGGACAGCCCACCTCTGTTCTGCCTGGACCACTTCCGGATGGCAAGCCGCACGGGGAGGCCTTCTTCCCCCAGCCTCTCCCGGGCTGCTTGGCTTCCTGAGGACTCAGTTCCAAGAGCCGGGAGGTGGACAGGCCTGGGGGCCGTAACCTCACCCCCTGCTTTCGGTCTGGCATCTGCAGAGCCCAGACGCAGCGGGAGGAGAGGCAGAGCCTCAGGGCCACATTTCAAACCTGCATTTTAGCTGTGGGTCCTCCCAGTGGGGGTGTTTTCTTGGTTTGTGCCCGTGGAACACTTGTAAACACCAATCGTTTCATGTGACCGTGCAAACACCTAACACACTTTGCAAAACTGAGATGAGGCTATGTAGATTCCCTGATTAAAACCCAATGCGATTAGAAGTAAATGGCTATAAGTTTACCAAAAAGGCTTACCTATTCACGGGTGAAGCGCTATCCTGAATGGTCATCGGAAAGGCGAGCATGGAGCACGCTGGCTGAGTTCGGGGCTGAGCGCAGCCCCCCAGGTGCCGGAAGGCACCTCCTGGGCCCTCCGACCCTCCTCAGGCCCCGACAGTGACTGGGGACGATGGTCGTCTCCACACGGTTCCCACATCCCTTGCCAGCGGTTTTGTTGTGTTTGTAAGTGCCTCTTCCCAGGACGGTTGAAACTCACTCATTAATGCAAATACTAGCACAGCAAAATATGCAGATTATATTTTGTGTACATACACATGCACCTTTTTTTTTCTTTTTTCTTACCAAATGCCTCCTGGGTGCCCACCATCCACAAGGCACCCTGGGGTGCGGGACAAGCAGGCTTTGCTTCACCAGAATCTGCGCAGCCTGGTGCTGGGCACAGAGCAGACGCCCGCTAGAAGGCCTCTTGCTGCCACATCTGCCTACCCCAACACCACCAAGTGCCGGAGTGTCTGCCGACCTGGGGACACCAGGGCGGGGAGGAAGCAGGCAGTGCCGGGCACCCTGTGTCCTCGACGTGTGTCTGGGGCGGCAAGCCGGGTCCTGGGGCTGGAGGCATCTCGTTAAACCCCCGAATCTCGGGGGCCTCTAATCAGCCATGGGTTGGCACCGGCAGTCCATGTGAGGGTAAAACCAGGGCGGGGCTGCTCTCCTCCCGACCATGGGTGGGCGAACTTTCCTCCCAGGCTGAGCTCAGAAGCCTGCGATGCTGGGGGTTGGTCCTCTCAATAACAGGTCTGCAAGCGTGCAGGGCGTGATGCGCCCTGAGGCGCAGGGCTCGGACCCGCGTGCAGTGCCCTGAGTGACTGGCGCTGGAGTAGAACTTCAGACAGGAGGAGGAAGGCAGACCCCGCCCACCGGCTCTGCATGGGGTGGGCTGCAGGAAGGGGTTGCTCCAGGGGCCTCCCTGAGTTTGGCTCTCTCCCTGGAAGAGGGCTTCCCAGGGGCTCGTGGTGGAGGAGGTGCCCCTCTGGGAGGTGGGCCATCCTAGGCCCTGCCCAGTGGCTGCTAAGCCTGCAGAGTCTCAGTCACGTGTTGGAGTGTGGCCCGCGGGAGGCTGGGGCTGAGTGTGCCGAGGGGGCCCAGGGGACCCGCCCTCTTCAGGGAGAGGACACGGGCTCACCGAGGCGTGGGGAGACTCTGGCCCTCCCCACCTCCCGGGCAGCCCCATGAGTGGGACGTGGGGCCAGGGAAGGAGCAGGAGTTCCCCCCCCCCCCACCAAGTGTCGGTGTTTCTCTGTGGTCTTCCCAGCACCGGGTGGGCGCCCTGTGGTCTCAACACTGGGCCAGGCTTGCAGACACAGCCAAGGAGGTGGGCAGGGCAGGGGTCCGCTGGGCTGGGCTGGGTGCTGCTGCCCGGGGCGGCAGGACAGGCCGCGAGGGGCTCAGTGTCTGGCGGCGACCTGGGCACCGGTCGGAAGGGGCTGTCTGAGCAGAGCCCTCCTCCACGTGCCCCCGCCCGTGCTGGGGACCCTCTCCCCTGACCCAGCACCAGCCTATCTTCTAGATCCTTTCTTCAGCTCTTCTCACGTCGCCTCCCCACTGCCCTTGGAGGTGGGTCCTGCCAGCAACCCCGTTCCACAGACAGAGTCACCACTGGATATTTGGTGACCTTGCTCCTTACCATCCTCTGGGGAAGCGGGGGCTCTGGGGCTCAGCCTGCCCCTCTGGCCCAGACTGGGTGCCCCTCAGGTCATGGAGGTGTCACCGAGGCATGGCCACCCCCTTCTCCCAGAGTCTGACCCAGGCCTGGCCCGCAGGCCCCGTGGAGCAGAGGGTGGACCCGTGAGGACCACCTCGGGTGGCTGGGACCTCAGGCAAGACACAGAGGGGCCCGGGTCAGGGTTTGGCTGTACATTCAGGGGCGTCATGGGACAGGCGGACACGGCAGGTCAGCCGGGGTTGGACTGGGGAGGGGCGGTGGTCAGTCCCCCACAGGTCCTGGGCAGGCTACATCCCAACGCCACGTGGACCCCTCCGCCCCTTGCCCCTTGGTGGAGCCAGCATGTGAGGCTGCCCCCCTCACAGGGGCGGCACAGCGCTGGCAGGGGAAGGCGGGGGAATGGGGGGGTGCTGGTATTCCTCGGGGGGGGGCCCAGCTGTGCCCAGCACATGTCACCAGGAAGCCCAAGGCCCTCGCCACGGGCGCGCGGCTGGGAGCAGCTGGCCACAGGCAGGCCCCTGAACAAAGAGCCTTTGAGCAGCGTACGCGCCTGCCCCGCGCACTTGGGCCAGCTGACCCTCCCGGGAATGCCGAGGCCGGCTCCCTCTGTGGCTTATCGGGTCCCACGTGGAGGTGGAACAGCTGGCCCTGGGGCCCTAGGCTCAGTGTGGGGAGCACCGGCCCCCACCACGGGAACACCTCCTGGCCAGGGCCGGACAGCCCGCACGCCCTCCGGAGACCTTGCCCTGGTTGCCCGCACCCCTGGCTCCAGTGGTGGTGTGGTCTGGCCCCCACGTCCACCTCTCCTCTGGGCCCCCCCATCTGCCTGGTGAAATCCTGTTTATCCCAGAACACACAGGCGTCCTTCTCACCCGGGAAGACTTTGAGGGACCAGGAGCTCCTGCAAGGGGCCCCCCAGCCCCTGAGCTGGCCTCACGTCTGGCCGTGGGGCTCCCGGGGAGTACGTGATGCCTTCTGTCCTCAAACCCAATTTCTGCTTCCAGTCAGCACGCACGCCTCCAGAAAAACAAGGCCCAGTGCTTAATTCCCAGCAATTAAGCATCTCAATCTCTTTTAAATTGGTTTTTCATTATGAAGATAACAGAGCAGTTACATCTGAGCATCAGGGAGATAAGGATAAGGGTCCACGAGGCTTCCTGGGTTGTTTGGCAGAAGGACAAAACCAACCCTTTCATCCGAGAGGCCAGGCTCCACGTGCAGGCTCAGATGCGCGGGGCTGAGCCCCCAGGCCACTCACCGTCTGTCGAATGGGGGCTGGGCTCGCGGGCTGTTCCCAGAGCCCCTGAGCCAGGCGGTGCGGGCAGCGCGGGGCCTCAAAGCCCCCTGGACTGCGGACCACCTTCCCGATGGTTGAGAGGGTTCGCAAGCGGATAGAGATGAAGAGACAGATAAGACGGACACGTGGACCTTCACCCCTCTTGCAGGGAGCGGTGGAGCCATGGTGATTACGAAACGCCCGAGGCATCTGTCGTCCCCCCTCTGTGGACCAGAGCTGGAAAAGTCAGATAAGCACCTGCTTCACTGAGCCCTTATCTCCACTCACAGGCTTCACAGATCTGCTGTCAACCCCCGTCACCCTTGAAACCCCATCAGAGGGTGTGGGCCAGGCCCCTTATGGGTAACGTGGTCGAGTTCGGGGGTCCTGGCGTCCGGCTGCCCCCAGGCAGGGCCTGCTCATGCAGAGTGAGCGGGCCCCCAGGCCGGCGCCCCCTGCCCAGCTGATACGCAGGCTCAGGGGCTCAGACACACCGTGTCCAGCAGTGGCCTGGCCTCTGCGCTTCGCTTACCCCCTCCCGCTCCCCCGGGGTCTTGCTGTGCCCGCGTGGCTTTTGCACACAGTGGCTGAGCCGTCTGCTCATTTAACGCTGAACCAACACACGCGCCATGAAGACTCAGAGCCAGGGCCTCCAGGGTGGCCGTTTCCGCCCCGCTGGACCGGCCCCGAAGGTCTAGGTGAAGGCCTGAGCGCAGAGCCCCAGGGACATGGGGACATTTGTGTCATGGAAAAACACATAAACCACGCAGGTCACTGTTTCCAAGTGCATTTAACTTGTCAATAACATTGTGCCCTGACCACCTCCGTCTTGTTTCAGACCTTTGTCCTCACCCATCAGCAGCGGCTCCCATTTGTCACCCCAGCCCCAGCCCCTGACAACCACGGACAGGTTATTTTTATTAGCATTGTAGCAACACGCATAGTAGGTACCGTTACTCTCCTAACTGTTTTTAAGTGCACCGTTCGGTGGCATTAAGTACATGTTGAAACATCACACCGTCCGCCTCCAGAAGGTCCCTGTCTTTCCAAACAGAGACTCTGCCCCATCGGCCACTCCGGGCCCCGCACCCCCTGCCAGCCCCTGGCCCCACCGTCGACCTCCTGTCTCTCTGGATGTGACCCCTCCAGGGACCTCCTGCGAGGAGGGTCGCGCAGGACTTGTCCTTCTGTGTCTGGTGCATGTCACCAAGCGCAGTGTCCCCAAGGGTCATCCCCCCCCAGGCCTGTCAGCGTTTCCTTCCTTTTAAGGCCGTGTGCGATTCCGCGGGGGGCGGGGCAGGGGCACGTGGGCTGCTTCCACCTTCTGGCTGCTGTGAGCAGTGCTGCGGTGAACACGGGTGTGCAAACCCCTTTGAGCTCCAACTTTCCGTTTTCCTTCTTCTTTCTTCATTGTTTGGAGGATCCGTCCAGGAGTGGGATCGCCGAGTGTGTTCTATTTTTGATTTTTCAAGGACCCTGCATCCTGCTCTCCACAGTGGGCACACCGTCGTGCGTCCCCACCGGCCATGCACCCGGCTCCGGCAGCTCCACGCCTATGCCGACACGCACTCGGCTTCTCTGAGAGCTGCCGACCTGCTGGGCGCGGGTGGCCCGCTGTGGCCTCAGTTAGCTTCCTGATGAACAGACAGGGCATCTTTGAATGTGCCCGGTGACCCTTTGTACATCTTCTCTAGAGAAATGCCTTCTTCAGCAGTGTTAGTCGCCCAGTCCTGTCCAACTCTTTACGACCCCATGGACTGTAGCCCACCAGGCTCCTCCGTCCATGGGATTCTCCAGGCAAGAATACTGGAGTGGGTTGCCATTACCTTCTCCAGCGGATCTTCCTGATCCAGGGATCGAACCCAGGTCTCCTGCATTGCAGGCGGATTCTTTACCATCTGAGCTGATGCCTTCTTTACCCATTTTTAATTGGGTGGTTGCTTAGGAACTTGATTTTAGAAATAAATTTAAATTTTGCAAATAGTCACTGCCAATGGCCACTCCACACCCATCTTCAGAGATACACATGGGGGCCCCCGGGACCGCCGCACAGCAGGAGGGCATGGTCTCCCCCTGGGGGGCTGCCTGGCTGCTTGGAGCCCCTGTGTCTCCCTGTCTGGCCTGCTTCCTGTGGGCGTGGAGTCTCAGGTCTGAGCCCTGGTCCCAGCGCCCAGCTGCTCAGAGGCCTCTGGTCCATGAGGCTGCCCGCAGCTGGGAGGCGACCTTGCTGTGTCTGAGGGACGGTGGCCGGGTGGGGGGTGTGGGAGGGGGCCCTCCCCCCTCTGGTGGTGGCAGTCTTGGCAGAGGTCCCTGGAGGGAGGACGCCCCCTCCCCCGCTGCAGGACGGGGCTCAGGGCCACATCCTTGACCTCTGCTTACATCCGGGCACATGGGCCCCACGTGGGCCGCGGATGGGGCCTCCGCCGCCTCCGCTATCAGCGGAGGAGTCAGGTGTGCTGGGGGGCTGCGGGGGGTGGGGCGGGCCCCTGAGCTGCGCTGGGAAGGGGACGGGGGCGGGGCGGAGCCAGATACAGAGCCCTGGGGACAGGGGGCGGGGCGGGCGCCCCGGGCCAATGGGAGGCTCTGGGGGCCGAGGGGAGCCCGAGCCTCCGTGTGGGTGACGGGGGGCCGGCTGGGGCTTGAGCAGGGGGGTGGGGGCGGGGTCTGCCGTTGCCGGGCCCTGGGGGAGCGGGAGGCCTCTGCGGCGGCTGTAGGCCCGCGCCGGTCCTGGTCTGCAGAGACGGCTGAGCCATGGGCCCGCCCCTGCCCAGGGCAGAGAAAGCCCAGGGCGAGGAGGGCGGCTGGGCAGGGGCGGGGATCATCCTCTGGGTCTGATCGCTGACACTAGAGGCTGGTCTCGCTGGCTTTCCCTGGAGCTGAGAGAAGGTGTCCCTGCCCTACCCTGGGCCTCCTGGCATTGGGGCCGGGGGGGGGGGGGGGGCGGGGGGGGGCCTTGACTCAGAGGTTGTCCCACAGGATGATCTGCAGCCCTCCTGCAGATCCTGGCCCACCCACCCCGAGCCTCCACAAATGGACAGTCAAGTCCAGTCAAACCCCCGGAGTAGCCCCTGGCCCAGGCTGGCCAGGGCCAGAGTCCCTGCTGGTCCGCAGCTTCGGGCCCGCCTGTCTGCACTCCTAGCACCTGGATCCGTGAACAGGGGGCTCCAAGAGATGGTGATGGCCCAGGCTACAGGGGGACCCCCAGGGTCCTAGTGAGCAGTGCCCAGTCCTGAGGTCCCGGCTTTGGCCCTAGGTGCCACCCTGCCCAGCACTCAGGGCTGACGGCATGGAGATCCTTTCATCCCAGGCACATGTGTGCGCCCACTGACCCAGGTCCTCCCCTGCCCAGCATGCTGGTGGCGCCACTGTGATGAGCCGGCTGGGGCTCGGGCTCGCAGTGACAGGGTGAAGGCCCCCAGCAACCAGCCCAGCCTCCAGCTGCATTCCAGACTCAAACAGGATTTGGGGATTAGCCTTCTTTTAAATTATTCCTACACCTCACTCCTCCAAAGGAGGAGTCCTGCAGCCTGAGCCCGCCAGCCCCAGAAGGGCCCGGGGTAGCTCCGAGTGAGAGGCTAGGATAATCGAGTGGAGGGAGGGGTGGGGAGCACCCCAGCAGCCTCCCGGGAGGCGCTTCTTCATCTGAATGTCTGTCATAAGCTCTTTTTTGGTCGTAGGACTTCCACCGCATTGAATATACTTAGGACATGGCTGAGGAATGTATTTAAGTGATTAAAAAAATGTATCAAAGTAACAAAAACCCTCATTCGTGGTTGATCAGCCCAATGGTGTGTGGATTTGCAGAGCTGGGGTACAGGCTCTGGGGATTGCTCTTTGGGGGGCTCTGTTGGTCCCCGTGGGGCCATCAGTGGGCCCATGGCTCCCTCTCTGTGAAGGTGCTGGCTCTGGCGCCTCAGCTTTGGGGAGCTGGAGGTGGCGGCTCTGTGGCCCTTGTCAGGACGGCCAAGCACCAGGAGCTGGCCCTTCACACCTGCTCCCCCACACACTGAGGGGGCCTCCTTGGACGCCATCAGCTCATCACACCCTCTTAGGACTGGCTGGGCCGGAATCTTGGGAAACACGCGTATGAGACAAAGCGCTTGTCCCAGGGAGCCCCAGGCTGCTCATCCCTTCATTCAGCAGATCCCGGTCCCAGGCCACGGGGGCTGTTAAACATGGCCCCCGCCCTGGTAGCCTCAGCCACCCTCCAGGCCCCAAGGCCACGGGGCCTGCGAGCGTCCACACTCCCTCGAGCTCCACCGTCCCAGGTGCCCCCAGGGGTACCCACCCCACCCTGACCAACTCGGCCTTGCCCACCAGAAACCTTTTCACGAAAGGACACTTCCCCGCCTTTTCTCCCAGCACTCCCCGAGCGTGCCCAACACACACACTGGGTGCTGTATGCCACTCTAACTGTGGAGCCCTGGGAAGCACCCTCCACCGTGGCTCCCTGGGGGGCACAGGCGAGGCCGGGCGTGGGACCCGGGCCTGTGCCCTTACCCGGGGGAGCCGAAGTACTCTGACAGGGCTGGGCCCCCGGGGCAAGGCCGGAGCAGGACACGAGTTGCAGACAGCATCCTCAGGCCCGTCCGTGGCAGCCTTCTCAGAACTTCCCTCCTTTATGAGGCTGAGGGATAGTCCATTGTTGGTGCCCCGCATCTTGCTCTGACTGTTCAGAGCCCCTTAGCATTTCTTTTGCATTTAAGAGGGCTATTTCTGGGGGGGGGGGAGTCTTCAGGGTTTTGAGAGGGATGCATTGAATCTACGGATCACTTTGAATCATTGAGTTGTATTGACTTCTTAACTGTATTAACTCGTCCAGTCCATGAACATGTATTTCCATTTATTTGTCATCTTTCATTTCTTGAAACAATCTTTTTTAGTTTTCATCATACAAGTCTCCCACCTCCTTAGTTGATTCATAAGTCCTTTTTTTTTTTTTTTTTTTGCTTCTAGTGCAAATGGAATTGTTTTATAGTATTCTTTCCAGATTGTTCATGGTTTGTGTATAGAAATGCAAAAATTTTTCTGATCAACTTCCCTGGTGACTCAAATGGTGAAGAATCTGTGTGCAGTAAGGGAGACCCAGGTTCCATCCCTGGGTCGGGAGGATCCCCTGGAGAAGGGAACGGCTACCCACTCCAGTGTTCTTGCCTGGAGAATTCCATGGACAGAGGAGTCTGGTGGGCTACAGACCATGGGGTCACAAAGACTGATATGACTGAGTGACTGACAGTTTCACTTTTCTATCCTACTCTGCTGAATTCACTTATTAGATCTAACAGGTTTTTTGCATGAAATCTTTATGGCTCTCTATACCTAGGATCATATTATCTGTGAACAGAGATAATTTGACTTCTTCCTTTCCAATTTGCAAGTCTTTTATTTATTCCCTGGAGGCTCTAGCTGGGACTTTAGCACAGTGTTGAATAGACACGGTGAGAGTGGGCGTCCTTGTCTTGGTTCCGATCTTAGAGGAAAAGCTTCCAGCCTTCCTGTGTGGGCGCAGTGTTCACTGTGGGGCTTTCATATATGGCTTTTATTACCCAGTGGCAGGTTCCCTCTGTCCTTAGTTTGATTACAGTTTTTATCATGAAAGGGTGCTGAATTGTGTCAAATGCTTTTTTTTTGCATCTTTTGTGATCAGGAGATCATGTGAATTTTTCCCCCCTCATTCTGTTAATGTGATGTATTGTACTGGTTGATCTTTGTGTGTTGAACTGACCTTGCATTCCGGGTATAAAGCCCACTCGGTCATAATGTCTCACCTTTTTTCTGTGGTACCAAGTGCAGTGGTGGACCTGGGCTTGGGCGGCCGGCCTATCCAGGTGGACGACGCAGCAGACGGGGCCCAGGCCACCTGCTCCCCATACGTGTCTCAGCAGAGGCTCCTGGTGTGGTGCCTGCCCCTGGTGCGGCTGCAAGGTGAGCTCACGTGCCCTGTCCCCGCAGGAGATCGTCCTGGTCGTGTTCTTTGGGACAGAGTACGTGGTCCGCCTCTGGTCGGCCGGCTGCCGCAGCAAGTACGTGGGCATCTGGGGCCGGCTGCGCTTCGCCCGGAAGCCCATTTCCATCATTGGTGAGTCCTGGCCACCCCCCGGAAGGTGCACCCCAAGGTTTCCAGACACAGGCTGGTCACCGTCCCCTGGAATCTGGCAGGTAGACCTCCGTCACACACACCACCAGGCGGAGTCCCCCTGAGGCCTGAGAGACCACCAGCCTCCTCCAGCTGTGATGGGGCTGGGACCCCGGGCCAGCGGGGAGACTTCCCAGGCCCCCCATCAGGGGCCAGCCTCGGTGCCCAGGTCGTCCCCCCGAGGCTGCTGACGGGGCAGGGCGGGGGCCTGGTCACGCTCAGCACAGCCTGTGTGCACTGCTCTCAGCGGCCGAGGAGGCCTGGACGTGTGGCTGGGATGGGGCCCAGCCTCCCCCGCGGGGCGTCCCCCTGTCCCCCTGACTGCCGGGCTCTTTGCTGGCATCCAGCTGCCTGGCTGGTGACGCTGGCTCTGCTCCCCCAGACCTCATCGTGGTGGTGGCCTCCATGGTGGTCCTCTGCGTGGGCTCCAAAGGGCAGGTGTTTGCCACCTCGGCCATCAGGTACGCTCGACTGCGGACCCGGCGGTGTGGGGGTGTGGGTGCTGGGGGGCGGGCTCCGGGCCCACGCTGAGTCAGGAGCAAGCACTGGCTTCTAGGACGCAGGCAGGGCCCCCAAGGTCTGGGGGCCTCAGTCTACTGATATGTAAACTGGGGTGATCCTGGGGAGGCCCCCCCAGAAGGCCATCTGGTCATCCAGGGAACTGAGGAACATGTGGGTTTGGCTCCGGGCCTGGTATGTGTGGCCCCCACCCTGACGCTGTGCTTGGGAAGCGGGAGGGCAGCGTGGATGGGGGGGTGAGGGGTCGCCCAGAGCCCACAGGGGCCTGTCCTCCATAGGAACGGGGAGGGCGGTGTGGATGGGGGGGCGTGGGGTCGCCCAGAGCCCACAGGGGCCTGTCCTCCATAGGAACGGGGAGGGCGGTGTGGATGGGGGGGTGTGGGGTCGCCCAGAGCCCACAGGGGCCTGTCCTCTGCAGGGAGGGGGAGGGTGGCATGGATGGGGGGGACATGGGGTCGCAGATGGGGGGCACGGGGTCGCATATGGGGCCGCGGGGTGACGGATGGGGGGCGTGGGGTCACAGATGGGAGTTGCGGGGGCACGGATGGGGCTGCGGGGTCGCGGATGGGGGGCGCGGGGTTGCAGATGGGGCCACGGGGTCACGGATGCGGGGCGTGGGGTCACGGAATGGGGGCATGTGGTCACAGATGGGGCCGCAGGGTCGTGGATGGGGGGCGCGGGGTCGCCTGGCGCCCACAGGGGCCTGTCCTCCGCAGGGGCATCCGCTTCCTACAGATCCTGCGGATGCTGCATGTCGACCGCCAGGGGGGCACCTGGAGGCTGCTGGGCTCCGTGGTCTTCATCCACCGCCAGGTGCGTGATCGGGGGGCACCCGGGGCCAGAGTAGCCTTGGCCTGAGCCATCCAGGCAGTCCAACCCCCACCCGAGGGGCGGGAGTCCCCTGCTGGCCAGGCAGGTGTTGTGCCCACGTTCCCTCCAGCTGGGAGAGGAGACGCTCGGGTAGGTGGAAAGATGGACTTTTAATGTGGGAGAAGCATCAGGATGCCCAGAAATCTGAACCCATGCAGACCCTGAGCAGCCCCGTGAAGGCTGAGGGGGCCAGCCTGCACCCCTTCGTGAGGCCCTCCCTGCGTCTCCCTGAGGTCCTGCGGGAAAGAGAGCTGGGTGGGCGGGCCAGGGCACTGGCCTCACTCCTGGAAGGGGAGACCTGTCCTCGCCATTGACAAGTTGGGGAAACTAGGTTATTTTTCGAGCCCGATGTCTGCGTGTCAGACACGCTGGCTTTTACGTGGAACTTTCAGGTAACGGTTGGAGCCGGCTGCTGGCAGGCCGCCCCCACCCCGCCCCCCCGCATGTGAAGTCTGTCCGGGGCGCCCGCGGGTGCTGGCTGACGGAGCGCCCTCCCCGTCTGTCTCCAGGAGCTCATCACCACCCTGTACATCGGCTTCCTGGGCCTCATCTTCTCCTCCTACTTTGTGTACCTGGCCGAGAAGGACGCCGTCAACGAGTCGGGCCAGGTCGAGTTTGGCAGCTACGCGGACGCCCTGTGGTGGGGAGTGGTAAGTTGGCACCTCCGGCCCGTGAGACCACTGCTCACACCGGGCCCAGGCAGGTGGTGGGGGCACAGCGCGTCGCCCCAGGGCCCTGGGGTCTTGAGACCTGCCCCCTGAGTGCTTGAAGCCTGTACACAGGCGTGTCACTGGGCGGGCGGCTGGGCCCCACCCTGGACGCCCGGAGCCCAGCTGTCACTCTGGTGGGGCCTGTGACATTTCTACCTGTGAGGCTGGCTTTGCAGAGGCAAGTCTTAGATGGAAGGCGAGTGTGCAAGGGGTATCTGCCGGGAATGTGGCCGCAGGCGCCCCAGCTCCTCCCCCACCCCTGGGCCGGGCCCTCTAGCGCTGTCCTGCCCCTCCCCGGTCCCGAGTCCCCTGGCACCCCAGGGCCCGCCTCTGTGAGGCTCAGCGCCAGGCCCCCCAGCGTCCCTGCACTCGGGAGCTCATCATCAGGTGACAATCAGCGCCCCACCACGCCAGACCAGGGGCCTTGGGAGAAAGGGAGCTCCCCCCTTCTGACGGGGCGCCCAGCCCACATGTCTGGCGCTGGCCACGGCTGGGGCAGTGTGCAGGGGCCCTGGGTTCTGCTCTGGGGGGTGGGGGTGGCACTTGGCCTGCCTGTGGGTGGCTGCGGGTGCCTCAGCCAGGGCCAGGGTGTCTGAACCAGGCATGCCTCCCACCCCAGCCCACCCCGGGTCCTGGTCATAACAGGAACCCGGCATCACTGCTATGTGATCTCAGGGCACAGAGGACGCCCCTCAACAACCCTCCACTTGGGCCTTGTGGGGAGACAGGTCCCAGGCTCTCATTTCGTCGCAGGGTGGTCAGCAGCTTACTGGCCTGGGAGCGGCACGCATGGAGTTCTGGTGGCCTGGACAGACCCTGTCTGTGGAGGGCGGGTGGGGAAGTAGCCCTGTCTCTGGGCCATCAGCCGGGCCGGGCCCTCCTCCCTCCCTGCGGGTGCCCTGGGCCCAGCGCCTGGGAGCGTCGTCAGGAGGCCCAGTGACCAGGAGCATCCAGGGCAGCCCGAGCCGCAGAGTGCGTGAGGCCAGTCCCGGTTCTGAGATGCCGGAGGTCAAGGGTGGCTGATGGAGCCCCTTTGAGTCGGGGGCTGGGTGGCTGATGTCCAGGCCTGCTCAGCCCAGGAGAGGAGGGGGTCGCAGGCTGCACCCACGAGGCGGGGCTGAGGCCCGGGGGCAGTGCCGGCTCCACGGAACCGCAGATCCAGGCTGAGCGGGGCGCTGGCTGTGTCCACCTCCAACGTGTTTCCTTCCAGAATGGTGGTGGGGTCGGGGAGTCGGCCTCAGCCCAGGGCCCCTCCCGCCAGGGGAGGCCTGTCCCCGCTGCCCCAGGTGGGGCAGGAAGCCACTCGTGTCTCCATCCCCACCCCGGCGAGGCCAAGGCCGAGGCTCCTCATGTAGCCGAGTCAGCATTTTTTTTTCTGGAAGCTTCCAGCATGCCAGGCTGACCCAGGAAGGTGAGGATGTGCTGACCTGCTCTGATGCCGCCTATGGGCCGGGACATGGCTGGCCCCCCAGCAGCTTCGGAGGGAGGGCACCTCGTCCCCTGCTCCAGCAGGGGAGGGGTCACTTTCTGATAAGAGGCGGGGCCTGTGGAGAGACATGCTGCCAGGGGCCGGGAGGCTCCCCAGGGCCAGACGGCGCTGTGGGAGGCACGTGGGTGCGGGGGGCGGGCTCAGCTGGTGAGTGGTGCCCGGCCCCGGCCCCCCTGCCTGCCCGCCTTCCCAGCCTCTCCCTCGGAGCTGCCCCCAGCCCGGCCCCTGCAAGCCCTGCTCCCGCGCGCACACCTGTGCAAACATCCGCCCGCCAGCCGGGAAAACGGCCCCTTTGTGCCCAGCTTGGCACTGGTGCCCCAGCCTCGCCGTCAGCTGCGGCCCCGGCCTGGCCATTGTTCCTGCGGGCCCCGCGCCCCCTCTGCCCGGCTCCGGGCAGACGACCCCCGTTCGCAGTGGCGGCATCCCTGCAGCTGTCCGGGCGGGCGGAGCAGGCTGGGCTTGAGTTTGGGCTGTGCCCCAGCAGGCCCTGGACAAGCAATCAGGACGTGCAAGTGGGACAGCCCGCGGGGGATTCGGGGCCAGGCGGCCCTCCCTCTGCGTGGCGTCACTGCGGGCTGCCAGGGCAGTGAGCCCAGCCCGCACCCCGAGGCTCCCCGCCTGGGGCGGACGGCCCAGGGCCTGCCTGCGGGCTGTGCTGCTACCAGGGACCTGGCATGGGGAGGCCTGCTGGCCGGGCAGGCTACCCCCATGGGTAGACGGCATCGCACCAGACCAGCTCCTCTGGCTGGACGCAGGAGACAGACCCCGCAGTCGGGTGTCTGGGCCGTGGGACGGTCCCTGCACTGTGCTTCCTCTGCAGAGCCGGCGGTGCAGGCAGGCTGAGGGAAGCTGGCCAGGGCCACGTGTGGACCCAGTGGGCAGGCTGCCGGTGCCCCGGGGGTGGCTCCGGCTCCCTCAGTCCCAGGCTTGGCCGGATGAGTGGATGCGCCTGGGAAGCAGTCGGTTCTGTCTGGGGCCCATGGGGCGGCCACAGCAAGGTGAACCACCAGAACTGTGCTCGCTCTGCCTTGAGGCAAGAAGTCAAGATCGAGGCTGGCGGCCTCCTGAAGCTCTGGGGATGGGTCCTTCCCGCCTCTCCCAGCCTCTGAGGCCCAGGCGCTCTGGGGCCTGTGGCCGCACCTTCCGTCTCCCATGGGGACGCTGGTTGGTGGGTGCAGGCCCCACCCGGGAGCTCAGGACTGTCTCCCCTCAAGCTCGTTAACCCAGTTGCATCGACAAAGACCCTCTTTCCAAGCAGGCCTGTGTTCCGAGGGCCCAGGGGCACATGGACGCTGGGGGACCCTCCTCTGCCGGGGACAGCACTGTCCCAGGAGGACATCACAAGTCGGTCCCTCCGCTCACTGAGCCTCGGTTTCCAGGCCAGGGTCCCCTCTGCTCCCCCCGCCCTAGGTGGGGCGCCTGATGCGGGGGTGAGAGCTCCCCACCCCCTACCAGTGTGGCGCCCCATGCCTGGCTGCTGAGGTGTCGGGGAGGATTTAAGACTTTCTTCTCTGCCCTTGGAACAAAATGCGTTTGTGTTAAAGTTTGAGTGGAGGGAAAAGCAGCTTTTGCAAACACGGGCTTCTCTGTGGAGCGCCCGGGGGTCTCTCAGATCCGGAGGTTGCCAGGCCCTGTTTACCCCTGCATCTAAATTTAGAATTGGGAGTGAAAAGGGTGGAAGCCGCCCTGCGTTCCAGCGCCGTTTAAAACCGAGTCTGACTCCGGTTCCTTGGCTCCAGAAGGTTCCACTTCCCAGGCCGGACTGCGTCCTGGCAGAGTGAGGCCAAAGGGTCTGGGGGCCGCATGGGGGGCTGGGTGAAGACAGGGCCCCCAAGACGTTCACATGCAAGGTCTGTCAGCACCGCCCAGTGTGGAGGGCCCATCTGGAGTTGGGGAAACTGAGGGCCCAGGGAGCGGTTGGCCGCCCCCCACCCCCTCAACTGCACAGTGTCCAGGGCTCCTCCCCTGCCCGGACCGCGCAAAGGCGGGGGTGCGCTGCAGCTTAGATCGGAGGGTCCACAGGACCCCAGGCCACTGCCAGCTCTGAGTCCCTCCTGCACCTGCTGTCGGCCACGTCGGCGGCTGAGGCCATGGGCGCTGAGAGCCCGGCCAGAGAAGGGTCTTCACAGCTGGGGCTTGCAGGGTGAGTGGGGTCCACAGAGCAGGTCCGTCTCTGCATCCTTACTGTCCGGGGATGGTTCCTTTCATGGACTCGGTGGGCCCAGGGAAGGTGGTGGTCAGGCCTGGCTTCCTCTGGGGTGGGGTTCAGCCCTTGTCATCTGGAGAAAGAACTTTCCGGCTTCAGCGCGCGTGAAAGAAGCCCGGTCAGCATCAGGAAGACAGGCAAACAGGAAGCAGTGGGTGACCCGGCCAGGAGCCGGGGTGGAGCCGTGCTGGCCCACTGAGCCGCCCTGGGCCTCGCTGGGTGTGAGATGGGCGCCCACTTCCGAGAGCGCGGGGAGGCTTGTCAGCAGGAGCTCGGAGAGCCTGGGGTGTCCGGCACGTGGTGTAGGTGCTCAGTCGTGCCTGACTCTCTGTGACCCCGTGAACTGGGGCCCACCTGGCTCCTCCATCCTTGGATTTCTCCAGGTGAGAGGACTGGAAGGGGGTTGCCATTTCCTCTTCCAGGGGAGCTTCCTGGCCCAGGGATCGAACCCGGGTCTCCTGCATTGCCGGCAGATTTTTACCATTTGAGCCGCTGGTGCCCAGAGAGGGTTCAGTAAAGGCTGGTTGTGCATTTCAGGGGCCATTACTGCTCACGGTTCTCCTGGCGACCCTGCAAGCCGGATGCCAGGCAGTGACCTCCCCCAGCTGATTCACACTCAAGTGTCCATGGCCACCGAGGTCCATCACGCCCCTCAGCCCTGCTGGTCCTGAGGGTCCCGCTCCCTGCGGTCCACACATCGTGTGTGTGTGTGTGTGTGTGTGTGTGTGTGTGTTTATGCCGCTAAGGATGTGGGCCCTTCCTGACCCCTCAAGGCTGGCAGCAGGCGCGGGTGACCCCAGGCACACCAGGCAGCCAGCTCTGGGGCCAGGGCAGAGCTGGGACCTTCTCAGTTTCCCCATCTGTAAAATGGGGCAGCAGCAAGTCTGCCTCCGAGGGCTGGCTCCCTGAGAGGCCATGATCCCAGGAAGGAGGCCCCCCTTCCCACTGCTTCAGAGACGTCCCTTGGGCGACCGGGCCTCTTGACCTGGCTGGCTCTCCCCACCGGCACGTCCCCGAGGTCCTGTGTGTGCGGGGCACGGGGGCCTGCAGGGGTCAGCTGCCCGGGCCGCACGTGCTCAGAGACTTGGCTGCGGACGGTCATGGTTGGTTGTGGTCACTTGTGGCCCTTGCGCCGTGATCCCCGGGAGGCAGGAAGGCCCCCCTGAGGAGGAGACGTCTGAGCTGGGCGCCTGGGGCAGAGTCTCCAGGGCCTCTGCTGAGGGGCTGTGGGCCTGGATGTGGCCTGGGCAGGGCCCAAGGGTCCACAGCGTCCCACCAGGGGCTGTGTGGGGCTCCCTTATGCCCCCCAAAGGAGGGAGAGAGGCCCTGCCCCCACAGCACTGGACCCGTGGCCCCCCAACTCCTGCGCCTTCTTGGCCAGGGCGATCACAAGCTAGTTTCCAGGAGGGAGAAGGAGTGCTTGCGTGACGAGGTGCCCTGGGCCTGCGTGGGTTTTGGTGTGTTTATTTATGATTTCCCTTGGAAAGAAAGCGCACTTGTTTGGGGGGGTTTGTTTGCTTTTGTTTCTACCCTGAGTTTGCAAGCCTCGCTGGGTGGGCCCCTTACATGCTGGCCGCTGTCCCTCCAAGCTGGATCGGGGTCTCTGGGGGCAGCCCCACGGTGATGGGTGCTGGGCCCCGGGACCGCTGTGCCCACCTTTCGCCTCTCTGAGACAGTCCTGCTGCCCCCCGTCCCCGCCCCACTCTCTCTGCACCTCTCCTCCCCCAGGGCCACCCTCTCCCTGGCTCCGTCTCCCCAGCCTCCTCCCTGAGGCTGGGTGAGGCCTGGACCCCTCAGCGTGGCAGCCTCTAGTCTTGGGTTTGTCCTCTGCCCCCCCCCCGCCCTGGCATCACAGTGAGGAGCTGGAGACGTACACCCCTGGTTTGGTGCCAGCCCACGCACTCAGCAGGGGTGAGACCCCATCTGATGGTCCAGAGCTCACGGCGTGGCTGCACCTTGGCTGGACAGAGCAGCCCCCCACCCCCAGTACAAGCACCGCGGGGCCACTTCTGTCCTCGCCCCCATGCCTGGCTGCCCCTTCCCACCCTGGACAAATGGCCATGGCCCGTGGGGTGGCGGCAGGCTGACCACGTTCCCAGTGGAGCTGGGCTCCTAGGCTGGGCCTCCTGCGCCCCCACAGCCTGCTGGCATCCAGGAGGTGGCTTCAGCAAAGAGGAAATAGAGTGACACCCGTGTGATGTACTGGGGGGACAGGCAGGTCCTCTGGAGTCTCCCGTCCTGGAGGAGAGACCCTGGCCCAGGCACCTCCCCGGGTCTGTGCCCAGGGAATGTGCAGCTCCGCATCCCGGATCGCCTGCCATTGTGGGGACGTGCAGCTCCGCATCCCGGATCGCCTGCCGTCGGGGGCGAGCACACAGGCCGTAAACAGCCCATTCCTGAGCTGCTAGTGTCTGTGAATTCAGGAAAAACAAACAGCTCTGCGGGGATGGGCCGTTTCCTCCGAGAGCTGGAAGGATGTCGTTAACTTGACAAAGGAGGTCTGTGACAGGGTGTGAGGAGCCCGGAGCGTGCCCTACACCAGGGGGTGGGGGACACCTGGCTTCCCGCACGCGGTGCTCACCCAACCCCCGAGCCCAGACTCTTGGTCACTTTTGGTTCCTGGGGCCTCTTGCCTCTGCCCTGGGCTTCCGAGCCATTGCGTGTACCCGTCTCTGTGTGGACGCCTGTGCTGGTCTCATCTGCGTGGACACGTGCGGACCCTTCTGCAGAGCTCACCGAGCATTCTGGCTCGGGAGGCCTGGCTTAGGGGAGGCCCAGCCACCCGTCACAGGGCTGGGTACATGTGCTGACGGGACGAGCTGGGACTCTGGGCACCCTGGGTCCCCTTGCCAGGCTCAGAGCCCACTCCTTGAAAACCCAGCAGGCAGCCCACGGCCCGGGCTCTGGTGCAGGCAGGTACAGCCAGGGTGGGCCCCGGGGCCCCAGGAGCCAGCCTCAGATGCCAGCAGCAGGCGAGCCTGTGGTGGGATGGGGGGCATGGGGGGCAGCGGCCTCCACCCCGCTGTCCCGGCACATGCCCTGGACGGATAACTGCCCCCCGCCCAATGGAGAAGAAGGCTCATCTGGTTCTCCCAGAGAAAAGGGTGCGTGAAGCATCTGCTGCCCGGGCTGGCGTCTGGAAGCGGCATGCCATCTGTGGCCAGGCTCTCTGTGGAGGATGGGCCTTGGGGGCCGGCTCCAGGCTTCCTGGGCGGTGGGCCTCCTCGGGCACGGGGTGGGGTGGCGCGGGCAGGCCGAGCTCCCGTGCACATGCCGTGGACTTGCTTCCTTTGCAGCGTTAAGTCTGGGGGACCAGACCCTGTGGACTGGGGCTCTGGCCTCTGAGCTGCCCGGCCCACCGGTGCAGAGCTCTCTCCTCGGCCTCTGCGCACGGCAGGTCTCGGGTAGAGGGGCTTCCAGCCAGACAGACACCCGTCCTGAGGTCCTGGGGCTGACCGCCACCTGCTGTCCCTCCTGCCCGCAGGTCACGGTCACCACCATCGGCTACGGGGACAAGGTGCCGCAGACGTGGGTGGGGAAGACCATCGCCTCCTGCTTCTCTGTCTTCGCCATCTCTTTCTTTGCACTCCCAGCGGTAGGTGCTCCGGGTTGGTGGGCGTCTCCACGGCCCCTCAGCCTCCTCTGAGCTCTGGGGGCTGGCAGAGCTGGGGGCCGCCCTGTGAGCAGACACCCACAGGTGGCACACTCAGATCCCCAGCTTGCTCGCCACGCGCAGGGTCTCTGGAGGCACTGACCTGGTCTGCACGGAGCCAGGCCCAGGGCGCCCAGCCTGCCTCCCACTCCCGCATTTGCAGGGCATGAGCCTGCCTTCTGTCCTTGCAGGGGATTCTTGGCTCCGGCTTTGCCCTGAAGGTCCAGCAGAAGCAGAGGCAGAAGCACTTCAACAGGCAGATCCCGGCGGCAGCCTCGCTCATCCAGGTGACGCCCCCATGGCCTTGGCTCTGTCGTCTGGTCATCCGTGCACCTTCGTCACCCAGGGAGCACATGCTGTGTCTGCCTGGGGAACTGGGTGCGGCCCTCGGCCCCCAGAGCGGCTAGACCCTCTCCCATGGACCCTCTGGAGGGTGGGAGGGCAGCGGGCCAGGGCACAGACTCGCCCACCTGGTGTAACCCCTGTCCCGGGAGCTGTGGGACGATGCTGGCTGGCGGGAGGCACGGGGCTGGGGAGCCCAGCTCCCCCAGTCCTGTGGGCCGGGCTCAGGGACGAGCACGCAGCCTGGCCAGTCCTGCTGTGCCCACCCATCTGGACCTCCGGCTGCAGTGGCTGCCTTAGTGTGTGTCCTCACCCTTGTCTGCGTGGGGGCAGGTCTGGGAGGGAAGTGGGGGTCAGCGGCGGGCCGTCCCTCTGGGAGTCAGGGCCTGCCTGTGAGCACCCACGGGGCTCGGTCCTCCCGGCTGGGGCCTGGTGACTCAAGAGCACGGGCCACATTCTGGACCTACCTTCACCTCCCAGAGGCCCACGTCCCTGCGGGGCCGAGGCTCAGAGCGCCGGGACTTTGGGGGCGGGGTGGGGGCTGCAACTGCCCTGAGGCCCCTTGTCCCCCCTCCCCCTGGGCTTCCGTGACGAGGCTCCAAGCCCAACACCAGTGGGGAGAGGCAGGTCCCAGAGACAGGCGGCCCTGAGCCCCTGGATGTGGGCTCCAGGAACAGCCTGGCACGCCAGGCAGGCCTCTCAGTGCCAGTGAAGCCGAGGCACAAGGACCCCTGGTGGAGGTCCCACCAGGTGGAGACCTGGTGGGAGTCCCGATGGATGGTGGAGTCCCGAGGTGTCTGTCAGTGGGCACCCAGAGCCAGGGAGCAGCAGGAGCGGGCCCGGGGCTGTGGGCGGTGTGGCGGGCAGGGGCCCGCAGCAGGGTCATCATCTCCTGTCAGCCCGGCCACGGGCCCCCGTGCCCAGCAGGGCGGCCTGGGCACCCAGAGCTGAAGGGCCCCCCCGGTTGCAGCAGCTGCCGCAGCCCAGCGGAGGCCTCTGCCCTGTTCCTCTGGAGCCTGTCCGGAACCACCGTCTGGGGCCGGACGCTAACCCTGGACAGGAAGGAAGTGGAGGCAGCGGCCCCCGGGCTGGGGGCTCGGGCCCCTGCAGCTGGCTTTATGGCCCCACAGCCTCTCTCAGGGAGACCATAAATCAGGCGGCAAGTGGCCTCCCTGCAGGAGGGGGTTCATGGACTCCCCATGGGGTGGGTGTGCAGCCTCGCGCGCGCCTCCCAGGAGGGGGGTGAGGGGCAGCTGGAAGCCCACCCCTGCCTGGGGGGCCGGGGCGCAGCTCCCGACTCTGGTCGCAGGGGCATCACTGCCCAGGAGTGCATCCCTCCCGCATCTCCCTGGCACCCACGGCCAGCAGCACCCTATGAACTCCTGGCTGCCCTTGTCATCCCCAACACCCCCCTTCCTCAAGCTTACCCCATGTGGCAGCTGCCATGAGGGTCTCTAGGCCTGAGGCCTTCACCCACACGCCGTCGGGAGGTTCCCAGAAACTGGGGGTCCCTAGCAGGGGGATGCTGCCTCCTGGACGCTCAGTTCTGCCTCTGCCAGCCCAAGGCCCTGCCCCTCGGCGCTCCCTGTGAGTGCCCCATCGTGGCGTCCCTGGGGCTGGACGCGGGTTCACAGGCTTTTGTGCTGTCTGACCGTGCGCCCTGCTGGGGGGGTGGGGGCAGACCCCCAGCCTCGGGAAGGGGCTGGTGGGCAGAACGCCCTGAGGCCTAGCCAGCAGTGGGGCCCGGCAGGCAGTGTGGCTGCAGCTCGCGGCCCGCGGGTGACGGCCACCCCCCCCGCTGGTTTCAGACGGCGTGGCGGTGCTATGCAGCGGAGAACCCGGATTCCTCCACCTGGAAGATCTACGTCCGGAAGCCAGCCCGGAACCACGCTCTGCTGTCCCCCAGCCCCAAGCCCAAGAAGTCCGCCATGGTAACCGCCGGGTTGCAGTTGGGGGGAGGCCACGTCCCGGCCAGGATTTGCCCCTGAGCCTTCAGTCCAGTGTAGCCACATCGTCGTGGGCCCTAGGAGTGTGCACCATGCTGGGCTCCCGCCACCTGGATGGCCCAGGTCTGGCCCCGGGACTGGCCATGCCAAGGCCAGTGCTGGAAAGGTCCAAAGGAGGACGATGGGGACAGGCCCGGCTGGACTCTGGCCAGCCCTGCCAGGGTGGGGGGCTCTCCACGGGGCCTTGGTGTTGGGCTGTCTGTGCCGGGCAGGTGAGCGGGCAGGGCGGCTCTGGCTGCCTGGCTCAGAGAAGAGGGTCTGGGGGGTCTCAGAGAAGAGGGTCTCACAGAAGAGGGTCTGGGGGTCTCAGAGAGGAGGGTCTCGGGGTCTCAGAGAAGAGGGTCTGGGGGTCTCACAGAAGAGGGTCTGGGGGTCTCAGAGAGGAGGGTCTGGGGGTCTCAGAGAGGAGGGTCTGGGGGTCTCAGGAGGGTCTCGGGGTCTCAGAGAAGAGGGTCTGGGGGTCTCAGAGAGGAGGGTCTCGGGGTCTCAGAGAAGAGGGTCTCGGGGTCTCAGAGAAGAGGGTCTCGGGGGTCTCAGAGAAGAGGGTCTTGGGGTCTCAGAGAAGAGGGTCTTGGGGTCTTGGTATAAGGGAGCTGAGGCAGGCTTGGGCGAGAGTCCCGAGAGAACAGGGCGGCCGGCCCAGCATCGCCCTCCCTCCGGCCTGCACCCACACCGCCCTGGAGAGACGCGGTCCCCCAGGCACTGGCTGCCTGCGAAGCCTCTGCAACCCACCGTTTCCTCTGCCAACACTTCTCCCAGACCCCAGCGTGGCTGGCTGGCTCGCTTCCTCCCGGTCACCACCACAGAGACGCGTCCGCTGGCCTTCAGTCTGTGCGCCCGCTCGCCGGGCTCTGAGCCACCGCCGGCCACAGCCCGCATTGTCCCTGCCCCGCGGTGTTCTGCCTGCTTACTGTCTTCTCGTTGCTGTCCGCTTGCCCCGGGGGCTCTGAGCTCCCAGGGGACCACTGGCAGCACCCACGCTGCAGCCCCCCTGCCAGTGTGTGAGGGTCCTGATGCCCGGCCTGGGCAGGTGCCCCGAGGGTGTTGCCACCGGTGGTCGGGCATCAGCAGAGGGCCCGGCAGGGGATGCCCAGGACCTGACCACTTCCTGTCATCCATATTTCTAGGTAAAGAAGAAAAAGTTCAAACTGGACAAGGACAATGGGGTGAGCCCAGGCGAGAAGACGCTGGCGGTCCCCCACATCACCTGCGACCCCGTGTTGGAGGACCGGAGGCCCGAGCCCTTCTCAGTAGACAGCTACGACAGCGCTGGTGAGGAGCCCGCACTCGCGGTGGGGGTGGGGGCAGGCCCACCCTCAGTCTGAGCAGGGCTGCCGGGGCCCCGGGGGGGTCTGGACGGCCTCGTGTCCCCCGACCAGTCGCTCTCGTCCTGGGGACCGCTGGTATTGCCACATCTGCCCCGTCAGAGCGGGCCCCTGTCGCTCGTGGAAGTCCTGCCCTGCCCTGCCCTGGGCGCTGGGTTTCGGGGAGCCAGGCCCTGCCTCGGCTGAGCTATATGCCTGGCGCCCAGGCCTGGCGGAGTGGAGGGGCTCACGGTTCATGTGGACCCCTGTCCCAGGTGGAGTGGGGCTGGGGGTCCCAAGCCTGTGTGGTGCTGATGGGTGCCTGGCACCCCGTCCACTGGGTTTGTGGGTGGCTGACCTGTGACGTGTCCTCCATGTCTGGGCATGGCCGGCGGAGGGCGGGGGGTGCTCTGGGAGGAGCCACGGCCCCTCCGCACCCCTGAGGCTGTCTGTGGGCATCCTCTTTGGGAAGCTGGGTGTGCAAGACCCAGCCTGGGTGCCCGGGGTCTCCTCACATACTGTTGGGCCCCTGGGACGTGCCACCCGCCTGCCCGCTGCCATGGGCACAAAGGATGATTGTGCCCGCCGTCCGGATCTGGGGCAGGACCATTGTTGCCACGCAGATGGGGGCTTTCTGCAAATGCTAATGCTCAGGTCGGTGCAGGATGGAGCCGCGCTCGCTGTTGGCTGAATGCGGAGCCCCCGAAACGCGGCGTCCATTCAGCCCGTGTGGCGTTGTGGAGTCCTCTATGCTGCCCGCGGAATGTTAATGAGGGACAAGGGCCTGGAGGCAGGCACCCTCCGTGGAACGCCCCCTGCACGGAGGGCCTTCTCCTTCCCTGCCAACGAGATAAGTCCGCCCAGCCCAGAGCAGCCGGATTTCTGGAGCTTGAGCTGTCGGCCCGGCCCTGGGGACACAGAACGGCCCCGCCCGAGTGGTCCCTGAGGTTCCTCAGTCCTCCCCTCCCGTCCGGCAGCTCTGGGGAGCCCTAGGGAGAGACCAGGGTTGCTCCTCTGAAGTCGACGCCATCACAGGGACAGGCCCGCAGCCCCACTCCCAACGCTGGGCACCACCCACTAGGCTGCAGCCCACTCCCACGCTGGACCCCGACTTGAACTGAACCTCTCCGCTCCACACACGGCCCTGCCCGTGGCACGCACCCCCCAGCCCTGCCCACGGTACCTGCCCGCCCACAGAGCGTCCACCGCATGCCTCTCCCCACCGCAGGCAGGGCTCTCTGTCTCGGGCCGGCACTGCTCTGGGTTCCTGTCCTGTGGCTCTGGGACCCCGGGTCCTGAGCACAGCCGGTCTGTAGGTCCCAGAGCCCTGAGGAATCCGCCCTAATCCCTGGCAGCGTTCCCGTCTGCAGGGCCGAGGAAGGGCGCAGCGAGTGGCAGGACCGTCTTGGACAGAGGTGTTAAGGGGTTGGCCGTTCCTCCGCCCGGTGACCTGGACGCGGTTTCCTATGGTTTCCCCCTGCCTCCTCCTTGCAGGGCTCCCACACGTGCAGGGGCTGTTTCCACCCGTGACCTCGACCAGGCCGGTGCCCTGGGCCTGAGTGATGACCTGGGCCGGCAGGTGTTGGACGGGCCAGACGGTAGAAGGCCCCAGAGCGGGAGTGGCCACAGTCAGCCCCGTGGGGCTTCCTGGGGTGGCTCCCGTGGAGCGGCGAGCAGGACTTGGCCAGCACCCTCGGGTGCGACTTTGGGGCACATCGGCTGGGAGCCTGCAGTGACGGCCTCACGGTTGGGGGGGAGGCAGAAACCAGCTGGAGGGGGGCCCTGTGGCCTCGGGGGCTCCCCGGGTATCGGTGCAGTTGGGGGCAGCATGACGTCCCTGGGTGAACCGAGCCGTCTGCTCTGATCACAAGGACTTCAGACAGAGAATTTCAGAGAGTGAAGGGCGGGAGCCTGCGTGCCCGCTCTGTGGAGGGACCACGGCAATGCAGAAAGACCTCGCCTGCTCTGGGGGTTTGCGGCTCCCACTCACGCCGTCTCCCACCCGCCAAGTCCAGCCTCTTGCCTTCCCGCGTGTGGGGGCTGTGTGAGCCCCCCGGTACTGACCATGGCCGGCCTGCTGTCTGCCTCCCTCGCCTCCAGCCCCCTAAGCAGCGAGCTGTGGGCGGACGGGTTCTCACACTGGCACCCGCCTATTCTGTGGCCTTCTGCACTGTGTTTGCGTTTTGACTTTGCAGACCGTCCTCGGCATTAGTGGCTCACTGTTGGCAGTGGCGGCTTGTATTTGCTGACAGATTGGCCCGTTTTCTGTGTCTCAGTTGGAGTTTCATGTCCTTTTTCCTGAGGCCGGTGCTCTCTTCTGGGACCGCCTGTCAATGGCCCACTCGGTGTCTGCTTGTCTGAGATTTCTGTATTTTACCTTTGCTCTTGAACCATGATCTAGCTTGCTAGAACAACACAGGTTGAGATCTATATTTTCTTTAATTTTTTAAAAAAACTTAAATTTGAAACATAGTTGATATGCACTGTACCAGACACACAGCAAAGTGAGGAGATGACAAAGAGAATATATATATATATATATATATATATATTTGTCATCTCCTTCTCTGTCGTAGGACATGAGAAATCTGCATTTTCTCTGGACAGGCGGGAAGTCCAGCGCCAGCTCCCAGCTGGTGTGCCCTCTTGAGCTGACCGTCGTCTGCAGGTGACCCTTCCTCTGTCTTGATGACCTTGAACACCTTCTCTTTGACTTTGGTGTTCTGTAGTTTCACGCCGAGGTGCTGTAAGCCCTGATGCTGAGGGTCTGTGTCTTTCATCATGGGGCAGCTCAGCCCTGCTGTGTCACGGACTGCCGCCTGCCCTGACTGCTCTGGTCTCCCCAGAAGCATCCGCCCGGCCCTTCCGGGCAGCGCGCCTCGCCGCCTCTCGTGCGGCCTGTCTCTGCCGCAGCGCGATAACCCTCAGGGACTGCCGTCTGGCGTCTCAGTTTCCACCTGTTCCATCTCTCCTGTGTGTCCTCGTGTGAGGGTCTCATCTGCTCGGTCTTAGCATCCTATATCTTCCTCGTGTCTGACGTCACAGCTTTGAGCCCCTTGAACGTGCTGACCCCACCCTATCCGTCCTGGAGCAGCATCAGCTGCGCTGATGGAAGAGTCCGATTCTTCTCGCAGTGGCCTCTCCGATGCTCGCCTCCTCGTGGGGCTGTGGGCTGAGGCGGCAACTGTGGACGTTTTGTGTCGGTGGGCTCCTCTGGACTCTGGTTGAGGGGACACTGCCCTGGAGAGGCGACCCCGTGAAGCACAGCAGGACCCGCGTGGGGTGGGTGTATAGGTGTGGGGTCTCCCAGACAGCCGGCGTCACGGGCCCTGTGAGAGCGGGTCTGAGCTCGCGCACCGCTTGCCCTCTAGGCAGACAGCCCGCGGCAGATGGCTGCGCTCCCCGCTGCTGGCCGGGGCGAGGCTTTGCTCGGGCTCCACGTGGCTTGGTCTGCATCCGCCTTTGGCTCTTGGTTCCTCTCTTCGAGGTGGAGCCTCAGCTGCCAGTTCCTGGCACGTGGTTTCAGGTGCAGCCTCTCCCCTCTGGGGGGCCGTGTGGTCCACACTGCGGCTTCTCAGGGGGGCGGCCCGGGCAGCCTGTGGTCAGAGCCAGGCCCACCCGCTTGCCCTGTCCCCTGGGAGGTCACGTCCCCAGGGCCAGGGGAGCTCCACGGTGCCCGCAGGAAGGTTGCTCTGCTCCGGAACTTGCAGAGAGACGCTTTCACTCTTCTTGCCAGAAACGGAGGTCCTCCTCTTGGTGACGGACTGGGCTGCTCCTGATGAGAGAGGCGGGGCGTCCCTGCGGGCAGAGGCTGGGAGGGGACGCTCTGGGCTGGGGCCTCTCTGTGCGTCCCTTGAATTCTACTTTTAACACAGACTTGGAGACCCCTGCCTCATATACTGAGTCACAGTGCTGTGGGGAGGCCAGGGCTGTGTGCTGGTAACAAGGCCCTGGTTACCCTGAAGCCAGTGGCCTGGGAAGCAGCATGCCTGTGAGGACAAGGTGCTCCTTCCACAGCATCCTGGCCGTGTGCTGCCTTGCTCTCACCTGGGTCTGAGCTGCCATGTTCAGCACGAGAATGGGATTCCAGGTGTCCACCTGTCTGTCCTGGTCTGAGGGTGTGGCGTTCCCCTGGCTACGGTCACTACACATCACTCACGCAGCCCCAGGGTCACGGGGAAGGGGTCCCATGAGGTCTTGCAGGCTGGGTCCTGGAACCCCTGCAGTAGATGTGGGGGTTTGGGTGGGCCTGTGACCCTGCAGTAGATATGGGGGTTCCAGATGGGCCCCGTGGGCATGTCCTCACCTCCTGGGCCAGAGCCTTCTTGTTGTCCCTCACCCCCGGCCCCTCCTCTCAGCCCCAGGGCTTTGCCAAGATGGTCTCGCGTTCTCTTCCTCACTGCCTTCCCCTCTGTCATCTGCCCTGGGCAGCCAGTGAGCAGGTTATCAAGGGTACCTGCCTCAGGCCCGCTCAGCGCCCCGGGATCCCCATCCCCTTGGGCTGTTGTCCAGATGCCCTGGGTGTCTCGTGAGAACCTGGCCCTGACTCATCTGCCCGCTCTGCCCCCTGGCCCTGTGAGGCACCCCATCTGCACCACGGCCAGGCTTTTCCACCAGGACCCCTTTACCCAAAGATCACCTCACCACTGCCCACCACTTCATGACCAAAAGCTGTCCACTCCCAAACTTTAAGAATTTCTTTTTTTTTTTTCCTGATTAAAAATGTGGCATATGCTCCTTGTGAACCTATGAGATGTACACAAGAGAACAATGAAGAAAAACAAGCCCTGGTTGTCTCAGCGCCCAGAGAGCAACTGCTAAGCTCTGGACAAATGTCCTGTCTCCTCAGTTTGAAGAACAGACACACCTGTTCCGCCTACACTATCCAGTATTGTTCCTACTTCTATCGCTTGTGATATGATCATTTCCAAGTATTGCTTTAAATTCTTGTAGAAGGGGTTTTTTGCTCTGTCCACTCACATGTGGTTTCGTGTTCCTGATGGTCTGTCTTCGGAAGGGTCTGCAGTGTGATTTGGAAATACAGTGGGCAGGGATTCCCTGATGAGTTTCTGATTTTGCTGAAATTGGATTCAGCAATTTACTGTTTCGATTGGTGGTGTTGCTGGCTTTTAAACTCTGACAAAGAAGAAATAAAATCCCTAATTAGAGAATATTTAGAAAAATAAGAATAAAGACACTCTGTATCAGATCCTATAATCTACAGAGTATTTAACGATGACTACTGATTTATATGATGGTACAGCATATCTAAATATGACTTTAAGTCCAGTAGCCAAAAGGGAGAAACTAATGAATGATATATAAAAGGCGAAAGAAACAAATCCAGGATTAGAACTGGGGATTTTAATACAGCTGTCTCAGAAGCTGATAGAACAAGTAGACAGAAAAGCAGTAAGGATAAGTGTGTGTGTGTGCTCAGTCATGTCCAGCTCTTTGCAACCGCATGGACAGCAGCCCGCCAGGCTCCTCTGTCCATGGGATTTCCTCATTGAGGGGATCTTCCCGACCCAGGGATTGAACCCATGTTTCCTGCATCTTCTGCATTGCAGGAGAATTCTTACCTTCTGAGCCGTCGGATGGAGCTCAGAACAATACTTTCAACCAAGGTGACCCAGTGAACACTCCCAGAACAATCCTTCTAGCAGGAGCAGAGGAGCACACTGTTTCCGAGGGTGCACAGAGCATTCACCGAGATAGAGCCAGGTTCTGAACCATAGAGCAAGTCCCAATCCATTTTAAATGACTCAAGTGATAGATACAGTATGTCCTCTGACCACAGTAGAATTAAATTGAAAATCAATAATAAAAAGACCTCTGGAAAATCCTCACATATTTGGAAACTAAATAACATGCTTCAAATAGCACAGGACCAGAGAAGAAATCCAAATGAAAACTAGAAAATATTTTCAACTTGATGAAAAAAAAAAAGTACGGCCTATCAGAATATGTAGGTTCTGTTAAGGGCAGCACCAACACGTGCACTAGAAAAGAGCAGGGCCCAGCCAGCCTCCACTTCCACCGCAAGCAACCAGGAGAAGAGTAACAAACTCAGCCCCAAAGAAGCAGAAACAAGAAAATGGTAAAGGTCAGAGCAAAGACAAATGAAATGGAACACACAAAAACCAAAAGGCGTATATAATGAAATGAAAATATGATTTTTTAAAAAGAAGATCAAAACAGTTGATAACTCTCTACCCAGAAATATCTGGAGCAAAAGAGAGAATACACGAAGTATCAGGACTGCAAGATTCGGTACAGATTCTATAGATGTAAGGAGGATCATGAGGGACCAGTCTTTAAGTTCAGCACCTCAGATGACATGGGAAAATGTCCTGAAAGATGTAAACTCCTCAAGATAGATAACCCAAAGAGTTCTCTGCCTGCTGATAAAATCAAAGCTATAGTTCAACACGTCCCCCCAGACATTCTCCAGGACCACGTGGCTTTACTGATGAATGCTGCCAAACATTTAAGAAAAAAGAAAAATCGACTCTAGACAGCATTTTCTGGAAAATTAAAAACTGGGGAAGAGTTCCAAACTCACTACAGAAATTAACAAAACTGATTCTGAAATTCACACGGAAATGCCCTGCATGTGACCTAGAACACAAAGCAACTTTGAAAATGAAGAAAGCCGGAACACTGCACCAGCCATGTGCTTGCATCAAGATAAGTAAACAGGCCAACAGAACAGCCCAGGCAACACAGAGAAGCCTGCACATTTACAGACAGCTGACTTTTGACCAAGATACAAGGGCAGTTTGGTAGAGAAAGGATAGTCATTCCAACAAACAGGGTTGGAACAACAGGATATGCATCTGCCAAACAAATGAACCTGAATCTACATCTCATCTCATATATGAAAATTAACTCACAGTCTGTCATAGACCTAAATGTAAAGTCTGAAAATATAGAAGAAAACATAAGGGAAAAAAATCTTTGTGACTTTGAGTTTAAGATTTCTTAGACATGGCACCAAAAGCAAAGGCCATCATTGGAACAAATTAATTGAACTTAACAAAATTACAACGTTTGCTTTGAAAGACACTACTAAGAGAATGAAAAGACACACCAGAAATTGGGAGGAAGTATTTTCAAACCATATATCTATTAAAGGTCTTGTATCCAAAATATATGAGCGACACTTAGGACTGGAGGAAGTGAAAGTTGCTCAGTCTTGTCCGACTCTTTGCGACCCCATGGACCACACGCTCCACAGGATTCTCCAGGTCAGGATACTGGAGTGGGCAGCCTTTCCCTTCTCCAGGGGATCTTCCTGACCCAGGGATCAAACCCAGGTCTCTCACATTGCAGATGGATTCTTTACCAGCTGAGCCACAAGGGAAGCCCAAGAATACTGGAGTGGGCAGCCTTTCCCTTCTCCAGGGGATCTTCCTGACCCAGGGATCAAACCCAG